>WEIT01002996.1:6693-18072 GCA_013389985.1 Dryoscopus gambensis | reverse complement strand
TGTCTCTTATTCCAACAGGGTTATTTATAGACACATTTCAATCAAAACATTTCTCTGCCAAAGCAGGACATTACCTTTTAAGAGCCAAATACAACACAAGGAATGTCTGTATTTTGTTTTGAATGCATGTCTGAGCCCACACTCTAACCCAAATACATTCTATAAGTACACTGACTACCTCAGTCCGGCAGCATGGGTCCAGGAACACACCTCCCTGCCATGTGTCTAACATGTGTCTTGCAGGATCATTTTGTAGCCAAGGATAAAGTAGATGTCCTAAAAGTAAGCTGGTAAGCGCCCATATGCCTGTGATTACTAACCTAACAGTCTCCCACATCAGAGAATCTGAGTGCATAGCTCCTGGTCAATAAATTGGGCATGTTTGCATCCACTTCTTGGCCCATCTGCACACAACCTCCTTACCCCTCAAAACCTTCAAGTTCTGAAATTTTGTGTTTTCCTAGTTTTCCTATGTCCCCTATCTCCCCTCCTTTTCTGAGTCAGTCGCATGGCCATGCCCAGGTCGCGGCAAGCTGTGAAACACACCACTGGAAATACAATCTTCAGGGATATGGGAGGCAGCAGAAGATGGGTAAGATAGACATTGGCTTGTTTTCACTTTAAGAGAAAATGCTGAGACATTGCACAAGACAAAAAATAAACATTGATGCGGTCATCAAGTATCAAGTATTTAAAGACACTGTTCCTTTATGAATTCAAGCACTGGAACCACTTCCATCTTAAACTGCTAGTGAGTCATTTTTCATAATTGGTATCTATTTATTATTAAAATTACTTTTGTGCATCCTTTCCACACGTGAAAAAAGGTGATTACATTTTACAACAAGATGTGGCTGTTCTGTTGCATAAATTGGATAGAGGTAGAAAAAAAGAACAACCAAAATGAGAAACACTGTCAGAACAGGGAAACAAAAAGAAAAATACAAAAGCAGTTCTACTAACAGCTAGCTTTAAATATGGTATCTGACAGACCAATGCATATTCCATATTGCAGTGCCCCCAGACAGTGTAAGTAATGTGGATAGCTTTCACAGAGGTCTGAGATGTCAATTTCAGCAGTTCATTTGTAGCATGGAAATCAAAGGATGTTTATCCTCCCAGATACTGAACTTACCTTTTCTGAAGCAACTGAGGAGGGCACATCCCTCAAAGCTCTACAATACAGCTTATCTGCCCAGCCTCCAAGGGCAACCAGTCAAGTAAGCATTCTTTTGCTTGGGTGACCTTTGGTGGGATTCAGCTCCAGGAATCCATAAAAAACCAGAAAAACTGTTTAGGATAGCCTTTAGAGGAGGGTACTAGATGCATTTTAGAGTCCTAAGAAATTTTATGGAAACATTCTTTGTTTAGGATTCATTCTCCCCATGATAAATAACAACAGTCTTTTTATATAATTTCCTTTCAATGCTGATGCAGGACTTCATCATTCTGCCTTTTTTCTCCAGCAGTATTATGCAACTGCAATATAACCCTGCTTTAGGATAGCCTGCCTCTTAAAAATATTCCTAAACCCAATATAATTTCTCTAACTTTTGCATTTGGTGAGATCAGAGTAGTGTCTTCAGGGTTTGTCATTATTTTAGATAGATAAAGAAAAAAAATGTCTTGCCTGTGTGGAAAATTTCTGTTGTAACTGATAGCAAATACAGAAAGTCTAATTTGCATATAGATGTCGAAGCTTGCAACAATATACTCCCCTGAGAGAGATCTTGTTGTTTAACTGTGTACACAGTCTGGCACTATGCTGCCCAGCACCTAATAAAAGCTAAATTAAAACTTTTTTTAAACTCTGAGGCTGTGAATATCTTTAAACTACCAGTTTACATTTGCAGAGAAAGGGCAGAACCATACCAAGCTAAGCCTCATTTAAGTGGAAAAGCAGAGGGTATGGCAGCAAGGGCAAGTGGGAGAAATAACTTTATTTGAGAATAAACATCAGTCAGATGTACTAATGCTTTAATTCATCAGCCTAGATGAGCTTTATTACAACGCTGGGATCAAGCAATACCAAGGAGATAAAAAGCAGTGCTGTGTAAAGGAGAGAGAGATGAGCTGAAGATTATTAACAGGGCTGAGAGAAAAACAGAGACAGAATGGCTGAATAGTGAGGAAATGATAAAATGGAGGGTGGGAAGAGCAGGAGTACAAGTGCAAGATTACAGTAAAATCTACTTTTTTCTTTCAGTTATCCTGTTTTATTTGAATTTTCAGTGTTTATCACAAACTGTGCAGTGAGGGAATAATGTGATATTGTGCCAAGGGAAAACTAAAGGCTGTCAGGAAAAGAAAAGCAACAATAAATCTGGTTTCATAATACTATTAAAATAAACTATCATAATATCTTTTAATGTAAGTGTATATGAGAAATATAAAGAAAAAGTAACATAATCTCAGAATGAAAATTTACACAAATTCTAAGTCAGACTAAAGAAAATCCATGATTCATCACAGGATCAAAGAATGGCCTGTGTTGGAAAGGACTTTAAAGATAACCTAGTCCAGTGTTCCTACCCTGGGCAGGGACACTTTCTATTAGTCCAAGTTGCTCAGAGCCCCATTCAACCTGACACTGGACACTTCCAGTGATGGGATGTCCACAGCTTCTTAGGACAACCTCTTCCAGTGTCTCATCACACCTGAGTAAAGAATTTCTTGCTGACATCTAACCTAAACCTGTAAGCTTTTAGTTTAAAACTGTTCCTCCTTGATGTTGAATCACTATCAATCCTTCTAAAAGAGTCACTCTCCCTCTTTTTTCTAAACCACCTTTCAGTACTGGAAGGCTACTTAAGGTCTCCCACAAAGCCGTCTCTTCCCCAGGCTGAACAACCCCACCTCTCCCAGCCTGTTCTCAGAGGTGGTCCAGCCCTCTGATCACCTTCATGGCCCTCTTTTGGACCTGCCCCAAGAGGTCCACATCTCTCTTGTGCTTAGGACCCCAGAGCTGGATGCAGCACTCCAGGTGGGGACTCAAAGGTCAGAGTAGATCACCAGAATCATCTCTCTTGACCTGCTGGCCACACTTCTTTTGGTGCAATCCAGGATCAGTTTTCATTCTGGGCCGTGTGTGCACACTGTTGGCTCATGTGGTGGTTATAAAAACTCGGCGGGGAATTTAAATCAGCTCAAACCACCCCATTTCGATAGAGGAGGAGAAACCCAAAAAACCTGAGAGCAATTATACATTAGAGTGACAGTTGGCTACAGAAAATAGCAATAAACACAGCAATAAACAAGAAATTATACCAAAGAAGGAAATGGTTTAAGCAGCAATGGCAACATATCACCTGGTCCCCCATAGCAAAACCAGGATGGCAGAGGGCCCAGGTGTGGACAACATGGGCTGAGAGAGAACAAAGAGAAGCAATGTGCCAAAAGAGTTCACAGGGTTTAATGCCCTCCCCAGATCTTGCAAACCATGGGGGACGGGGGTGAAGCTAAAACCTGGAAATCTATTTCAATTTGAGTCAGGAATTGTACTACTGGTATGCTGGCTTGCCATGGTGGGGGATGCTGGCATCATCGGTGGTGTGGGCACTGCAACATCTCTCCAAAGCAGGGATCCCAGCCCTGCTCCCCACCCTGTCTCCAGCCCTGACCAAAAGAGAGTCACACTTTTCTTCTGCTTCCAATCCCTTTGCCTTTTCTGACAAAACCACCCTTCCCTCCTCCCCTATGCAGTGATGTGGATGGTATTGAACATTCAACAATAAAATTCCACTCTCTTGCTTTGTAACAGCTCAGGTCTAGCTTTTCATCCAGAACTCCTCTTCAGTCCTTTTCTGCAAGACCACTCTCAATGAGGTCTTCTCCCAGTCTGTAGCCATGGCTGGGATTGCTCTTGGACTTGTTGAACTTCATGAAGTTCTCATGAATCCCTTTCTTGAGCTTGGCCAGGTTCTTGGGGATAGCTTTACTTCCTTGATATGCAAAGATTTTTAATTCTATGAGGGGCAGAAGCAGAAAAAGAAAAAGGGTCATAATGGGCCACACTGTCTGATAGCTCTAGATCCAGGTTCTATCAGCAGGATACAATAGTTCCCACTGACACTGCAGCAAATTACACACATTTCAAAGAATTCTTCTACCTTGAATTTTAATTTAGTTCTCCCAATGCCTGTTAAATGAATAATGTCCTGTGAACTTGTATCTGAACAGCACTGCAGCTTCCAGTGGGACTTTGAAAATGGAGAGACATGATACAGAGCATGAAAGAGGCCATGCTGAGGGATGCTTCTGCAGCCTTGTCATACCAGGGAGTGAAGAATAGAGACTTCCCTAAATGTGTGATTTTCCTTTACCTCATGAATTACAATCCAGTTATTATATGCCGGTAACCCCATCCTGTCATTACTTTTAGAGAATATTCTTCCTCTAGTCCTGTCTTCCATACTGTGTCTCCTTACTACCCAGTGATAGGGACCATCTGGATGAAACTAATGTTCATCACTTATCACTTGATTTAATTTGTATTCATATGAGTGTTGCAATTGGAATTGCATTTTTATAACTACGTAAAATTGAAATTGTCTTCTTACTATCCCTTTCACTCATCCATTCTCATATTTAAAAAGAAGTATTTGTCCCTTAATCTTTTTCACTCAGACTTCCAACTCTGGAGCATAATGCTGTCTATCATGCTTTTGCTTATCTCTGGAGAGTCTAAATTATTTCCAAAATTAGTGTTTCCTGGCTAGTGTCTAAAAGGTTTTCTTAATCATTTCATCAAGCATATGCAGGGATGGTGAAATTAGCATTTATAATAACATGTTCTAAAGGAACAAGGAGGTCTACCTACAGCTTGTGCCTAGAGGCCTTTTGATAGAAGGGCTATGATGCTATCCAGATTTTGCAAGTTGTAGAAGCCATAGGGAAGGGGATAAAGATTCTATCAGAGAGTGAGGGCCAGATCCACCTCAACGAATCTGTGTACGTGTGTGTCTTTCTTTGGTATAACCCTTGGATACACTTTTGACTCAGATCTCTGGATCACTCACAGTGCTCCGGTTCACATCACCAAACTGTTATAAAGCACATGAACTGGGTTTCTTTCAGGTATGGCTAAAACAGAAGTGGTGGTTCAGGAGCACACCCAATCTGTTCAAGCTCCTCGTGGAAAATGGAAACACTGGACCAGGCAGCAGAGAGACCGAAATAAATTCTCCTGATATACTTATTGCTTGGGCATTGAATCCTCTTCAGAGGCTGTTGTGCGCTTTAGATCTACTCCTACAGGGCTGCACTATGCACAACTACAGCCATCACATGTACCCATTGAAACAAAGCCAAGCTCCGAACATGATAGCTGCCAAAAACATTGATGGTCCTTGCAGGAACATCCAAAGTCATTATCTCCCTGGCCTTTTGACAAATATCAGACACGAAATAATGAATCATTTATTTACTCTTCTAAAGCAGTTTTATTTTGACTTTATTTAATCATGTAAAAACTAAATCTGTTTTTCCCTCCAGTGCATTAAGAATGCAGTCTCTTATAGATTGCATAATGTGCTAATTTGGGATTATATTAGTCAAAGAAGTCTGTATGTCATTCTATTTGTAGAATGTGCTGACCTTGAAGAAATTTATTTTAACCCTGGTGAATTTGTTGGTTTGAGGTAATTCATGGGCATCAGAAGGTTCACAGATGAAAATGTTGCTTTGACCTTCAAAGTGCTCATCACTAACATGTCATTATGCAAGTTGGAACTTTTCAATCCCTTCAAAATGCATCACCTAAGAACATCCTTTTTGCTTGTCACTCTATATTATTCCTATCTGAATGTCTTTATTATCTCCTCATTTTCCATAGCATCATATGCAAATGTCTCATTTGCACCTTCAACGCCCTTCACAACTATAATCTTTCTGTTTAATCATTTTTTTTTTTTTGCCTTTCCCTTCAGGTCCATGGTGGTAAACCCCTGAGTGACTGAGTATTCAATGGCATCACAACTCTGTGCTTCACTACATAATAGTCCCCTTCTCTCTTTCCTGGTATTAGTTTCTGTGGCAGACCATACCAGATCACATTCTGCTTTCATCTCTGCAAATATACATCATAGTTTCATGGTCTGCAAGGAATCAACTGCTCATCTTACTAGGTGAGCTCAGACTGACAGAGATTAAATTTATTTAAGAAAAATAAACTGATTCAGACTGTATCAAAACTATACAGAACGATTCCAATTTGCTCTTGCCACACTTTCTTCTTCATGCCTGCTGTTCACAGTGATCGTTTATGGTCTCTTTGTTTCGTATTAAATTGTATGCTTTTTGGGATTAAGATTTTGTTTATAATAGCACTCATCAAACAGTACAGACAGCATCTCCACGCAGTGCTGTCAATTCAACAGTAAACCATGTATTGACACTGTATGAGCTCCAATTCTTGGTTTGTCCAAATAGGTTAATCACACTGGATTGTTGACACATCATTTCCTGAATACAGCATGTAAGCATTTATCTCTGACTGTAATGCTCCAAAAAGTCACAGAACATTATATTTGTTTAAATCCATGCTCTTCCATCCTGGAAGAAAGTGACATGTTGTTAGGAAGCCCAGCCTCTGACAAATGGAACTGCTACAAAATGTGGGCAGTTAATGATGCTAGAATGGCAGAAGTTTGATTATTTAATAAAGAATGATGATGTCTGAGAAGAAAAAATTGCATATAGGCACATATTTTCCCTGCCAGCAGTCCAGAAAACCTTTCTTATTGCCCTTATATAAAAAATTGAAAACTTTCAGAATGGGCGAAGGCCATCCTCAAACAGCACCTATTTTGTCAACCTCTTTGAATAGGTTTCTTAAACTCACCCTTCTTCTTCTAAAAATAATTTTTCAAAAAGCTTATCAAGAAACTGGAATTGGAAAAAAAGTTATTGGTTGATAGAAGAAACAGTAAAAATTTGCCCTCCGCTTTGGTATTATATTGGTTTATTGAAAGAATTGGCGAGCTGATAAATTTGGTCTGAAAAGAAAAGTCAGTTTTATCCATTTGCATGTTTAGATTTTGCTGGATTACATATGGGGATAAAAGAAAGAATTTATTTTTTTTAGTCGAACAAGTTTGCTCTAGATTAAACTACTGCTCTTCTGAAGTGTTATAAATTTTACCAATATGATTTTTATAAAAGGAATTCTAAGCATTTACACATTTGTCCTTAGATTTTCTTCTATTGCAATTCTTCATGTTTTAGGTTCTCTGTGTGAGTTCTCAAACACAGTCTAGTGTCTGCCATTCAAAAAAGCATAAAACAAAGAAAACAAGCTACAGAACCATAGTAATTTCTCTTAGCATTAAGAAGAGCACCTTCATTTGGATTTCACTGCACAACTCCTAGATAAATTGATATGAATTCATTCATTTAAATGAAATGGATTGGAAAGATGTGTGAACACCTGCATTTGGGAAAATGATATAAAAATTCTTTTATATTAAAAGAATAATTCTAAGTGGACAGTATATGAACCTCTTTTTGTGCGCTGATACTGTTGCATTTAGCCTTTTTGCAGTCAATGTATTGAAATAAAACTAACACCTCCTTCAAACCATTTTAGGAATAGGGGATTAAGGCAAAGTAAAAAAAGCATTTGAATGGGTCAAGAGAAAGATTGCTGTCATTTCTCCTAAAATGAGCAGCCTATGTCTAGGAAAATCCAATAAAGTCTGAATCAGATCACGCAGATCTTCAATAATGCCAGCATAACAGAATAGCATAGATGAAGGTTTTCTGAAGACAATTCAGGATGCCATTGGCCTTCTTGGTCATCTGGGTACGTGCTGGCTCATGTTCAGCTGCTGTTGACCAGCACGCCCAGGTCCTTTTCCTCTAGACAGTTTTCCAGCCACTTTTCTCCCAGCCTGTAGTATTGCCTGAAGTTGTGGCTGAAGTGCAGGACCTGGCACTTGACCTCATTGAGCCTCATGGATGGTCTTGGTCCATTGATCCAGCCTGTCCAGATATCTCTGCAGAGCCTTCCTACCCTCCAGCAGATCAACGTTCCCACCCTACCTATTTGTTGTCCACAAATTTACTGGAGGTATATTTGATTCCCTCATCCAGATCGTTGGTAAGCAAATTGAACAGAACTGGGCCCAACACTGATCCCTGGGGGACACCTCTAATGACCAGCCACCAACTGGATGCAACACTCTTCACCACTCTTTGGCCCTGGCCATCCAGCCAATTCTGGCTGGCACCCCAGCAAAGGGTGCACCTGTCCACGCTGTGGGCTGCCAGCTTTTCCAGGAGGATGCTGTGGGAGACAGTGTCAAAGGCTTTGCTGAAGTCTGGGTAGACAACATCCACAGCCTTCCCCTCATCCACCAGGCAGGTCACTTGGCCATAGGAGGAGATCAGGTTGGTCAGGCAGGACCTGCCCGTCCTCAGTCCATGCTGGCTGGGCCTGATGCCTTGGCCATCAGATATGTCCTGTCTGATCTCACTCAAAATGGTCTGTTCCACAACCTTGCCATGCACCAAAGTCAGGCTGGCAGGCCTGTATTGTCCACGATCCTCTCCTTCTGGAAATGAAGAAGATGGAGAATGGGAGAGCTTCCAGAGATGAGGAACAACTAAATTATAGCATCCAATTCACAAGTAATCTGACAGAAAATTAAGATTTCTGCCTCATAATATATTTTAAAACTAATTTTGACCTATGAGTAGTGATAATTCATGGAAAAGAAACCCAGCAAGAGAATGGCAATCCCGTATTTCAGTTTTGAGTGTCAAAAATACCAAGTCTTGCAGATGTGCAAGGCAAGTTTGTCACAGAATCATAGTCACTGGAAAACATACACGATACTTTCCGCACACATGGTAGAGCTGCCCAGAGCTTGGAAACATGGGCATCTGGGATTCCTGGCTTTCTGACAATCTTAAGGAAAGACACACAAAAATTTAACTGGTAGCAAATCATTTAAAGAGCTGGGCAAATGAAAGAAAACTGAAAAGTGTGTCAGAAAAATTTGTACTGTTCTGAAAACCTTTCAGTTTCCACAAGACAGTCTTCCCCATGGCAAAAAAAAAAAAAAAGTTTTAAAGTCAGAAAGATTCAGAAAGTCTCAACAAGTTCTATTTCTGAGAATTCATTTAGTACTGGTATTGAGATCCTCTCTGAACATGCAAGACATTCTAGGTTTCTATTATTTCTATGAACAAGCAAGGCAAATTTTCGAAAGTAAAGAGAAGACAGAGAACAAAGTACACAGGAAAATTACAAAGAGGGATTTTCCTGCATTTACTAACAGAGTAATCTATTAATAATACTTTAGATAAGATCATATGATGTTATACAATGTGCAAGTCCTAGTGTTTAGATAATTAAAGGAACATTTTAAAAATGCATTCTGGCTAGCAGCAATGGATTATGCATGGATTGGTTTTAATCTTCAAAAGACCAGATATAAAAAAAAGATTAATCTTAATATTGCTTGTATTTAACCGGATACAGAATTTAAACTGATATTTCTTCATCTAAAAATATACAAATACCTTCTATATCAAACAATTAGTTTTCAAAATTCATCAGAAAATCTTTAGAGTACTATGATAGGAAAGAAGAAAAATGTCTTACTTACTAAAAGAATCAGCAGTTTTTGGAGGCTTGCTCAGATTCCTCTCTGCAGGAACTATGTCTAATTCAGATTAAAATGTCATTGATTTCCCTGTAGGATCTCAGAGACTCTCAAAGGCCCTTTCCTGCAGGGAATTTCTCTTG
The DNA here is from genome assembly GCA_013389985.1 of Dryoscopus gambensis. Lineage (NCBI taxonomy): Eukaryota > Metazoa > Chordata > Aves > Passeriformes > Malaconotidae > Dryoscopus > Dryoscopus gambensis. The sequence goes on along the minus strand of WEIT01002996.1, from coordinate 8,321 downwards.
TCAGTGGTCACCATAGCACGTCAAAATGGTGCATACACTCTAAATTAAATAATTAAACATAGTTACACAAGTTAAGAAAAACACTTAAAGGATTGTACATTTATCAACCCTTTGTCCTGCCTTTTAACAGTTCTTCATATCACTTCACACTATATTTATGTGACAAATAGCAGGTATGATACAACTGCACACAGGAAAGGTGGGCAATAAAAATGAAAGCAGAGGGAAAAGATATGCTGTTCACCCTTAAAATAATTGAAAGCATACCAGAACAGCTAGGAAAGGATTATAGCGTAATAGAACATGAAACCTAGTTTTAAATCAAAAAACCTTTTACACCCATAATTATCCAACTTTTCTTTGCCTTTTTAAAAAATGAGATTACTTTTTCTTTGTAATTACCTGCACCATATTCATGAGCTGTTGGCTTTTGATAGCTGAAGTAAACCCTGCCCAGAAGCAATAAAAAAAGGAAGAAAAAAAATTTCAAACCCCACGGACATCCACTACTGTTGGTTTTATAGGGTCCTCACAACGCAGCCTTGGAAGTAACCTTTGTCATCTGCTCCTTCAATTTGGGTAAGCCATTGATAAGTGATTAAGAGCATGTGCTGACAAAAACGAGATTGGTGCATGATGGACTGGGTCAGTTCTCTTGCTTCAACTCACACTAAATTTCAGAAATATTTTTTAAAGAACGATTGTTTATTTAAAGAGTTTATGACCTTCAGGTTAACAGACACCCATGACCTGTCCCAAGAGTTATGTTCCTGAAGGTGATAAAACTTCCAGTGACAAACACAGAGCAAGAGACTAAGCTTTCATCGTAAACAGGGCAAGTTTGTGGCATTTATTTCCACTGGCGAACACTATGAGCTCCATCCTAGAAAATACACAGATTCTCCATCTGAATTAATTCCTATCAAGCAGCATAATGGGCTGAGAAGAAATTACGTGAAAAAAGAAGAATATTGGACTGCTATTCTACCCAGGGAGGAGAAAGGACTGTGTCAAGGCTATTGTAGTAACCCACTGTTGCAGGTTTGGGCCCGATACTGATGCCTTAGATTTTAACTTTTATACTTTTCAAATTCTGTATCGCCTAATGTGTAAGTCTGAAGTTTCTTGTAGCTTGTTAGCTGCTCTCTTAGGCCAGACAGACACAACTTGAGCTTGCTATTCAAAGACACTTAGACTGTCCTAGGCCTAAAGGTGTAAACTAGGGCTGCTAGAGAGGTGGAGAAATTGAAGAAAGCTAAAGTTTTAATTGGATAATTTATGCTGATATGCAAATCGATCAAACCTATAAAATTTTCAAGAACTCGTGACCTGCCGTCCATCTTGGGGTCCATTTTGGAAGCAGCCTCTGGCTCCCCAGGGTGTACCTCTGAAGGCCTTTCAAATAAATATCTACCTTCATTCCCTTACTCCTGTCTAGTCTCTTTTTCTAGGTAGCTGGAGAAGGTATCAATACCTTCAGTCAACCCTGTCAAGTTCATCAGTCCAAAATCATGTTGTTTTACTTTTTAAACTTCCATCTTTCTCAGAGCTGTCTGATCAAAGTGTACCTTTATTTCAGAGTCACCCATGCCACTGACCATTCTGCTTTGCCCTACTGTCATGAGAGA
>WEIT01002995.1:65594-75799 GCA_013389985.1 Dryoscopus gambensis | reverse complement strand
GGGCAGAGCCTGACGTTCAGCCCCGACTCCGGGGAGGTGTGGAAGGCGCGCAGGAGGCTGGCCCAGAGCGCGCTGAAGAGCTTCTCCATCGCCCCCAGCCCCACATCATCCTCCACGTGCCTGCTGGAGGAGCACGTGTCCAAGGAGGCCGAGTACCTGGTCACCAAGTTCCTGCAGCTGATGGAGCAGGAGAAGAGGTTTGACCCCCACCAGTACGTGGTGGTGTCGGTGGCCAACGTGATCTGTGCCATGTGCTTCGGCAAGCGCTACGAGCACGACGACCAGGAGCTGCTCAGCCTGGTGAATTCAGCCCAGGAGTTCACTGATGTGGCTGCTGCCGGCAACCCCGCTGACTTCATCCCCCTGCTCCGGTACCTCCCCAACCGCAGCATGAAATTGTTCATAAACTTCAACAAGTACTTCCTCAGCTTCCTGCAGAAGAGGGCCAAGGAGCACTACGAGACCTACGACGAGGTAAGAGCTTGCAGGGCCCTCACCTGCACTGAGGTGCGTCCCTGCGCTCCTCCCCTCTCTATCAGCGAGGTGTTCTTGTTCTTGCCACCGAGCAGCAACGGCCATTGTCTCTCCCCAGTCCTCCTTCTCATAGAATACTGTACAGTCATGGGATTTCCTGAGTTAGAAAGGCCCCAGGATCACTGAGTCCAGCTCCCGGCCCTGCACAGACACGCCAGCAATCCCACCCTGTGCCTCGGAGCGTTGTCCAAACGCTCCTGGAGCTCTGGCAGCCTCGGGGCCTGTGCCCATTCCCTGGGGAGCCTGGGCAGGGCCCAGGGAAGAACCTTTTCCTGGTATCCAACCCTCTGGGGGAAGAACCTTTTCCTGGTATCCAACCCTCTGGGGGAAGAACCTTTTCCTGGTATCCAACCTGAACCTCCCCAGACTCAGCTTCATGAGCCTCTCAGCTTCTCCTCCATTCCCTGTGTGGTGTGGCCAGGCTGGTGGTTGAGCATGTGCTCTGTGCTCGGGTTCCTCGGAGAACCCTCTCCTTGTTTCCATAGGGGCCACGGGAGCTGGGGGAAGATGCTCCCGCATGACCCTGGGCTCCCCCAGCTCCGGGCAGGGCTGCTCAGGAGTTCCCACCCACTCCTCTGCCAGTCCCACTGCCACAACCTTATCTCCTCTTCCTCTCAGAACAACATCCGGGACATCACCGACTCCCTCATTGAGCAGTGCCTGGACAAAAAAGTGGCAGCGCACACGGCCACGCAGATCCCCAGGGAGAAGATCGTGAACCTCGTGAACGACCTCTTTGGAGCAGGTATCCGTTCCAGCTTCCCTCAGCTGTGGCAGACGCTCCCAGGTGTTCTCCGGCTCCTCCTGTCTGACCCTTCCTTGCCCAACACCAGGCAGCTGGTTTGGGTCTAAGCGCTCGCTCTGCTGCTCACTGGGCCTTCCAGGGGTACCTCGAGAGCTTCCAGTCTGGGACAGTGGCTCTGGAAGAAGTGAAGGGCACGGGTTGTAGCTCAGCCGAGCCTCACAAGCCGGGGTGGCTGCTCCTGGCCGAGGGAGATGTCTGTGGGCTGATTCACCTTTCGGTGGAAATTCCCCCAATTCCGGAGAAGTTGCACAAACCTGACACAACCCAGGAGCGAGACAGGCTGAGAGAGGGATATTTTAGAAAAGCTGTCTGCGGCAGAACAAAGCCCCAAGCCTTGCTGCGCGTCCAGGATGTCCCCTGGCTCCTCAGCCACCCCAGACTGCCCCGTGTGATGGTCAGCCCTCAGGCCAGGGTGGGTGTTGTGCTGAGCTCACCCACACCCTGTCCTCTTTGCCCAGGCTTCGACACCGTGAGCACAGCCCTGTCGTGGAGCCTCATGTATCTCGTGAAGTACCCCAGCATCCAGAGGAAGATCCAGGAAGAGCTCGGTGAGTCCAGGCACCACATTCCCACAGGGCCAAACCTCTCTGGTCAGCCCCGATCCTGAGCCTCTCTCCGCTCTCCACCTCCCCCAGACCAGACCATCGGGCGGGAGCGGCGGCCGCGGCTGTCGGACCGGGGCACGCTGCCCTACACGGAAGCCTTTATCCTGGAGATGTTCAGGCATTCCTCCTTCGTGCCCTTCACCATCCCACACAGGTACGGGCAGGGCTGGCAGAACTGCTCCGGGGACGAGGTGCCCTTGAGGCACCTTGTTATGGCTCGTGGAGGAGACAGCTGCCTCCACAAAGCCCCCCCCCCCCCCGTGGGTCACACCCTTCCCTCAGCGGCGTCAGGAGCGGCCTGACCGTCCCCTGAGGGTGCAGAAGAACTTTTGGGCTTGCCCAAGTCTCCGTCTTTCCTCTCCCCAGCACGACCAGGGACACGGTGCTGAACGGCTACTACATCCCGAAGGATCGCTGCGTGTTCATCAGCCAGTGGCAAGTGAACCACGACGAGTGAGTCCCTCGTGAGGCACAAACCCTCCTGCGGTGGCAAACAGGACCCCTCCTGTGGTGGCAAACGGGTCCCTTCCTGCACAGTTCTCTTCCTGGGCAGGAGTGGGGCCAACCTGCCTGCAGAGAGGAGGCAGCGGGCAAGGGACCTGCTGAATTCAGGGGTGTTCTTCGTGACAGTTCCCTCCTTCCGGTGTCCCCCCCACACCCATGACCAGGAGAAACCATCTCAACACCCGATGGTTTCCCTTCCAGGAAGCTTTGGAAGGACCCAGAAACGTTCAGCCCCGAGCGTTTCCTCAGCGCTGACGGGACCAAAGTGAACAAAGAGGAGGGGGAGAAGGTGCTGATGTTCGGGCTGGGGAAGAGGAAGTGCATCGGGGAGACCATTGCCAGGTGGCAGGTGTTCCTCTTCCTGGCCACGCTGCTGCAGCAGCTGGAGTTCAGCGTCTGCGAGGGCACCGAGCCGGACATGACCCCGCTCTACGGACTGGCCCTCAAGCACAAGAGGTGCGAGCACTTCCAGGTCAGGCAGCGCTTCCCCATGAAGAGCGGGAGCTGAGCAGTGGGAGCAGACGTCTCCAGGGTGCCCTTGCGGCAGAGCTGGGTCTGGAACAACTTTGTGGGGTGATGTAATAAACGGAAACCATCGGGATTCCTGGTTTATCCGCTTCATTTTGTAGCAATTCTCGCTGTTTTCGTTTCCCGGTGTTTCTAGTGTTGGACATTCCATTAAAGGTTGGCCATCCCACCACACCTAGTCTCAGGCTGCATCCTTTCAGAATCGCTCTCTGATAGATGAAGGACAGCCAGCCTAACCCACAGCCCCCAGCAGTGTGTCAGAATCACAGAATTATGGAGTTGTTTAGGCTGGAAAAGGCTTGAATCACAGAATCACAGAATCACCAGGTTGGAAGAGACCTCTAAGATCATTGAGTCCACCCCATGCCCTAACACCTCAACTAAACCACGACTCCGAGCCCAGCACTGCCAAGGCCACCACTAACCCATGTCCCCATGTGCCACATCCACACGTTTTTGAATACCCCCAGGGGTGGGGACTCCACCACTGACCACCTTTACGGTGAAGGAATTTCCCCAGTATCCAAAAACCCCCTGGCGCAACTTGAGCCTTCAGCCGCCTCCTTCCCCATGGTCAGTGCTGGCCCTGAAGGACACGAGCAAGGACACCTGAAGGACATGAGCAAGGACAGCTGAAGGACACGAGCAAGGACACCTGATGGACACGAGGAGGGACACCTGATGGACACAAACAAGGACACCTGAAGGACATGAGGAAGGACACCTGAAGGACACGAGCAAGGACACCTGATGGACACGAGGAGGAACACCTGAAGGACACAAGCAAGGACACCTGAAGGACACAAACAAGGACACCTGAAGGACATGAGGAAGGACACCTGAAGGACACGAGCAAGGACACCTGATGGACACGAGGAGGAACACCTGAAGGACACAAGCAAGGACACCTGAAGGACACAAACAAGGACACCTGAAGGACATGAGGAAGGACACCTGAAGGACACGAGCAAGGACACCTGATGGACACGAGGAGGAACACCTGAAGGACACAAGCAAGGACACCTGAAGGACACAAACAAGGACACCTGAAGGACATGAGGAAGGACACCTGAAGGACACGAGCAAGGACACCTGATGGACACGAGGAGGAACACCTGAAGGACACAAGCAAGGACACCTGAAGGACACAAACAAGGACACCTGAAGGACATGAGGAAGGACACCTGAAGGACACGAGCAAGGACACCTGATGGACACGAGGAGGAACACCTGAAGGACACAAGCAAGGACACCTGAAGGACACAAAGAAGGACACCTGAAGGACATGAGGAAGGACACCTGAAGGACACGAGCAAGGACACCTGAAGGACACGAGCAAGGACACCTGAAGGACACAAACAAGGACACCTGAAGGACATGAGGAAGGACACCTGAAGGACATGAGCAAGGACACCTGAAGGACACGAGGAAGGACACCTGACCCCTTGCTGCTGAGAAAGCCGAGCTGCTGCTGTTCCGGGCTGGCACAAAGGTGTTTTCACTGCAGGAAGAGAATGAGAACAGGAGTTGCTCCAGCTCCAACCCAGAAGTTTACACTGGCCACCAGTCAGCCCGTGCCAGCAGAGCCAGATGCCAGCTTTCCTCCAGCTTGCACGCAGAGCCACCCCAGCCAGCCCCACGAGCTGGCAGTGATGACACGGGAACAAGCACAAGGCCCCGGTGCAGCACGCCCTGCTCCTGAACCCACCCCCGGGGGAGCGTTCTGCCCCCACAGCCCCAGACCCCGAGCAGGGGGGCTCCAGCCGCAGCTCCTGACATGTCCAAATGCCGGTCACTCATCACGTGTTGCACGAAAGCTTCCCAGAAGAGGCAGAAATGAAAGCGTGGTGGGGAAGAGAGCGGGGAAGTCGATTGCCCAAGACTTCGGGGAGGTTCTGGCTTGTCCAGACCCGCTAAACCAGCCTGGGGGAAAAGGAGCGACTCTGTGTGTCCAGGTCCCGCTCTGGGACAGCCCATGAGGTTCACCAGCCACATAACAGCTCCACCAGCTACGAAAAGGACACAGATCAAAGCAGCAGAGCCACAAACCCGCTTCCCACCAGGGACATCCCAAAGCCAGCGGTCCCCTGCTGCAGGGGAAGGCGGGACCATCCACCGGAGGAGGATCTCAGTGCCTGACCTGGAGGCTCGGAAGAGCAGCAGGGCTGCCAGGGATTGCTCGGTGCCACGCTGTCCCCGAGGGGTGGACTTGGCCCCGGCAGGGACACGCGGTGCCGGGCCCGCTGTGGGACCACAGGCCCCGTGTGCTGCAGCCATTGCGTGACTCCCTCGCCCTGCAGGCTAGCTGGGTGTGCTGATAAGGCTGCAATAAGCAGGAGCAGATATCAATAAGCAGGAGCAGATATAAAGGACAGCGGGCATTTTTTTCCCCCTTCAGAGATGAGAGTTTTATAGCCCCCGGGCAGATAAGCAGCTTAATATTAACATTAGTGGGGCGGAACAGCCTCTTGCTGGTGGCAGGTCTCCCCAAGATCCATTCGCCACGGGCTGAGGAAGTCACCTCTGTGCCAGGATGGAGCAGGGGAAGGGAAGAGGCTGGAGGGGAGAGGAGCGGGCAGGCAGGTATCCTTCCCTTCTCCTCGTGGGGCTGGAGGCAGAGCAGCTGCTTTATAACTCCCCACCAACATTTAGCACCTCTCCCTCTCCTGATGCCGGCGGAACCATCCCATGGGGCTGTGGAAGACCTTTCCAGGCATTTTGCAAAGGCAGGAGGGACCCCACAGCCCTTGGTCTGAAATCCCTGCATGCTCACCCCTCCTTGGACATCCCGTCCAACAGCCCAGACCCCAGGTGAGGCCCCAGTTTTCCTGCTGGGGTCCATAAAATCATAGAATAGAGTCTCCTGAGCTGGAAGGGACCCCAAGGGTCATCGAGTCCAGCTCCTGGCCTCGCACAGACACCCCAACAATCACACCCTGGGCCTGAGAGTGTTGTCCTATCGCTCCTGGAGTTCTGGCAGCCCTGGGGCCGTGCCCATTCCCTGTTCAGTGCCCCAGCACCCTCTGGGGGAAGAGCCTTTTCCTGATATCCAGCCCAACCTCCCCTTTCACTGCCGTGAAAGCCTCAGTAGCTCACAGGAGGTACGAGGCTCCAGTTCCCCTGTCTCTGCCTGCCCCTAATGACCTTCCTCAATTAAGCCCTCCAATTACACCCCGGGCAGCCTGCGAGCGCCACGATTTCGTTGCTGCGATCGGGGCGGCGATAAGCCAGGGGAGCTTTGATCGCTGAGTGGCCACTTGCCTTTGTGGTCGGTTTTGAATGAGTCACGAGGCCAGCCACGGCAGCGGGGCTGCAGCTCCCCTTCCAGAGCGGGGCAGCGCTCCCAGCACCCTCGTTCCTGCAGGAAAAGGGCACGCACACACCTTCTCCCTCCAGCTGAGACACCTGCCTGATGCCAGCGTTCGGGCTGGTGGCATCTCCCCGCTGGGAAAGTCAGTCCCCAGCCCAAAAACGGGCCAGAACAACCACTTGTGTCTCTTCCTCATGGATGGAAGTGAGGAATTGCTCTAACATTTAATGGCCCTCCTGATTAAAGGCGAATCTAATTTGCAATGTCTTTCCTTTGGATGTCTGAGATCTGTTACCAGGAGCCGTCTCCCCATGGATGTGTGTCTCGCTTTTGCTGCTTGTCCCCAGCCCTGGTGACAGAAGAAACGCCCCCAACACCATCTTTCTCCTTGCATCTCCACTGGGCTCTGCCATGCCTTGAACTCCACGCTGGTTTCTGCCTTTTTGGGGGAAAAAACCCCCTCTGCTCAGCCTCCATGAGCTGGTGGGACCTTCCCCGGGCTGAGTGTCTGCTGTGGTGGGTGAGGAGGATGCTGCTTCTCCAATCCACGCTGGTTGAACCTGCGGATGGAGCAGAGCTTGACCCGAAGGAGCTGGGTGCATGACAGCTGGCACATGGCTCTGCTCCAGCGGGGCTCCCAAATGAGTGCGAACCCTTTTTCCTCCTCGCACCCTCCCCTCCCTCTGCCCGGCGGGGAGGAGCCGTGTTTGGGCTGATCGATCTCCCGTGCCGTTGGAGGTGCAAGGTACCCGTGAATCACAGGGTAAGGATGGAGTTTGTCCCCGGGCTGACGAGGGAGCAGCAGAGATGCAGAGATAACTCCTCCCTGCACGCAAAGCCCTGCTCAGGAAAAGCTCCAGGGTCCCAGGAGTTCTCTCAAACCTGGCTGTACACCCACCCTGGCAGGATTTTCCGTGGGGTGAGAGATGGGAGCAGGCCCCGTGAAGCTGGGGGCCACCCGGCCCCTCCAGCGCTGGCAGCGTGAGCCAAAAGTCTCCGGGGTTGCGGATGCTCCTCAAACTCTGCCTTGGCAGCAGGACTGGGCTGGAGAGCCGGGCTGCACGCAGGGCTGGCTGTCCCCTGCGTGTCCCCAAGGCCGGCCCTGGTGGCAGGGTGGCAGCGGCAGGTGGGGTCACACAGAGGGACAGGCTCTCACGTCCCCCCCAGACCCGCACTGGCTCGCCCAATAACAAGAGGTCCCACTTGTCCGCCCCACTCCCACACCCCTAAAATCGGCTCCCTGAACCGCAGCAGGGTGGGCAGAGCAGCGCTGGTGCCGTCAGGGTGGGGGACACAGGTGGGGATGAAAAGCCACCTGCAGAGAGCCAGCGTCCCCAGCCGGCTCCCCTTCAGCTGAAAACATCCTGGGAACGAGGGCTGCCCACGACAGCCCTGAAATGGGGCTGCTCTCCACAGCCGAGGGGGTTTTGGGGTCGGCATGGGGGGAGAGCCCCCCGAGAGGCAGAAGTGGGATGGAGGGAGCAGGATCCTCGCTCGCCGTCCCCTCCCGCCGCGGCCGGGGACGCGAACGCCCTCCGGTGGCACCTGCGGCACAGCTCCGCCGGCGCCAGCGCCGGGTCCCGCCGCTGCTGGGAGATTTTTGGGGAGAGGAACATTTGGGGAGGGGGATCTGTAGGAGACGGACCCCCCTGCGGAGCATCCCGCAGCCCTCACGGCCCCCGCGGCCCCGGGAGCCGCGGAATCAGCCAAACCCGGCTCCCTCCGCGGCTTTCGGCCGGAGGGTGAGTTCTCCGGGCTGGAATGAGCCGGGAGCTGTCGCGCCGAGTTTGCTCTGATGTTCCCGCCTGTGAATCCCGCGCCGTCTCGTACATCCCCGGCAGGAGCGCTTCCCTCTCCCTGCCCACCGCCTCTCACCCCGCCCGCGCTGCCGGAATCCCTCGGAGGCTCCGGGCCCGCTGCTCCGCGGGGACTAACCCAGCCAGCCGGCCGGGGATGCCGAGAAGCGGCAGAGCGACAGGGCAGGCGATTTTCCGTCCCTCACTCCCTCGGGATTTCACCCTCAGCTCCTCCTCTGCTGCATTTCCCCTCCCTTTCTTTTATTTTCCCTTTTCGTGCCGATTCCAGCCGGCTGAAGGGCCCCCTCTCCTGGTGCGAGGCAGGGAGATGGCCATCCGTGCCTCGCCGGCCGTGAACAGATCCATCCTTCCCTTCCAGCCAGGGGCTCACCCGCCCTCAAACCAAGACCCTTCCAGGGGAAAATTCCAGCCGGGACATTGCAGCAGCTGTGCCCAGAGGATTCCCCTCCGTGTCTCCTTCGCGGACCAGCCTCAACCAAATCGCCGCATCGTCCTTCCAGCCGTCCCTGGGGGTGCTGATGGTCTTGGGGCTTCAGGGGGAAGAAAAATCCCCCGATGGCAGAGTGTTTCCCTATTCCTCGGTCAGATGGACCGGGAAAACCTGGCACTGGGCACGATTCCCCACCAGGCTGGGCTCGTGCCTGGCTTTTCCCGCAAGAGCTGAGACCCACCAGCCTCCTGCTGCTCCCAGCCCCGGGGAGGGAGACTCCTGGCTGCAGCGGTGCTGTGCCGAGGATATTTGTGGGATTTCGGCTAACGCCGTGAGCAGGCAGGGCAGTGCCGGGCGCGTGCAGGGCCGGGTGGGGGCACCGGGGCGTGCGTGGGTTTGTGACTGCAGCTGCATTTCTGGTGCACGAGCTGCTTTCAGTTCCTCCCGGCACGGCTCTGCTGGAGCCTGGGAGAGCACGAGCCCCTTCCCCACCTCCCCGAGGCCAAAGGAACATTCCAGGCCCGGGGGGAGCTCGGGGCTGCAAAGAGGTGCCAGACTCCAGCAGCAGGTCCTGGCTCTTTCCCGCGCACTCTTGGAGCAAGAATGTGCTTCCTAAAAACGAGCTGGGCTTTGCAGCCCGCTCCCGTGGCTGCTGGGATCTCCCCGGCTCTGCACCCTCACTTCCCCTGTGGTCCCTTTGTCCCATCAGACCCATCTCCATCTCCTATCCCCAGGCCCCTCATCCCCTCCAGGTCCCAGCCACGCAGGACCACGGCTGAGAGCTTGTTTTTGGGGGTCCTCATCCCTTATCCACCAGGAGATCCATCCATGGGGGTGTCGCTCTCAATGGACACAACCTCTTCCCATGCCATGGCACTCCGGCTGGGGTGCTGAGGGCTGGGGAGAAGCACGGGACAGCCAAAAACCAGCAGTAGGCCGGTACCCAGACTTCCTGCTTCACGTACGTGATGCAGGTACCAGTGCCGGGGCAGGAAGTGACAAACACCTCGGTGTCACCTCGTGTCGCCTCGGCGTTCCGGTGGGAACACGCCCACGGGCCTGCGCCCTTCCCGGGGCACGGCTGCGCCCGGGCTGAGCCCATCCCCGAGCACGCCGAGGGAGCAGGGTGCTGGATGCAGCTCTGGGACACCCCGAGGCCCTTTCCTCCCTCCCATCCCTCCCTCCGTCCCGTTCTCTCCTGGGGCAGCCAAGGGATGTCCGCGGGGTGCAGCGGGGTGGTGCCATCCCTCCCCAGGGCGGGACATACAAGGGGACACCCCGGCACAGACCCCTGCCCTGTGCCCACCTTGCTACAGCCAGACCCCCACTCTCCCCCCCATCATCATTTTTATTGTTGTTATTATTTTCTTCTTGTTGGTATTATACTATAGGACCATGAAATCAGGGAATGGTTTGGGTTGGAAGGTACCCCAAAGATTAATTCTATTAATTCTATTAATTCTATTAATTCTATTAATTCTATTCCATATTATGATGTCATATTATGTCGTTACATGACATTATATGATGCTATGCTCTCTGATACGTTTGTGTGATGTCATGTTATACATTAATACTTCGTTATTTGAGCAATTTTACTGCATTATTGATATTAGTAATAATAATAATAGTAGTAGAAGCAATAATAATAATAATAATAATAATAATAATA
>WEIT01002995.1:47163-63580 GCA_013389985.1 Dryoscopus gambensis | reverse complement strand
CCCCGCCGGGGGTACCACCTCCGCCTGCCGCCGCATCCCCATCCCGTACAAAGGCCCGCGGGAGCGGGGGATGCGCGGACGTGAGGGGCGCCCGGCTGCTCCGAGGGGTTGGCGGCGCTTTGTTGGTTCGAGTGTTTTAAAATTTGGGGCTTCTTTTTTTTTTTTTTTTTTCCCCTTTTTTTACTGGTTTGATTTCAGAATCTTCTCATCTTCTCCAAAATCATTACAGCAGGTGGAACAGAGGTTAACCATGAAGGCCCTGGAGTGTGCTATGGCCCTGGTGTGTCTTAGAGAGTTGGGATTCATTCACTCAGATTTGTTCGAGTGCTTTTCACTCTGCAGATGTNGGGGGGCAAAAAGGCCGGGGAAAAAAAAAAAAACAAACTAGGCGAATGGGAGGGGTGAGGGCTGGGAGCGGGAGGAGGAGGAGGAGGATGGCAGCCTTCCTCCCGGGACAGGGGTTTGTTCCCAGAGGACCCACGCAGGAGCACGGCCCCATCCTGGCAAGGCGGGGAGTGTCCGGAGAGGTCCCTGCAGGGATGCGGGAGGTTTTGGGAGCATCCCCATCCTCCCTCGAGGAGCATCAGCGGGGTGGGAGTGATGCAGCCGTGGGATGACCCCTGCAAAGCCAGGCAGGTTTGGGGTGCTCTTTGCCCCGTGACCGCTGCCTTCCCCCATCCTTTCGGTTCTGAGTGAGTGTTTGCCAAAAAAACCCCTTCCATGCCCTACTCCACGTCATGGGCCCGTCCCTGGGGGTGCGCTGACACCCTCCAGCACCTGGGAAAGGGACACTGGAGTGATTTGTGGGTGGAGAATCGCCCTGGTGAGTTTTTGTAGGATAAAGGAGAACCAGGAAAACATCTCCGCAATGGGGGGCCGGGAGCAGCTTCTCTCCAGGCCTCCACCTGTCCCCCAGGTGCCTCCAGCTCTCTGACCAGCAGCATCTTCTCTTTCTCTTCTAAAAGAATTTAAAAATCCCTGAGAAAGAAGCAGGGCCCCCGCTTGCCCCCTTTCTCTCAGTGGGGTGCCCGGCTGGGGCTGGTTTGGGGGAGCAGCTCCGGAACGCTGCGAGCTGGCGGCTGAGATGAAGGGGGAACATTTTTCTTTCGATTAGAGTAATCGTAGGTGTTCGTTGTAATAACAGGAGATAAGATCTTTCGGAGGCAGGGAGGATGTTGTCTGCTTTGGGGTTGGTTTGGGATTTTTTTTCTTTTGAAGTTTAAAGGGCTTCGTTGGGAGATGGACGAACGGAAGGGGGTGCACGTGGATGGCGCCCACGCGCCTGTTTCCACTGGGAATGAGGGTTCTCTGCCATCAACAACCAAACTTCATTTAAAACAGGGTCATCCCGGTGCTGGGCGGGTGCTCCCCGCTCCCCTAGCTGGGTTTGAAACGGAATGCGGCGTCTTTCACCCACGCCGTCCCACGGTGACGGTGCCCCTCGGGTGGGATTCGCTCTGCAGGGTCCCACACTGCTCTCCCGGCCTGCCCGTGGGTCTGGCACAGCTCAATTTTGGCTGGTGGTGAATGGAGGAGCGGTGTCCCCGCCGTTTCCCTTTGGCTGACCGGAGGTGTTGGCTGTAGCTGCCCTGCCCACCCGCCCCGGCTGCCGGCCGCCTTCCCGCAGGGCTGTGAGGGAGGTGGGGGATGGACCCCGGGGGCAGCCCCACCTCAGATCCACCTCTGGGCTCCTGCGCTGAGCCGCTCCGGGGATGCTCTGCTGGGGAAAGGGAGCTGGGTTTTGGCAGAGGGGGGGTTCACCTGAGCCCCAGCTCGGGAATGGGGAGCTGCCGGCGGCAGCAAGCCCTCGCCTGGCAGGGCTGGAAACAGCCAAGCCCAGCACTCGGCTCTCCCCAATCAGCCGGGCTGCTCCCCGGCTAATTTTTTTAATTATTATTAATTTCTTTCATGTGCTGCTGCGCATCCTCCTTGAGGAGAGAAGGGGCGATGCCCGTGTTTTCCCGGGAGGCACAGGATGCTGCTTTTAAGCTGTGGTCCCGGTGCACCGGCATCTCCACGTCCTTCTCCCAGCCCAGCGTCCCACAGGGACGTGCGGCGCTGGCGGAAGCGGGCACGAGGCCGGGGCTGGCCCGGGTGACGCGCGGCAGGAACCGCTGGCTGTCACATGAGGCCTTCGGGGGGCTGCTTGGCAGCTGCCCCGTGTGGTTTCCTCCTCCTCCTCCTCCTCCTCCTCCTCCTCCTCGGAAAGTCTCGGCTCTGAGGCAGAAATTAGGTACCGATTGAAAAGAGAGTGAGGCTCAGAGGAGGAAGGTCTGTGCCGGGGTGAGGGGCAGCCCCTGGTGTGGTAAACACCTCCCTCGTCAAAACTGAAAGGCGAATTTATTGTGTGCAGTTATAACAATGCCACAATCCGGTGCCGTGAATATCCACGATCCGGGAAGATGGAAAAGCCTGGACTGGCTGGAGCGCGTTCTTGGTGGGCTTTGCTGAGGCGGTTTCCTCTTTAGCAGGGAAAAAAAATTCTCTTTATGAAGGCAGGCTATGAATTTTGTATCCTCCCTGCGTTTATCAAATATAAATGCCGGTGGCATCCGTGAGCTGAAAGCCCGAACAAGCGGCCTTTGGGATTGGGAAGACTCAGCTCCCGCGCGGGGTGGGAAACGGCTTTGCCAGCCCGTGGTCGTGGGGTGAGCCTTCGGGCATCCCCGCCTGGCTCCAGGCTTTTCCCGCTGGAGCCGCACCTGGGATGAAACCTCCATCCTGCTGATTTTTGGGTGTTTGAAAACGAGGCCTGGCCTGTGGGAAGCGCTGACTCAGGGCTTTGGGCCACAGCTCTCCTTGAGCAACACCCGGAACCGGCTCGCGCTCGGTGTCCCCGCGGGATGCTGGAGGGGGAACGGGGCTGAAAGCCGCAGCGATGGGAAATTCCCTTCTTAAACCTCCTTCCACGCCTCAGCCGAATCCCTGCGCGGCCTGAGAGCGCGTCCCTCACTGCCTGCTTTTCCGGAGCTGTGTTTTGGACTGGTGGGATCCGGGCCCTTGCTGAAATTTTTGTTCCGTGCCAGGCGTAAATCCAAAATATAAGCGAAAGTCAGCTCGGAAAGGCAGGGAGTTGGAGCTGGGGCTGTCCCGCGGGGCTGCGCTCCCAGCTGGTGCTGCCCAGCCCGGCTCGGGCCTCCCCTGGGGCCTGGCACTCCGTGGCAGTGTCCCCAAGGCTCCCCACGGGTGCCATCCGCTTGGGTTTGGGTGCCACCTCCAGAGGCTTTTCCTGGGCTGGCTGGGAAGGAAGCCCTGGGAACCCCTCAACTCCCCAACCTCTGTCCTTGGGGTGAACCCCCGAGCCTCGATTTCTCCTCCCTGCTGCCAAAAATAGAGCGCTGCGTGCCGTGTCCCCGCCCTGGCGAGGGTGAGGAGGGTGAGGAAGGTGGCTGGTGGTGGCGTGACACCTTTTCCGGAACGCCGCGGGCGTGTGGTGGAACCAGGGCCGCGTTCTCACCCCAGTCTTCCTCCCCGCACTTCTGCCCTTATCTCCTTCCTCCTCCCGTCGCTCGGCCTTGCCCCCCGTTTCGCTTCCTCCTTCCCAAAATACTCCGAGCTGCCGGCGGCGGGGCTGGCAGCGGTGACCGCCGGTGGCCCCGATGGATGCCACGAATTAATAAATATTGGGGTGGGTTTTGAGGTTGCTCTGTGTCCCCCTCTACGCCCCCAGCCCGGCCCGACCCCGCTGCCCCAGCCCAAGAAAGCCTGGTTTGATTCCGGGGCCGGTGACTTCATCCCTTCCCGGGGCCCGGAGCGGCGGGAATAAAGCCGGGCTTGTTCCCCTCCCACACACCCATCGCAGAGCGCGGCACCCCCGGGCAGCGCTTCCCCCTGGGCTTTGGGAGCTGCACGTTCCAGAGTCCCAGTGGCTTTTAGCCCGCAGGGAGCAGTTTTGGTTTATTTCTTTTGGATCCCAGGCCTGGGAAGCTCTCAGGGCTGGATGTTTCCACGTGCGGGTCACCAGGGAGAGCAGGGCTCTGGCTGTGTGGCCTGGGAGAGGAGTGGGATGGGCCTCCTGCAGGTCCTGTCCGCTCCCTTCCCTTCTCTGGGCATCTCCAGCCGTCCACACCGTGCTGGATTTTTCCTTGGTGCAGATGCTGCCCTCCAAAACTCCGTTCTTGAGAAGCTGTATCTGTGCGATTGCCTCCTAATCCGGGTGAGCGCTGCTGCCTCCCCGACCACAGGGGCTGAGCAGGCCCGGAGCTCCCGCTTCCACCTGGGTTCGGGGATGTTTTGGAAGCAGCACCTCGGGCAGGACCCGTTCTTGGCGGGAGAAGAGATGCCCACCCGGCCTGAGAGCGTCCTCCGGGGCAGGCTGCTCCCGCTGCATCCTCCGTCCGCCTCAGTGCCGCCGTGCCCGTTCTCAGCCGCGCTCTCCCCGTGCAGGTCTCATGGTACCGAGTGACGCGTCCCCCCTGTGAGACTCGCGCCCCGAGCTCCTGAGAAGATGTCAGGGATGCAGGTGAGCTCTGGCTGAGGAGAGGCAGGGATGGAGCCCTGCAGAGGCGGCCCCAGCGCTCGGGAGGGACACGGGGACGCTTGGTTTCAGCGGATCCCGCTTGGGTTCGCATCAGAGGGGATGGGGCCGCCCTGAGGCTCAGGGGGTGCCGGGGGCGGGTGACGCACCCGTGCGAGGCTCTGATGGCGTTCCCTGTCCCCGCCAGGCCGTGTGGCCGTCCGGTACAGAATGTATCGCCAAGTACAACTTCCACGGTACCGCCGAGCAGGACCTGCCCTTCAGCAAAGGAGACGTCCTCACCATCGTCGCTGTCACCAAGGTGAGGCGTGCCCGCCGCCCCCCGCGCCGGGAGTTCCGTGGGACGCCGTCCCTGTGACACGGGCCGCTGGCAGCCCCTGGTCCTGGCTGTCCCGCTGGGCAGGAATCGGGCCATGCGCTCGGTTAATTAATTCGTGGCCTCGTTAGTTAAGGTTTCTCTGAAATGTAAGCGCCTCCCGGGAGGTGGAGGAGGGATGGGAGAGGCAGCGGTGCTGGGCTCCACTCTGGGGAAGGAAGAGAGGGGCTGTGGGTGCTTTGGGGGGCTCCAGGACGCCCGGCAGGTTGGGAGGGGGATCACTGTGAGCCCTGTGGGGCCGCTAGCACTGGGGTTTGCTGGTCCCAGCAGCAACCCCGATCCCCTGCTCGTCCCACCCTTCCTGCAGCCAGGAAAGGGGTACCGGGGTGCTTGGGGAACCCCCGTGGGCTCCTTGGGTGGGATGCAGCCATCCCCAGAGGCCAGGGGCTCATGGTGGCATCCCGCTGTCCCCACAGGATCCCAACTGGTACAAGGCGAAGAACAAGGTGGGCCGCGAGGGCATCATTCCCGCTAACTACGTCCAGAAGCGGGAAGGGGTCAAAGCTGGCATCAAGCTCAGCCTCATGCCGTGAGTACCCAGCCAGGGCTCTGCCCACGTGGGCCCGGGGGAGGTGGCTTGGGCTGGAGCATCCCTGCAGCCAGAGCCATGTCCCAGCAGGAGGGACGTTCCTCACAGGGCATGATGAGGTCGGAAGGCAGAAGGGGCTTGGGCTTCCCAGCAGCGTGGGTTTGGGACTGGGATTTGCTGCTGGGGAGAGCTCTGAGTGTTTTGGGAGCTGCCTGCAGGGCTGGGAAGGTGATGGATGGTTGGGTTGCATTTGGATGGTAACTTTTTTACCCGAAGTTGGGGGTGTAAAGACTGCTCTGGGAGGAAGAGGGAAGGTTGGAATGGGGTCTGTACAGGAGGGATGGGAGATGGAGGGTTGGAGGGATGGAGGGTTGGATGGATGGAGGGATGGATGGATGGATGGTTTGGATGTTCCTGCTGCATCCCAGAGCTGCCTCCAGTCTGGAGGAGCCAGGGGAGGAACTCCAGGAGTGTGAGAGGGGCCGGATCCCAGTTTGGGGCCAGGAGGAGGGGAGCAGGATGCCGTGCAAGGAGCTGTGTCATGGGCTGGGTGGGGACAGCGAGGAAGAGCTTGGACAGGCCGTCCCCGTGCGGGCAGGGAGGAAAGCTGCTCCACACCCAAACGCAGCCCAGCCGGCACATCCCCAGCCCTCGCCCCGCTCCGTGCCCCGCTGCAGGTGGTTCCACGGGAAGATCACGCGGGAGCAGGCGGAGCGGCTGCTGTACCCCCCGGAGACGGGGCTGTTCCTGGTGCGGGAGAGCACCAACTACCCCGGGGACTACACCCTGTGCGTGAGCTGCGAGGGCAAGGTGGAGCACTACCGCATCATCTACTCCTCCAGCAAGCTCAGCATCGACGAGGAGGTCTACTTCGAGAACCTCATGCAGCTGGTGGAGGTGAGGCCTCAGCTGTCACCCCTGTCCAGCCCCGAGGTGGGACGTACGGGGACGTCAGAGCTTGTGGGGCTGCAGGTCTGGGAGCTGGTGGGACCTTCTCTGCTGACCCCCTGGGGTGGGGATGCTGGGGACAGAGCCCTGGGGCCAGGAGCGGGGCCGGGGGTGGGGTGAGCAGGTGGCGGAGGGACCGGGAGGAGGAGGAGGGAGCAGGAGTCTCGGCCGCCGCCAGGCCCGTCCGTGGCCCGGTGCTGCCACCTGGTGGGAGCTCGGAGCCCGGCGCCGCCCCGGCGGGACCCCGGGCCGGGGAGTCACCACCCCGTGTCCCCCCAGCATTACACCACGGACGCGGACGGGCTCTGCACCCGCCTCATCAAGCCGAAGCTGATGGAGGGGACGGTGGCAGCGCAGGACGAGTTCTCCCGCAGTGAGTGGCCGTGCTCCCTCCCCGGGCCCTGGGGACCCCCGGCGCCCCCTCACTCCCCCTTCTCCCCCGTGCAGGCGGCTGGGCCCTCAACATGAAGGACCTCAAGCTGCTACAGATCATCGGCAAAGGGGAATTCGGAGGTGAGCCCGCTGTCCCCAGCCCGCAGTGGCCCTAAGTCGGGGTGGGGGCTCCTCTGTAGCCCCCCCAGGGTGATGGTGGGGCCCCAGGAGGCTGGGATGCTTCCCAGTGCCTCCTGTGCCCGTCTCTCCTGGCCCGCAGACGTGATGCTGGGGGATTACCGGGGCAACAAAGTCGCCGTGAAGTGCATTAAAAACGACGCCACAGCGCAGGCCTTCCTGGCGGAGGCGTCCGTCATGACGTGAGTGTCACCGCCAGCGGGGGGACAGCGCCGGGGAGGGGCACCTCTGTCCCTGTGAGCGGGGGGGTGGTCCCTGATACCCCACGGGGACCGCGGGAGCCCCTCTCGCCCCCAAAGCCCTGCCCTGAGCCCTCCTGTGCCGCGCAGGCAGCTCCGACACAGCAACCTGGTGCAGCTGCTGGGCGTGATTGTGGAGGAGAAGAGTGGCCTTTACATCGTCACCGAGTACATGGCCAAGGTGAGACCCCCACCCCGGCCACCTCCCCGGGCTCTGGCCCCGTGTCCCCTCCCCGGTCCTGGGGCTTTGCCCTGGAGACCAGCAGGGCCATCCCAGCTCGGGCAGCATCTCCCTGGGGCCGCAGCGGTGGCTGCAGGTGGCTTTCCCCTTGTTTGAAGGGACATCTCCCCTCTTCTTACCCCTTGAGGGAGGAACATCACCCCTGGGTCCTGCCCTATGAGGGAGGGGCATCATCCCCAGATCCTGCCCTACGAGGGGGGACATCACCCCTGGGTCCTGCCCCATGAGGGAGGGGCAGCAGCCCACCCGCTGCCCCCGATGACCCCATCTCTCTCTCCACCCCTGCACCCAGGGCAGCCTCGTAGACTACCTGCGGTCACGCGGGCGGTCGGTGCTCGGGGCAGACTGCCTGCTCAAGTTCTCCTTGTAAGTACCGGGCAAGGCCGTGCCTACCACCCCGACCCGCCCCCACCCGCGTTTTGGGGCCGCCGTGCCAACCCCCCTCTGCTCCCCACCCCTCCCAGAGACGTGTGTGAAGCCATGGAGTACCTGGAAGCCAACAACTTCGTGCACCGGGACCTGGCGGCGAGGAATGTGCTGGTCTCGGAGGACAACATCGCCAAGGTCAGTGACTTCGGGCTCACCAAGGAAGCCTCCTCCACGCAGGACACGGGGAAGCTGCCGGTCAAGTGGACGGCGCCAGAAGCACTTAGAGAAAAGGTGGGTGAGCGGAGGGGGGCCCTGGAGTGCGTGGGTACGGTGGAAGCTGGAGGAATGGGAAGTATTCCGGGCTGCCCCAAATTTTCCGTGCAGACACTTCCCACTGCCTGACCCCAAAACCAGCTGCCCTGAGAGTGGGGGAGATCCGCTGCCCCCCGTTCCTGCCTGAGCCCGCTCATGGGGCTTCTCTCCCATCCCTCCCTGCAGAAATTCTCCACCAAGTCGGACGTGTGGAGCTTCGGGATCCTCCTCTGGGAAATCTACTCCTTCGGGCGAGTGCCTTATCCGAGAATTGTAAGTGACAGCGCGCCCTCGGGGCTGGATCTGGGGGAGCTGAGCCCCTGTTGGTGGGGGGAGCCCCTCCCTGACATCTCGAACCCCCCCAGCCCCTGAAGGACGTGGTGCCCCGCGTGGAGAAGGGCTACAAGATGGACGCCCCGGACGGTTGTCCGGCCGTCGTCTACGAGGTGATGAAGAAGTGCTGGACCCTGGACCCCGGCCACCGGCCGTCCTTCCACCAGCTCCGTGAACAGCTAGTGCATATCAAAGAGAAGGAGCTCTACCTGTGAGGGGGGGCTCTGCCGCCCCACAGCCGCAGGGGACCCACGCTGGGGGGGACCAGGGTGTGGGCGGCCCCCCTGCCCCGCCCCGGCACCAGGAGGGAGCCCCGGGGGTGTGTCCCCCCTTCGATTCCCCCGGTTGCTTCCAAACTTCCAAATCTGTCAGTTTTTATTTTTATTTTCTAGGTTTGGGGGGAGGTTTTTTGTTTTGGTCTCCCACACTCTTTTTTTTTTATTATTATTTTTGTGGGTGTTTTTTTGTTGTTTTCTCAGTTTCGGGGGGCATTTATTGTTTTGGGGTTTTTTTTGTTGTTGTTTTTTTTTTATTATTTCAAGCAGGGCCCAGCAGAGCGTTGGGCGTTTTACTAAAGTACGAATCTTATTTTTTAATGTAATTAAAAGAAGAAAAAAAAAAAAGGAAAAAAAAAAAGAAAGAGAGAAGAAGGTTGTTAAAAGGAGAATAATAATAAATAAACCAATGAAACGGACACATGAAAAGGAAACCCCCAGCGACAGAAGTGATGGTTGACGGGGAGACGCTGGACTCGCCGCCCGGTCGGGAGAGCGCGGCCGCGTCCCCGCCAGACGCTTTTTTTTTTGGGTTGTTTTGCTTTAAACTCGTTGCAATGTTTGCATGCTGTCTCCAGAGGCCTTTTTTTCCAGTCCTGTCCAGTGCTTTATTCTCATGTAATGCTACCGACTGTGAGATTAAAAACTGTAATAAAAAAACCATTCCATACGGACGCGGCACATCCCGCCTCGGCCCCCCTCTGTTGCCAGCGCTGCTCCCTGCGTGTCCTGGGATCCCCCGGCAGGTGACAAAGTGGGGATGGGCCTCCCATCCCTCCCAGGGTCCCTGCATGGGTGGGGATGAGTAGCTTGGGCAGCACGTGGCTCCGTCCTGCCCGTGAGAGCTGGCACGGCTGTGACAGCGATGAAGCTGCCAAAGCTCCCCTTCAGTCCAGGCTTTACTTCCGATGCTCACACTGGGCAGGGGCTGCAGTTTGGGGCTGGTTCGTGGCTGTCGCGAGCCTTCCTGCCTTCCCTGCGTGTCTCAGCCGAGGGGCTGAAGCCGCCTGTGCAGCAGGACCCCCGTGTCCCGGGCCCCCAGCCCCGCGGGAGTTGTCCCCGTGGAATCCCTGCAGGGAGCTGGGTGCAGGTGGTGTCTGGCACGGCAGGTTTGGAATAGTTCCCCTCATCCGCAGGGAATTATTCAGCGTTAAACGATGCTCGGAGCATCGGCTCTGCCGGCTGCCTGCTTGGCGAGCCCCAGGCGGGAGCTCTCCGCCTGCTTTGGACCAGGACTGAGACCAAGACTCCTCTTGGAGAGGGGTTAAAGGGAAAAACAGGGAGTGCTGGGACACGGGCACAGCTCGGCGATGTGTGGGACAGGGCGTGGAGCGGGCACAGGGGACGATGCGCTCCTGCCCCCCTTCCTCGAGGCCGCGGGGTGTCCGTGCGGCCGGAGGGGACCGGGCAGGGGTGAGGGATGCGATGTGGCTCCGCAGGGTTTCCTCTCGCCTGGGCTCCCCCCGTCCCCGTGTCCACGTCCCCCCCGTCCCTCCCAGCGCTCCGGCAGGGCCCAGCCGCATAAGCAGCTTTACTTTTTGGGCTTATGAAGATTAAAGTCATTTACAGGCAAAGCCTGCAAGAAACGGCTTTGGGAACGGCAGAAATACCCAGAAGCTTCACGTGATGGGAGACAGCGGGGAGAGGTCTGCTCGTGTCCCCCGCCGTGTCCCCTCCTGTCCCCTTGCCCTGCGTTACTGCTGGGGACGGACCCCTGCCAGCTGTCTAAAAAAGGGGGGGAAACTCACCCAAAAATCGTTTAGACCTTTGATTTTCCTCCAAATGGCACCACGCTTTGCATTTTTGAGACTGCGCCTGGTCTCAGGGATGGTGTTTGGTGCCTCAGCGCCCTCCGGGATGTGGTTGAAGGATGCTGAGGGAGCACTGCTAGAAAAAATGCCGTTCTTCACCACAAATCAGGGAGTTCAACCCTGCCCAGCCCCTCCTGCCACCACCGTGCCTCAGTTTCCCCGCACAGAGAGGGTTGCTCCTGCCACTGGGTCTCTCCTCGCTGCTGCTCACCCTGGATCCCTCGAGGTGATTCCCCCCAAGGATTCTGGGGCTCTTCCAGCGAGCGGCAGCGTGGGCAGAGGGGCCGGGCTGAGCGGCACCCCGGGGCTCCCGAGTGCTGCCTCACATCACGTCCCCTTCCTCCTCCTCCTCCTGCCGCCCCCGTGGGCAGCGCGATGGGCACCGGGCCCGGCTGTGTCAGCTCCCACCCCGCCTCAAACCCCCGGGGGGAATCATCCGCGGCCGCGGCGCACGGGCACCGCTCCCCGCGCCCTCTCCGCACGGTGTGCGAGGAGCGAACGGGCACGCGGGGTTCTAAAAAGCGCTGGAAAACCCAGTTTTCGGTTCTGGCAGCTCTCCTGCGTCTCCCTTCGACGCCGCAGAGCGGGATCCCAGCTCGGGCTGGAGCTTGGTACCCCAGACGGATCGGGGCAGGGCTGGGCGGAGCTGGGACTGAGTGTGTGGAGGCTGCCGGGGGTGAGAGGACCGTCTCCGAGGTCACACGTCCTTTGCTTTGCCATCTGTAGCCATCCCCTGCACCCCACACGGACTCCTGAGCCGAGGCATCCCTTCCAGCCCCGGCCGCGGCTCCCCCTGCTCCCAGCAGAGATCCTCTCTCTTCCCCATTGGGGCTCCTTCCACGAGCTTGGCCTCTTCCCCGCGTCCCCACATCCTGCCTGCCTTCTCCCCGATACCCGCAGAGAGCCTTCCTCTCCCTAAACCCCCCAAAACCCCTTCAGAGGAACCCAATTCCAGCGGCAGCAGCCGCTTGCTTCTCATTTCCCGGGATGGCAAAGCCCGCATCCCAAGAGGAGGGGGTGAAATGAGCCCCCACAAGCTACTCGGTTCCCTCAGTGCTGCCTGGGGCTAATTACCAGCTCTAATTATGGCCCTTCTGCTCCATCCTTGGAGCACAGGCTTCCCAACCCCTGGCATCCCTCTCCGGCATCTGTGCGCTGCCGGCACCTCCTCCCCCTCCACGATCGACTTTATCACAGGGGCTATTTTTAGCGTGATGTACAAAGCCATTCCCATCACCGTTCCGTGGCGTTCACCTCTCCAGCTCCTCTCTCTCCCTCTCTCTCCCCTTTTTATTTTTGTGTGGGGGTTTTTTTTTCCCTTCGGAGCACTCCAGGAAAAGAAGGCAAGGCTGGGAAGATCCCCCGTGGGAACGCTGCGTGTGTGTGGCCGTGTGCGCGCTGGGGCTGGCGTGTGCCTTTGCTCCGGGCTTGCTCTCCACCACCGGCACGCAGCAGCACATGGCTCCCCATGTGCCTGTTTACGTGCTCTGTATGTCTGTCCGGCCGCATTTGTGTCACTGCCTGGGTGCAGACACCGCCGTGGGAGCCCCCCCGCCACCCCCAGCACCTCCCTCCTCTTCCTCACCTCCCGCAGCACCCCTCCCCCCGGCGGGAATTGCAGCCCCCCGGCTCTCTGCTNGATGGATGCTCTGTATGACAGGACCATTCCCACCCCAAACCCCATCCCTCGGGATGGATGCTCTGTATGACAGGACCATTCCCACCCCAAACCCCATCCCTCGGGATGGATGCTCTGTATGACAGGACCATTCCCACCCCAAACCCCATCCCTCGGGATGGATGCTCTGTATGACAGGACCATTCCCACCCCAAACCCCATCCCTCGGGATGGATGCTCTGTATGACAGGACCATTCCCACCCCAAACCCCATCCCTCGGGATGGATGCTCTGTATGACAGGACCATTCCCACCCCAAACCCCATCCCTCGGGATGGATGCTCTGTATGACAGGACCATTCCCACCCCAAACCCCATCCCTCGGGATGGATGCTCTGTATGACAGGACCATTCCCACCCCAAACCCCATCCCTCGGGATGGATGCTCTGTATGACAGGACCATTCCCACCCCAAACCCCATCCCTCGGGATGGATGCTCTGTATGACAGGACCATTCCCACCCCAAACCCCATCCCTCGGGATGGATGCTCTGTATGACAGGACCATTCCCACCCCAAACCCCATCCCTCGGGATGGATGCTCTGTATGACAGGACCATTCCCACCCCAAACCCCATCCCTCGGGATGGATGCTCTGTATGACAGGACCATTCCCACCCCAAACCCCATCCCTCGGGATGGATGCTCTGTATGACAGGACCATTCCCACCCCAAACCCCATCCCTCGGGATGGATGCTCTGTATGACAGGACCATTCCCACCTCCCAAAACCCAGCAATGGGTTTGGGCAGTGCCGTGCTCACAAGGATGAGAGCAGGGGATTCCGAGGGCACTGGGGGGACGCGCCAGCGGCATCCCCACTCCTGGGTTCCCTTCCCAGGGACCGCTCGGGGGCTCCCAGGGGGTGCTCTGCCAGGGCACCTCAGGGCGGGGAGGGGTGCCCTGGGATTTTTCATCTTGTGGAGATGATGTCAGATTTTGGGAACTTAAAGGCTTGGTTCTCTAGGAGTGGGGAGGCTTTCCACGGGAATTTCCATGGGAATTTTCCATGGGAATTGCGCTCCCTAGGTCGGGGAAAGGCACCTTTGGTTTCATTTCCATAACAAGCTGTACTGCGGTCGGTCTTCCTCAGCCAAGGCAAATTCCGGCTTCAAGGAGTTCTGTTCGAGTAACATGCCAGAAGTCACTTCACCCGGTAATTTACAACACCCTTGTCCCAAACTTCCTTTATTCCCTCTGTTAGTGACATGGCAGCACTTGGATGCCGGTAAAGGATCTCCCGGAAGGGATCCCACTGCCCTCCGAAGGGATGTTTTTCTCAGGATATTTTCGCTGGGAGCGGGTAGTCCCTGACAGCAGCGGGACCCTCTGGGTAGGTGTCACCGTGCCTTGTCCCCATGCCCGAGGGGCGCAGCAGGGCGCCCCTGTCCCCATCCCCTCGGGGCACCCCCGCGGGCCGGACGGAAGAGCGAAGGTGACTCCGCCGCTGCGCCCGGGGTCAGAGCTGAGCGCGGCGGTCCCCGAGGTGGCGGTGCCTGTCCCCATCACCAGAAGTGACAATCAGCTGCCAAGTGCCGCCGTGGCTTCCTTCCCCCGGCAGCAGCGGGCCGCCTGCTTGCTTTGGAAACGCCTCCTCGTTCCCTGCCCGTCGCGGCTCCGGCGCACGCACACGCGGCTTTCCAGGATTCCCTCACCTACTCAGGCTCTTCAAAGGTTTAAACCTTCGCGTTCCCTGGATTTCAGGCTGACAAGGATCAGGTTCCTGCCTTCTGATGGCCTTATTGCCATGGCCCTGCAGCTCCGGGTCACCGAGCCTTCCCCTCCCCTGTACCATCCGTGGGATCGCTCCAGGAACCGGCCCCTCCAGGGCCCTTCAGGGATCTCTGGAGCGTCGTGCGAAACCCTGATGTGGTAACTGCGCCTTTGGAGCCAGTTACCTGGGAAGAAGAGCTGGAATGATCCCTCTCAGCATGGCAGAGGGAACCGCTTGCATCCAATTTAAATCAGGTGTCAGCGCTGAGAGAGGATCCTCTTAACTTCCACCGTCTTGTCTGAGGCTGCGACGGGGGGACGTCTCATCTCCCTCCCGTCTAATCCACGGAGATGTGTGATATAGCATAAGCTAATATAATAGGTCATGCAAGGATTTACATCTCATTACGGCAGGTTAGAGTCCTGGCAGGAAGGATGACTCACCCTCACTTGAATACATTTCAGGGATAAGGAGCGGCTCAGCTGCCCAAGGAAAAGCAAATGGGGAAATCAACCACCTTGAAGCATCATTTACCAGCTCGCTGCACCCTCTGATTGCTCCCCCAGCTCTGCCTCCGGGTGGCACGCCGGCCTCTCCGGGAAAAGCCAAGGGGATGGGGGAGCTGCGACACCTCTCCGGAGGTCTTTTCCTCCGCCTTTCGCTCCGTCCCTATAAAACCTGGGCTGCAGGAGGCTGCAGAGCCCGAGCTGGCGAGGGAGCGTCCCTGCCACGAGGGACGGGGTCCGAGGCGCTGCCGGGAGCGCCGGGCTTGTTTTCACCTAGCTGCCTTGGCCGAGTGTTTCTGCTCATCAGGAGCTGTTTGCTCTTAGCTCCTCAGACAGGGAGGCTCCGTGGGAGCTGACCCGTCTAACCCAGCTGGAAAAAATCGGTCCTGACTTCCAGTCTCTTATTGTTAATGGATGCTCACAGCGAAATCCGGAGTGAGCCAAGCTCCCAGGACCTGCCGCGTCCGAAATCTGCTCCGAGCCCACACAAGGCTCGGATCAGGACCCAGGGACACAACTAGGGGTGCTTTTCCTTCTCCCTGCCCCTCTTTTCAGCCGGACTGACAGCCGGAACGTGACCGCGCTGTTGGCAACGGGACATCTGCGGAGCGCCCGGGGCTCCCAGCCTATTTCTCAGCAGGCTGTGGCAGCTCATTGTGGGTTAAAATTAATTTTCCATGGATTTTCCATGGGAAAGTGCTTAGGGGGGCCTGCGGATTGGTGTGAAAAGCAAAAATCATCACTTCAAAAAGCTGTTGAGGCTCCTGAGCTGCCAGCTCGGGGTGAGCAGCAGGCACAGGGGGCACCTGCGTGCTGGGGGATGCTGTGGGTGACGCTGGAGTTGTGCCAGAAGGAGGGGCTCGGAGGGCCCTCCCTCATCCCAGTGTCAGTTTGCACATTTGGGTGAGCTCAGGGGAGCTGCTGGCATCACCCAGGGGGCTCTGCTCCACCAGGAGGGCCTTCACCAGGGCAAATCCCCCGCTGTCACCTCCAAAAGTGTGTTCCAATCCCTAAGAGCAGCAGTCAGAGCCAAGCTGCTGACCGGATTATTATCCAAGAAAAATGCGTTATTTTTTAATCTATTTTCCTCTTAAGACATCATTTTACCTCGGATGGGGGGGATGGGAGGAGAGGGGCCGATTCCCCCTCCCTCTGCCACTTTGTTCTGTCGCTTCACAGCTGTTCCATCATTTTAATCTGCAGAGATTGTCTTTATATTTCGGAAATGAAATGATTTCCCGCAAGCCGGGATTGGGGTTTGGATCCGCGCTCATTTTTCATGAGCGGAGAAGAAAAAAGGGAGAAATGTCTGCTAAAGCCAGGCTGGCCATCTGGAAGGGAGGTGCGCTGCTGATGCCATTAATTGCTCACTCCCCAAGGCCTGGAACACGGCTGCAGTCACAGGGAAGAGCAGGAGTGGGAGTGGGGTTGGAGAGACCGAGGGAGTGATGCAACAGAATCAATGCCTGCTCCAACCTCCTGATTTGGGTGATCGATGAACGCCTTTGTGCCTGCGTTCTGGGGGCTGAGAGCAGCTGTAGTGTTAATTAATATCGTAAAATCCTGGAATCACAGAATCCCAGAATGGCTGGGGACGGAAGAGACCTTAAAGGCCTTGCAAGTTCCAACCCCCTGCCTTGGGCAGGGACACCTTCCACTAGACCAGGCTGCTCCAAGCCCTGTCCAGCCAGGCCCTGGACACTTCCAGAGATGGGAATACTTACACGGGTATCATTAGCAGGATAAAGGGGAGAGAACTTTCGGGCACGCCAGCCCTTGGATCGATGAGCAAACAACAGTTGTGACTGGTGCTGGTACATATGGCTTGTTCCGAGTGTCAAGCCCGGCTTTTCCTCCTGCCAGACCCCAAGGACGGGGAATAGAGTGGGGAAAAGAGCACCGGAGCGGGTTTGCTCCTCAGTGGGATGAAGCCGGCGGGAATCACGGGGGGAAGGGTGTCCGGGGGTCTCCCCGCAGCCCCCACCGTGGCGCCGGGGGCTCCTTCTTCCCGCGGGGGTGGCGGCACTCGCGGTGCCCCG
>WEIT01002995.1:23827-36602 GCA_013389985.1 Dryoscopus gambensis | reverse complement strand
CCCCGGGAAGGGTCCCCACCGGAGCCAGAGAGGGAGCCAGGCGGGGCGTCCTTACCGAGCTGCTGCAGGAAGATGCGTGCCACCTTCTCGGGGAGGAGCCGGCGCATCCGGATGAAGCGGGAGAGGTCCCCCCCGGCGCAGAACTCCATGATCAGGTAGATGTGGTCGCTGTCCCACTGCGAGGCAATAAGACCCCGCCGTGCCACCCCGGCCAGTCCCACCCACACAGGTTCACCTGGACCAGTTTGCCCAGCTGCTGGCACCAAGCCCCATGGATACACCCGTGGGAAGCCGGGACGGGTCCAAGCTCGAGTCATGCTGGCTCAGAAGCCCCCCGGGAAGCCCCCGGCCCACCTGGAAGTCCTTGAGCTCCACGATGTTGGGATGGCGGATGGTCTTGAGGATCTCGATCTCTGTCAGCAGGTTCTCCACCGACGTCCGGTTCAGGCTCCTCTTGTTCACACACTTGATGGCCACCACCTCGCGCGTGTCCTTCTGCCAAGGAGGGGGCACCCCTGGAGCCCCCCACCCGAACATCCCCCCTGGGCTTCTCCCCCAGCCCGCCGCATGGGGAGGCGAGGGACGGAAGCCCTGCAAGGGGGCGGCGGGTGCCACGCGGGGGCTGTAGGGCTGGTACCGCATGTTGGAGGGCTGGAAAAGGGGGGTCCCGCGGGAGTGGGGGGGCAGATCGGGGAGCAAAAGGGGGGCCCGGCCCTACCTTCCTGTAGGCCTTGTAGACGGTGGCGTAGGTGCCGGAGCCGAGGCGCTCGGTGAGGATGAAACCGTCGAGGCGCGGCGGGGCCCAGGCGGCCCCGGCCATGCCNNNGTGATCTTTACACCAGGCCCCGCCCCCAATGGCCCCGCCCCCTTCCGATGGCACCGGCGCCGTGTCTGGACCACGCGAACATTTTTTTATTAATAATTTTTTCAACATTAAAAGATCAGACGCGGGGAGAAAAACCCAACAGTACAGGAGGAAAAGGGTGTAAAAATGCTGATTTCTGTATCCCAGCGCCCCCCGCCGCCCCTCACCAGCGCAGGATGGAGGTCTAATACAGCCCCCACCCTGGCACAGGGGCACCACAAAGCCAAATCCGCATTAAACCCCCTCCCCGACACCCAAAACACGGGGCTGAAGGAGAGAGAGGTGCGAACCCGCCCCATCCACCTCACCCGCGTCCCAAGGGACATCCCATCTTGGGATGCAGCTGAACACACAATCAAACCAGTTCCTACCCAGCTAAAAAAACATGAAACTCGCGGGAGGAAGGCAGGGAGGAGCCTTCCCCGGAGAAAGACTCACTCAAGGGGAGGGGGAGAAGGGCGTCACAGGCACTGCGCCACCCGGTGTCTTCAGCTGCCCCAACCTGGAGCCGGGAGCCAAACCAAGATCCCTTTTCCCTCCCTCCCCTGGTTTCGAGGCACTGGGAAGCCTCAGCCCCCACTGATCCCTTCTCCCCCTCTCCGTGCCCAGGGCCGTCGCCTGCAGGATCCTCGTGGAAGCAAGGGATGTGCCCTGGGGGGACCAGGAGAAATACATCCCCCCACACGCTCCCTCCGCTCCCAGATTGCCCTTCATGCCACGTTATCCTGGCTCTCAGGAAGCCGAGCAGTTACGAGGTCAAAATACAGCATCGTGTGAGTGAAATAAACCAAAAGTACGGTTTCTCTTCTTAAAATTAACGACATAAACAACATGCACGTTACAAAACCCTCCCAAAACAGCAGATAATCAAATTCTTCGTAGCAAAGGCCAAGAGAAGAGAGAGAGTAAAATCAAACACCTGCTTCCCCTCGTCTTCCTGCTACAGACAGTGAGGGGAGGAAGAGACAAACACCTGGAAAGTCCTGGAGAGAGGAATATTTGCCTCAGAGAATGTCTTCCCCCATCTCCTTACACCCTAAACCAAGACAAGGGAAAACCAATCATCAAAACCGTAGCTCAGCTGAAGCTAAAAAAACCTCTTCTCATCAGGAGTGACGGCATCACAGAGCTCACACGGTACCCCCAAAAAGTGCATTTTCAGGAAAAAAAAAAAAAAAAATGAAGGTTGGGGAGACGAGGGCAGAGGAAGCGAGAGGGCAGCAGCCCGGGAAGGGCTGGTGTTCCTCGGCAGGGTTAGTTTCCCCGGAAAGCGCTCTGTGCAGCCGAGGAGGCCGCCCCGGCCGCGGCGTTCTGGAAGCTCCTGTTGGTGAGGATGCCTTGGGAAAACTCCTCCTGGGCCCTCTGGAAGCTGGCTCCTGTGCGCCGATACAGGGAGTGCACCTGGGAACAGAGAGGGAGGGAAAGGACGAACCCAGTCAGCGCGTGGCCCTGGGAGTGCTGCACACGCCTCGCTTCTCCCTGCCTCTGTGGCTGACCAGCTCCCTCGGCAGCTGGAGACCAGTGCCCCCATCCCGGCATCGTTCCCAGGTGGGAGAACGGATCCGTCAAACCCGGCACCCCCGGGAGCAGCCTGAGCTCCGCCGGCCTCCGCGTCACTCACCCGCTTGAGGAGGAAGAGGGAGAGGATGGCGCAGAGCGTGAAGAACGCCGCCACCACCATCATGATCACCACCACGGCCACGTTCCTGTGCACCTCCGACAGCGCCGCGATCCAGCCGCTGCCAGGGAGAGGAGAGCGGGGTGAGCGTGGGCAGCGCCCCAGCACGGCACCGGACAGGGCACGGGAGGAGGGACAGGCACCCACGCGCGCTTTAGGGGCAGGTTACAGGGGAGTGCAAACCAAACAGCTCATCCAGGGCCTTGTTCTGGGGATTGAGTTCCCAGAAGCACTGTTAGAGGAGGACTGTGCTCATCCCACCCACGTTCCAGACCCGTGCCCTCCCCTCAGGCAGCAAAATCAATACCCTTGGCGCCAACAGTGACTCCCCGGGCACCTTCTCAAAATTCAGCCAAGTGGGGTAGAGATAGGCTGGAACAGCTGAATTGGAAGAGATCAGCTGGCAGGTCTGGAGCTGGGAGCTGTGTGTCACCCTGACAGGGATGTAAGGGTTGGGAGCAGGAGGAAGAGGCAGGAAGGGATGGAGGTGGTGAAACACTGGCACAGATGCCCAGAGCAGCTGCGGCTGCTCCATCCCTGGCAGTGTCCAAGGCCAGGCTGGACGGGGCTCGGAGCACCTGGGATAGTGCAAGGTGTCCCTGCCCACGGCAGAGAAATGGGATATGCTGAGTTTTCTGGCCCTTCCAACCCAAACCAGTCTGTGACTCCACAATTCTAAGCCACAGACACTGGGAGCTGTTGAAGGGAAGGGGCAGGGAGAACTCAAGGCGCTATCAGCGCTTGCCTGCGGCTGAAAATACCAAGACACCTCACTCAGAACACCTTCCTGGGTGCGGGAGGAAGGAACCTTTCCAACTGCTAAACCAAGCACGCCGTGCGCCACCAGGAGAGAGGGAATGGAGCGAGCCAAAGGTTCCCATCCGCCGCGCGGCCCCGCTTCTCACGGCACAGGGAAGCGGAAAGGCACACCACGCGCTGCAGCCAAAAATACCCGCGCTGCCTGGCGGCAGGAAGCGGAGCAGAAAGCTCCAGGCAGCCTCTCCAAGCCAGACCAAACCCGGAGTGCCCCCTCCCCGTCCCCCGTGACTCAGGCAGCAGGGGGAGGCCGGGGACAGCTCTGCCCACGAGCCCTTCTGCAGGCAGCAGGCAAAAATAGACGGCGGCTCCCAGCCGAAGGCTTCCCCTCGGGAGAACCACCGCGGGCTGCTAACCTTTTCCCTGTGCTCCGTAGCTCTGGAACTGGAGCTGCGGCCGAGGCAGCAAGGCGAAAGGAAAGGCTGTGCTGTCCCTGCAGGGCACAGCTGCCAGCACGAGGCTGCTGGACCCGCTCCAGAAGCCCAGGCTCACCCTTCTGGACAATGTCACCGAGAAAGGGCGAGGCTAAAAGCCTCTCTGCTTTATCTCAGCTCACAACCGACATACTCCAGGGAAATTGAGGAAGAGTTTGGGGACAGAGTCAGGCTGGTAGCAGCAGTACCGAGCTGAGCAGCACCCAGATTTCAGGTCAGAGATCCCTCAGCCCCACACTGCTGTCAGGGGAGGCTCCAGTTTAAACAAGGCAGATCTGGTTCACACTAGAGGAGCAAATGTGATCTGTGCTGAGTGAGGGAGAAGGCAGCAGAAGAGGCATGGAAGAGTTACCACAGAATCACAGGACGGTTTGGGTTGGAAGGGGCCTCAAAACGGATCATATTCCAGTCCCCTGCCATGGGCAGGGACACCTTCCACTAGCCCAGGGTGCTCCAAGCCCTGTCCAGCCTGGCCTTGGGCACTGGCGGGGATCCAGGGGCAGCCACAGCTGCTCTGGGCACCCTGTGCCAGGGCCTCAGCACCCTCCCCGGGAAGGATTTCTTCCCAGCATCCAGAGATTCACACGCTCCCCTCAGCAGTGAAGCCGCCAAGGAGCGCGCTTTGCCGGGATTGGGATGGGAAGAGCGGAGCAGGGAAGGAGCCCAGCTGGGACCTGCCAGGGCTGTGCATGGGCTGCGAGAGGAAAACCGCAGGAGAAAGAACAGGCAGCTGTCAGAAACAGGCCCCAGAGCTCCTGCCAGCCACAGCCCTGGTGAGAAAAAGGATCTGTGACACGGCAGGCAGCGAAGCCAGGCTTACCTGTCTCCCCAGCCAGGAATTCCAACAGCCTGGATGATGTAGATTGCTATTTGGCAGAAGAAGACGAAAAAGAAGACGAAGAAGCTGAAGGAGCTGTCAGACCTGCGGGAGAGATGGCGACAGGAGTGAAACCCGTGATCCCTGCACCGAGTCCCTGCTCTGAGAGGAGGGGAACGACTTCCGTGAACTCCTTTCTCCAGGGAAGAGGTGCTGAGGGGAGGTGGTTTGGGGAGGAATTTGGGCACCCAAACGTGTCCACTGCAAATCCAATGCTCTGCCCAGAGCATGGCAGGGTGAAGGCAGTTCCCTCCACAAATGCAGTGTGCTCAGCATCAGTGTACCCAACAGTGTCTCAGAAATTAATAAAGTGAATAAAAAATGAATTAAAAGCACCCTGTGTCTGCCTAGGCTTGGATTTCAGGATGAAAAAGGATCACCATAATTAAGTTCTATCAGACAGATCTAACATGTTTAGAAACACACTGGTTTGGGTTTATCTCATGGTGCAAAGAGCTGGAAAAATCCTGCAGGCAATACACGATGGGAACAGATAAACCCAAAGCTCCTCCCACTAAGAGACAGAAAAAACCCCAGTACTTGCCTGAAAGCCTTGTAAATTGGTCGGTACCAACAGAGAAAGGCACAAGGGGTGAATAAAATTAACCACAGAATCGAGAGACCAAAGTCTACTCCTCTGCTACCGTCGACTGTGAACCACGCCAGGCAAGCGAGCAGGTTTAGGAGCAGGGTGATGGAATGCACTGTTTGGGGTGGGAGAGAGAGGAAAAAACCATCAGCAAGCTCTTGGAAACTCCAAAGCATCTCTAATCCCTCACTGAACACACGGAGAGCTGCAGAAATTAAGGTGACTTTGGGCCATCCCATTTCCTGGCCTCCCTTGGAGGGGAGACAGAGCTTGACCTAAGAGGCTTGTCTGATCCTGCTGCTCACGGCCAGATCTTAAACAGTTGTTCAACCCTCCATTAAACAATTAAAATTCTGTCATGAATGAGCTATTCCCAAAGCACAGACCTGGGGTTCCTCGCATTTACCTTCCTAAGAAAGGAGGGAAACAGGATTTCAGCCTTGTGGACAACACCAGCAGAATTTACTGTGAGGCAGAGCTCAGCTTTTCACACAGAACCTCCTCAGAAAGAATTCTGGCTGCAGTTCCAGCCGTTACTTACACATCCACAAGTAATAGAGCATCTTGCATATCCGCTGGTAGTCAGCTGGGATGTCTGCAGAGAAGTCCTGATAGAAGCACGGCTTGATGGGACACTTCTTGGGAAGAGGCGGCCAGTTGTTCTGCCTCGCTGTGGAAGGGAGGAAGGAGCAGCTCTTCACTTGCTCTTCTCTCACTGAAAGACTAACTCACACCCCAGAATTTCCCAGCAGCCATCCAGCTACTGTTTAATTCATCCACGAAAACCTTGGCAGAGCCCGGGGGTGCTCGGCTCCTACGTCTGAGCAGGCGGCACAGCAGGAACGGGATGAAGCGCTGGCAGACCAGCCTGGTGTGGGGGCTTTCCCCCGGGGAAGGCACAATCCCCCCGCACTGGCCAAAGGGCCACCACAACCCCCATCCCTCAGCCCTGCACGCCCAGACTCAGCCACCCCAAACCAAGGTCAGGGGGAAATACTGGGTTCCTGCGGTTAAGAGAGCCTTGGGGTCGAAAGGAAGAGCTCTGTGGCTCCCAGAGAGAAGCCTCAGCGTGGCAGTGCCCCTCACCAGCTGCGACACGGGTACAGATGGGTGTTTGAGAGCTTTTGGTGGTGAAACGCAGCTCAGAGCACACTCCAGGGCACGGACCCACCAGAGCTGCCTCCAGCAGCCCAGCTCTGAGCTGCCTCCCCATCTGGGAAGCTGTGGGATGCCAGGCACTGTCCCAGAAGGGCTGCCACGGGGGGACTGGAGTTTTCCTGGCGCACCAAG
This sequence comes from Dryoscopus gambensis, assembly GCA_013389985.1. NCBI lineage: Eukaryota > Metazoa > Chordata > Aves > Passeriformes > Malaconotidae > Dryoscopus > Dryoscopus gambensis. Next base: position 30,053 of record WEIT01002995.1, on the reverse strand, counting down.
CACCGCAGGCTGCCCTGGGCCCCAGGGAGGGCGGGCAAGAGTCAGTACTCACGGTCGATGCTGGCTGCGTGGCTCTGCAGTTCCCTTTCCTTCCTCTCCAGCTCAGCTGCCTTCCTCTCTAGCTCTGCCTGCTGCTGGAGCAGCCCGGCCTGTGCCGCTGCAGCCACGGCCTGGAGAGGGGACAGAGACATCACAGAGGTCAGCCCTGCCTGGGGCCAGGCTGCGGTGGCACCACCAGGGGCTGGGCTGCCAGGGACGCAGGGCACAGGGTGACATGAAAGCTCAGCCTCAGACATCTTGGCTCTGCCACTGGAGGACAAAATCGAGTCAGCCTGCAGGGGGATAGGGCTGGGAGAGCCCTCAGGAGGTTTATCCACGGCTTCTCCTATCTCCCGGTTCACCTCCCTGCTCTGAGCACCTCACAACACAGCGGTGAGCAGGGCTCCGGGGCTTACCAGGACAATTTCCTTCCCTGCTCGGAGAGGAAGGGCAGGACAGCTGCCTACCACACCTCATAAGGATCTCTTCTACCTGTTTTGTATTCTGAGAAATGATCCTTCCTCCCAGCAGCCTCAGTTCTTTGGACAAGGCGGTCCTGGCAGTCAGGTACTTGCATTTATGCTCCTGGCACCGAGTGTGTCTGACCAGACACCAGAACTAAGCTAAAAGCTTTAGCAGGATACATTCCCAGCTTTCCTGAGGGAAGCCAGAGCCAACAGGCCACAAGGCAAAGCGAGCTGTGCCACCAGCAGGACAGGGAAGACGACATAAGAAGGGCTGCACGCGTGTATTCCCCACAGAGATCTGCCTCGCAAATGCAAGCTGAAACGATCACCTGCAGCCCCCCAGTCACCACCCCAGGGAATCCCGCTGCCCTGTGTTCCCAGAGGCCCCGGGAGCTCGTGGGAAGGCAGCAGAGAGGGGCCATACCTGCGGCGTGGGCTCCACGGACGTCTGCAGAACGGCCGGCTGCGAGTGGCCCGAGGGCGGCGCCGCCGGCGTTGTCCGCGCCGCATTCGTCTGCACAGACACCACAGGCAACCAGGTAAAAACAGGCACGAGAAACACAGCGGGCTCTTGGTGAATTGTTTAAACCACAGATCCCGGCTTCCCGTCCTCCTCCTCCCGCCTGGCTCGCGGCAGCAGCCAGGGAATGAGGCTCTCCCAGCCATCCATCAGTGGCACCGCCAGGGCAGCTCAGCTCCCATCCCAGGGACCAAATAAATCCTGCTGTGTCCTGCCACAAACCATCTTCCCCTTCACACTTCACGTGGCTGCCCTGCAAGCCAGCAGCCAGCTGGAGAGGAGCTGTTCGGTGCCAGGGGAGAGCTCCAGCTGGGAGCTTATCAGTGCTCCAGTGCAGGAGCAATTGCCCGCTCCTGCGCGCCACGAGCCACATTCCACGGGGCAATCAGCTGCGAATTCCTCTTGGTTTAAGCTGCACCTATCAAGAAAACTTTTACACCACTAAAAGCACCACTAAAAGCACCACCAGGTACACAGAGCACAGAGACACGGGGCACGTACCAGCTGGGAGCTCTCGGAAAAGGGGTTGAATTCATCCAAGCCACTCTGGCTGGTGTTTGTGAGCTGTGTCACCGAGGGGTCCTGGAGGGAGAGAGAGCAAGGATAAATCAGCACTGGATGCAGGGTATCATCATGTACAGCATTAAATTGTTCCGTCTGGAAAAGGCCTTTAAGAACACCAGGTCCGTCCTATCCGTGCTGCCTGCTTTCCATCTGCTCGCTGGCTGGGAACTGGAGGGGGTGAGACACATCCCTGCCACAGGGGGATGGCCCTGGCTCGCACGGAAGTTAAATGTCCAAGGAGATGACTACCAGCAAGGCAAGATCTGTGAGCAGAAATAATCTCCTGTTCAGCCAAGAGGTATGTCTGAACAGCCACAACGTGCTTTTGGCGCAGGAGCACCTCGTGCAGGTTACTTCTGCTCACCTCATTTCCAGGGATCTGGATTCACCCACCCACGGTGAGAAGGTCGCTGGGCCTCACAAAGCAAGCACGGAGCCACAAGGTACAGCAGAGCCACGCAAAATGAGTTTTGAGATACAGCTGATCCTGGCTGAGAGAAGCCAGGGAGCAGAAATGCCAGTGATAGCTCTGGATAAGCGAAACACTCAGGAAAATTGAGCTGGAGGTGTGACACCAATTATTTTAGGAGGTTTTAATGCTGCTGGCATAACAGCTCTCACTTCTACTCACAGCACCTCCCACTCGTCTCCATCAAAGCCTCTGATGTTTAAAGACAGGCTCTCTGCACCTCTGAGAACACCTCTCTCCCCTCACCTGCAAAGCACGCAGCCGTGTTTATCTCCTCTTTTCTACACACTGCCTCCCATGCAGAGACTCCTCTTGGACAGCCAGATGTTGCCCTCTAGACCTCCTCTCCCCAGTTATTCCAGAAACGAGGCCCTTTTTGAACTTGGAAATCCTCCTGCCTGGCAGAAAATTACAAAGTGGCTCCTTATCCCTCCCTCAGCAACTCGTGTGTCCAGACCAGTCCTTCAGACTCGGTGCTTCATAGGGTGAGAAGCGGCCGAGGCTGCGCCAGGGCGTGCAGGAAAACCCTTCTGGAGCCATTCCCGGGGCTCTAGCGCAGCCTTCTGCCAGGCAGGACGCACATGGAGCAGTTAATGAGTAACTCCACAGCTCCTGCACGGCAGGCACTCCCTGCCAACAGGTCGCACTCGTTTGTGAATCACCCCGGGCTGAGGCATCTCGCGCCTGCGGAGCACTCGGATCTGCTCGGGGAAGTTCAGCTCCCCAGCAAGGCAGGCCTGCAAAAAGTGGGAAGAAGCAGCAGGGCTGCCAGGCTGGAAATGAGAACGTGCTTTTATTTCACTCCTGACTCCTCTGGAAGGTTCAGCTGCGCGGAGATAAGGGCTGTCAGCACAAGCTGACGCTTCCCCTCACGCACGGTGGTGCTGCACATCAGCACAAACCATTTTGTCCAGAGCACATGAGCCCCAGCAGGACTAAAGTCCAGCAGAACACAACTGCACAAGGAGGTGGAAAGTGAAAGCTGCATCACCCTCTGGAGAGCCCGGGTGGTCAGGCTGGGAGGAAAGTGCTCGGGAACAAGGAGGAACGCCACAGTACCGCTGTAAAACACACATTTTGCTTCCCTTGGCTCATCGCCACCCCAGAAGAAAGCTGGAGGCTCTCCAAGGGCAGGGAGAGCTGCACCACTGCTTCAGCTGCACCACGGTTTGATTCCCAAGGCAGACAAGCTCTCATCTCACTGCACAGCTTTAAAAAACAAGCACCTCCTTAGGCCGTGGGGCCAAGGCCCAGCAGCTCGGCTTAACTCGCCGGGCACTGTGCGAGCGTGCCTAAAACAGGAACCCAAAGACAGGGAATGTGCAACAAAGCTGAAGTGTTTGGACACGTGCCTGGGTAGGGCAGGAAGGAAAGCTGAGGGTGACACACAGGCAGCAGCTTCTGCGAGCAGCATGAGGGGCGAGCGAGCACCGGGAACGCAGAGATGCCGGGAGGTGCCCACAAACCTCATGTTTGACAGTATTTTCTGCCAGCTAAGCAGCAAAAGGCAGCTCATCCTCCTGAAACAAGCGCGGGCCTGGTCCTTGGAGAGGATCAGGAGGCAGGGGTTTAACTCAGAACCGCTTGGAGCCACAGCGAGTGTGTCCAGCCACAGAGCTCGTGCTCACAAACCAGTGATCGGCTCGACCTGCGGGATGCCAGCGAGCGGATCCCGTTTGCTGCCCTTCCACCAGTGCTTCCCCACATGCCAGGGACGTGTGATGTCATTTTTTGTGGCTGCAGATGCCCCCAGTGCAGAATAACTCCGCGTCTCAACCAAACTGCACTGCCGTGAATACCAAAACTACTTTCAAATGCAGCAAATATGAAGTCGCTGTTGCGCTGCTGAAAGGTTTGGATACAAACCTTTGGTTTGGTTTTCTGCAAGAAATTCTGTTTTTTCTTTTCTTTCTGTTCCCAGAGATTAAAGAAACAAAATGAGAGGCCTCTCTAGATGAGATCAAGGAAAAAGAGGTCAACCTAGAATCACCTGGAACTTAACACAGTTGTCAAAATATCACAGTAATGCCCCAAATACAACCAGTCCTGCCGACTCAGAGTGCTGCCACTGCCTGGAAGACGCACTGAGAGAAATCCTGAGCATTTTATTACTGATATCTCTGAAAAGGATGGAAGTTTCCAGCTCTGTCTGAGGCTTGCATCAAAGTTTTGGAGGCAGCTGCCACTTCCAGCAGGTTACTAGATAAAGGCAGTTAATCATCGCTCATTAACTGGTTACAATCAGTAGCAGAGAAGCCAGAGATATTTTTAACAGGACCAAAGCAGCTTATTTCACACAAAGCTTAGCGAACACCACGAACAAAGTCTCCCGAAAAGGCAAAGATCCCAGGATCTCCTCAGGATTTGAGGAGGACGAAGCGCTGAGCTGGGATCCCCAGCGAGGAGGGACAACCCTGGTGCTGTGGCAAGAGAGATGCACCAGCACGCAGGGCTGGGAGGGTGAGGGTGGGAGGGGGTGTCAGCAGGACACCGTCACCCCAGCACGGAGCCAACACCTGGGTCCAGCCCCTGGCAGGGAGCAGGCTGTTCCACAGGCTGGGATTCCATTTCAAAGCAGAAACTGAAGGCTTCCAGGCTCCAGGGAGCAGCATTCAAAAATTCCTCACAACCAGCTGCTGGGGACTGGGGAAGTTTTCTCGGGAAAAAAAAAAGGCAAGATGAAACCTCAGAGTCCTGAAAGGAGGATGCAGAACCTTCCACAAGGACCAGAGGAGCTGCAAGAGCCGCCCCAGGGGACTCCATGGTGGGACATGCGTTAATCCTCATTAATCCTGACATGGGAGTCACCGGCTGGAAATCACCTTCAGCCTTTTTTTGTTTGAAGAGTGAATAAAGAGTGAGCACAGCCCTGCTCTGTCAGATACCAGGACAGCTTTAGTGTGTGCAAAGCACAGGGAGATGAGAAAGTTGGAGGGGGACTTTTTACAAGGGCCTGAAGTGACAGGACAACGGAGAATGGCTTCAAACTGACAAAGATTAGATTGGATATTAGGAGATTCTTCCCTGTGAGGGAGGTGAGGCCCTGGCACAGGCTGCCCAGAGCAGCTGTGGCTGCCCCTGCATCCCTGGCAGTGCCCAAGGCCAGGCTGGACGGGGCTGGGAGCAGCCTGGGACAATGGGAGGTGTCCCTGCCATGGCAGGGGTGGGGCTGGATGAGCTTTAATGTCCCTTCCAACCCAAACAATTCTGTGATTCTAGGAATATTCACTTCCTCAGAACCGAAGCAACAAATCCCACGTCCATGAACAGCAATACATTCCACCCCTCAGAACAAATATCAGAGGAACACGATCGTCCCAACCCCTCCCATTCCTCAGAGTCACAAGACCATGCTAAAATGAAAGTGAGGAACAAGAGACAGAATTTTGTAACTCCGACTCCTCAAAACACTCGGCTTCACCAACAAACACTTTCTGTTTGGCTCAGCCCTGAAATCCAAGGTCAGGAAAGCACTCCTTGTGGATCCCATCCCAGCCAAGCAGCAGAGGTGAGGCTGAGCTCACAGACGGGAGCCAAAGGCCAGACACTGATTCTCACACCACTGCACAGGCACCGTGTCCCAGAGGCCGTTCCAGGCCAACTCCCTGCATAAATGACCCCAATTTTCAGAGGTTAATCCCAGAGAGGAGAAACCCAGTGAACACCGACCAAGTAAGTCCTCAGTGACCTTAACAGGAATCTCCTGCTTTGAGCCACAAAATCCGCAGCTTTGCCTTGGGAACTCACTCTTAAGAGCTGAAGCACCTTAAAAACAGACTCAGAGAGACCCAGCGGACAACCGGGCAGCACGGCCAAGAGAGCTCCAGCAATGGATTATTTTTAATAAACCCACAGATTAGGCATTCACAGCTGCTGTGCACACCGAGAGGCAGGAAACCCTCTCCCCTCTGCCTGGGGAGGTGAGGGGAGCCCGTGCCTGGCTGCAAAGGCGGGGGGAGACCCCTCCTCGAGGTGAGGAGCAGCCTGGTCTGGGGACAGAGCGGGAGGGACCGCGGGGGGGTCACGGCGCCCCGGGGTGAGCTGCGGGGAGCTGCGGAAGGGTACGGGACCCCCTGCCCGGCCTAGAGGGGGACACGGGGAAGGGGGATGGAGAAGGGAGACGGGACCCTCTGCCCCGTCCAGATGGGGATGCAGGGAGGGGGAACG
>WEIT01002994.1:58583-71118 GCA_013389985.1 Dryoscopus gambensis | reverse complement strand
TATATTTATATACATATATATGTTTTATTAACAGTGAGATTTTTCTGAACAATGAATAATTTTAAAGCAATTTGATCCTCTGGAAATAGTTCCCCAGTTTATTGCTAATTAAACTAGATGCTATGGTCAAGGTTCATTTTTTCTGCTGCTTTCCTTGTTTCTTTCGATAGTGCCTCTAGTTAAAAAACACTTTTGAAGTCACACTTTGTGATGAGAAGCTGTTCTTCCTTATTAACATAGAAACATTCACTTTCAAATTTCTGTTCTGCCATCACAAGCAACTAAAGCCTCTACTGTACTTCATGCCAAAATAAAATAAATTTGCAGAGTCAGACATTTAAATTATGTTTTTGTGCAATTAGAGATGTGCTGAGCATTTCAAAACAAAACCAAATCAGAGCCATCTGTATCCGGTGCCAAGACATTCAAAAACAATCTGCTTTTATAAAAAACAGGTTGGAAAACACTATTTCCATGAAGAAAAGCAATTACTTTCAAGAAGCCAGTGAGATTCGGATTTCAATGTTTGCTGCTGAAATCTTTAGTAGGTAGTGTGTTAATTTGCTTGGCTTCAGTGACCTTGCCTTTACTGATGCAGCACAACACGACACATACCACTGAACAAAGTCACCCTGAAAATCTGAACATGTATTTTATGAAACGGAGGTTGAAGTGGAAAAGATTCTTTATCTGTATGGAAAACCAAATAAATTTGGTTCAGGAATTTGGCAGTGTAAGATGAAGAAGTGAATAGTCTTCATCTTGGTATTGGATTATGGATTTCTTTAGTTGGGTTTTTTCCTAAAAATCCTGTAGTTTTTATTCTACGGATCCAGATAAATGTACAGTCAATAAAACCTTCTCTGCAGGCAGTAGTACTGTCACCTTCTAAACAGTATAGATGCATATTGCTAAAAGCTGGGAACATCTTTAACTGCCTGTTCTTTCTCTTTTAATTTCACCCAGCAGAAGGAAGATTAAAAAGATACAGACTTTGGCAATAAGGAGCATATTAACTCTAGAGATTTAAATTTAAAGCATAGCAGAATCCCAGCCCATTAAGGATCCCTGCAACAGAAAGCCAGGACAAACTTGACACCCAGAAGCCAAAGCTGTTTAGAAAACAGGGGATACTATAGGCTGTGACATCAGGACTGTGGTAAGAAACCCTTTGTTTTCTTGGCAAGGTAGTTCCTGTGTCAAATATGAGAATATTTCTTACATATAATTTTGATGAACTTGTTTAGAAAATATGTACATCCAGAGTATGTTTAATAGCTCCTAGATAGTTTGTAGACTGGTGTGCCAAATAAGAATTTGAGTTTCACACACACACAAACTAATTTGACTTGTATTTTCATTTTTGTCATTTCAAGTAGGCTATTCTTAAATTTCACTTCAAAGTTTATTCTGCTTTTGATTTTGTTATTCACACTAGCCAACGTTCTTTTTGTTTGTGAGTCCATTGTGTTACATGCGGCAGATCGTTAAGCACGTAACCACAAACTCACAGGACAGTCTGAGTTGGAAGGGACCGAGAAGGATCATCAAGTCCAAATCTTAAGTGAATAGCCCATATAGGGATCAAACCCACGACCGTGGTGTTATTAACGCCAACACTATACTCTAACCAACATGCTTGGAATTTGGATATGAAATAGCTGGATCAGAGTGCCAGTTGTGAGAACAAAGTCATGTTTTGCCACACACTTTGTGCCGTGTACACAAGTGGTTTAACTCCAGCTGCCAACTAAGTTCTGCATAGCCACTCGGGACGGGGAGAGAACTGAAAGAGTAAAAGTAAGGAAACTCATGTGTTGAGATGAAGACAGCTTAATGGGGAAAACATAAGCTGCTCACACAAACAAAGCAAAACAAGGAAATCATTCATTGCTTCCCATGAGCAGGCAGGTGTTCAGTGTCCCCAGGACAACAGGGCTCCATCATGTGTAGTGGTGACTTGGGAGGACAGATTTCATCACTCCAAACGTCCCTCCACTTCCTCACCCAGCTTTATCTATATGCTGAACCCGATGCCATGTGTTATGGAATATCCCTCTGGCCAGTTGGGGTCAGCTGTCCCAGCTGACATCTCTCCCCAGCTCCATGTGCACCCCCAGTTTAATTGCTGGTGGAGTGGTGTGAGAGGCTGAAAAAGGCTTTGCTCTGTGCAAACATTGCCCAGTAACAACAAAAACATTCTGGTGTTATCAACACTGCTTCTATCACAAATCCAGAATATAGCCCCATGCCAGCTACGATGAAGAAAATTAACTCTATCCTGTGCAGAATCAGCCCAATACTGAAAGTTTCACAAAGCTGCATGTGTTTTCCTGAGCTACAAGAAAATAAACAAATGAACAACAAATGCTATCTGATTCCCAAAAAAGTACTCTCTTACTGTTTAAGCTTTCTTATGGTTCTGTAACTGAAGAGTAAATCTCTGTATGACTTTATTCCACATTCTGCCCATCAACAAAAAAACTTTCTTCTTTTACTTTGGTGTCTCTTTTAAAGAAAAAAGCACTGTGAACAATCCATAAGATAGTTCTCTCCTTTCTCGTGAATCAAAAGAGAGAAACAGGTTAACAATTACTTGCTATGTGCTTAAGCATAATTATCTATAAAAAACAAATTGCACTTATGTTAATTTGGTATTTAAAAGCCCCATTGCTGCACCACAGTCCAAAGAAGCCTTAACATGTTTTAATTAAGTAATTTTGTATAGAAATACCAGGGTTTGGAAGTAGAAAATTATTCAGAGAGGAAAAGACACAATTAGTAGCATTTCACATTAAATTAAGAGATACTTACTTATCATCTCATAAAAAGATCTGCTAGATGAATTCCTCCACATCAATATGACTGAGGAATAGAAAAATAGTTTTCTTATTCATCCAATCTTTTTCCAAACTAACATCAGAATTTTCATGATTTGAGAGAAAACAACTTGTCTCAAGAAAATGCAAAAGAAGCAGTCAAGTACAATAATGTATTTCTCTTACAAAGCCTTATTTTCTTGTTGTAGCGGGTTCAGTTCATAACCGGGTAGAAATACCAGTCTCGTGTAGAGGTTTGGTTCACATTTGTTCCTTCTATGAGATAAGAATAGGAAGGAATTGCAAAAACAGGCACCAAACTTCAAAGAATATAAAGAAGTTTATTGCTAAAACTAAAACTAAAAAGAAAGTAACAAGCAATTAAAGCATAAACCCCCTTATTCCCTCCAGCACCTCCCCCAATTTATCCAGCATAAAGACACAAACTGAGAATCATTTCAGTCAGTTTACCACTCTACAGCAGTCTTTCATCAGTTCATGCAAGGAGAGGAGTCTCTTCTGCCCTCACTATGGACCTTTAGCACAAGAACAATCCTCTCATGGTTTCAACATCACGGCACAACAGCTGCCCAGGGTGGGTTACTGTTGGCAAGTGTGAGTCCCTTTCCCTCGATGACAGCTTTTCCACAGCTGGTTTCGAGGGTTCACATTTAGCTACTGGGGTGTAGAGATTAAGGACAAGCAATTCCAGGAAACAAGAGCTCTCTTCATCCATCCCTGGGATAAGCCCCCCTCGCTATAGAGAGAAAAACCTGGGAAACAAAACCTAGAGTCCTTCTGTAGGTAATTCCTCCCCTTGGAGCAGGGGAATGAGGTGGCCCCTCCTCGCTGGGCCTTGTTCACCTCAGTGCAAAGCAGTCCAGGAAGGAAGAAAAGAGAGGAAAACAACCCAAAACAGAGGTTCCCTTCTGCACCTCATCTATCCATGGTAGCCCTCTCGCTCGTGGAACAGAGGTATTCTTATTCACCTCATCTATCCACGTGGAACAGAGGTCTTCAGGTTCACCCCATCTATTCATTGTAGCACAGACAATTGGTAAACTCCTTTCATCCCCCAAGCTTATCATGAAATTACAAGGGAGTCTCATATACATATATCTTAGTCCATAACCATAGCTTACAAAAGAATTTCAGCTTCCAGCATCTCCTCTGACTCTTCTTCCTAGGCCTCAGTCCTTCCATCTGTGTCTTTGCCTTTCCTGGGAAAGGACTGGTCATTGAAAGTTTCATCTCTCTGGGGAAAAAACTTACAGCACTGAAGGGGTTCATCCTCCCGTACCGGGACCTTGCAGCTGCCACTTGTCTCTTTCTGTCGGTGGCAGCCGGAGCTGGTCTCGGTGTAAGGTTTCAAAGTTCCATCTCAGGGGCTGGTGTGGAGGGGAGGGGCCATTTCAGCCCACCCAGAGCCGGGGCTGAGGCCTGGCCCGGCAGGCTCGCACAGGCAGGGCCTCACAGGGCCGATTAGGACAGGTCCAGCGAGGCCCAGCCCCAGCCCTGCTGGGCCGAGCCGGTCTGGCCGGTGTTAATTGGCCTGAGGCCGGAAGAACCAGAGGGCGACTCCCACCTCGTCTGTCTTTAAATGCTATTTGTTCACAGAGGTGTAAGCCATTTCTGAGTGGCTCAATAGAGCTGTCAATATTCAAATCAATTAATTGATTGGCTCCTTCAAGTTTTGGAGGAAGTTACCACAGCAATTTGCAGAAACATCACTTCCTTGGCTCTGTCTCTTTCCAAAGAAAACAGTGCCGGAGGAAAGAAAAAAACCTGAAAAGCAGGAGGGGTGCCCCGCCCGCTCATCAGAAGCAGCAGAACATAGAGCAGCTGTGACCTTGAATCACAGGCTGAGAAAAGTTTGCTCTCTCCTCAACTGAAAACTTCAAGCTGGGTTAACCCATGACACTTGTATAACATATTCAATATTTCTATAGTTTCTCTTTCAGACCAATACAGGGGAAGATACAGCCACATGTCCACATAGTTATCAATAAGTTAGGCACGTGAACATGTGTTTTATAATTCCAGGCTGCTCAAGAGCTTAGAAAACTTAAGGTGATCAGCGATTTTTAATTCCATTTCTACCACAAAACAGGAAATTGTTTCCTTTGCTGAAATGATTCCATTACCAATAGTACTTGTGGGATATTGTATTAAGCAGTATCACTATGTGGGTATAGCAAAATTCAATTTAAAAAAAAGATTAAAGAAATAAACAAATAACTAAAAGTATACTGATTTTACAAAGTTTTATTTGATGTTGAACACTACTGAATAATAGTAATATTAAGCAACAGCTTGGAGCTACAATTGTTCCAAATTTTGCTTTGCAAAGAGATACAGAGGCATAAGAAAAAAGCACAGAGATCCTTAAAACCAAAAAGCCTATTTACCACTGTTTCTACCTCACAGGATTGTGTGAGTTTTTTGAAGTGCTAACTTCTAACAAATTTCATCTATATAAGAGTGCTGACTTAAGAAAATATCCATGAAATGAAGAGACAACATAAAGGGCATAGGAAACTTTTAATCACAGTTAAAGCTGAAGAATAAAATTGTAACTTATGAATGGTACAAAACTGCTTTTGTATAAACTTGAATATGAGCTTTGTTCCCTTGAATATTGACAAAATGGGAAAAAAAAGGCAACTGAAGATGTTTTGTTCTGCTGTTATCACCAGCTGCACAGTTTATTGTTTTTCATGGAAGTTAGGACTCCAAAAGTGAAGTCACAATGATTGTATCTTGCTATCCTGGAGTATCTAGACTTTGTTTTATAGCAAGGGATCAGTCCTCAGCCCAATTTGTGTGAACATCAGGAGAATATAAATAACTTATCAAGAACAGCTCATCCTGAAACTGCAATTCAAAAGCTGGCAGAGATTATTTTGAGCTCCTTCAAGCAACTGAGATTCACAATTGTGGATCTATGTAAATGCAGGTTTCCAATTTCACCAAATACTCTCCTGTAGAGAATAGTTTCCTGAACTTTGTTTTAAAACTCTGCTACAGCCTCATCACCTCAGTGTTTAGGCTGCAGAAATCTTTGGCCTGTGGTATTTGAATAGAATGAAGTGAGGATCCTATGGTGATTGTCTCTAACTAGTTTTGCTCGAGGTTAAAAACTATTTCATCTGCATGTTTGACTCCTTGCTTGAATTGGAAATTGTTGGCAATGAATAAAAAAACTGAAACAACCCAAAACAGAGTTGAATGTTTTGTACAAAATACTTATGTCTAACTCTTTGATAAATACTCCAATCCAATTAATGATATTTCAAAAATAATTTTAAAATTTTAAATTTTTTCAGCTATATTGCATTTTTATTGCTGACATTAGAATTTACCACAAATATGAAAATACTTTCAGTCTATTCCAAATTGCATTAATAAACAAATACATCATGAATCCAAAAAGGCATATTTTCATTGCTAGTGAGCATATGCTTGGAATTTTTGATTCTCCAAGTCTAACCACTTTGGAATTGCAGAATCCAGAAAGATAATTTCCATACTATGAGGGAAGGACACATCTAACTCCCAGACAGTAACCCTGATTGAGGTGTGGTGCTTTGGTTCTCCTGGCCTCTGCAGCGCAGCATTCCCCTTTGTCTCAGACACCTGATTCCAATACCTACTCTTAGCCTTCGGCCAAGAAATATGCTGTGAAACTGGCATATTTATTAATATACTTAGTAAACCTTTCTGTGTCTTTCAGTAACAAATGCTTTGTTATTATCCAGGTACTTTACAAATACTACTTAAGCTGGAGGAAAGAAATATGCAACTAAAAATAAAAATATTTCTAATGTCAATAATGAACATAATGACAGAAGATACAAGTGAAATGAAACACACAATCTATTTACACCAACGTAAAGTGGAACTTGTCTCTCCTTTTTATCTGACTGAATTGCTGTCCACTTGGTTCACAAAGGTGGATTTTGGGCTTTCAGGTTTTGGTCTGTTCCTTGGACCTTCAAATACTCATTAATGCAGGTTTGTTCAGATGCTTCTGTGAGAGGAAGCATCCTATACAAATTCTCACAAGATCCCGTTTGAAAGCATACTTCAAAGGGAAGTTACATCTAGTAAGTACAATCTTCACAGTCAGGCAGATTCACTTCTCATTTCTTAAAGACTTTTAAAACAATGATATAAGTAAAAATTGACTAGTCTTCTTCAGAACAGCTGCTGGTGTGAATCCTCATTTTCACCATTTTTTTCTCATTTGCTTGTACCTCGTTCTGAAGCCAAAGAACCTTTTGGGTATGTGCAAAGAAATTCCTGTTCCTGTTATCTTTTGTAAGAAGATCAGAAATCCATTGTGCTGTGGTTTGCAAAGTATCATGTTTCCAGAGAAATAATATTGCTTGTATATTATACTTTGTGTAAAAATCATCATGGCTCATTTTGTTAAGGCGTGGCTTCAGAAAGACTGAAGGATTGTAGACCATGTAAGGAATTTTATAATTAGACTCAACTGGTAAATTAAAATATATTGAGATGTGTCAACATGATGATAGATGTCATCCTACACATTAAATTAATGTTATACTTAGTAGTATTTGTGAGGCAGTAGGAATTTACATGTGAGGAAAAAAGAGACATAGGTGGATATTGTAGATGGAGATTCCCTGTTTAAAAGGAGTTGCATGGAAAAGATAAGGGATGATGGATTAAGTTATTCCTGGGGAAAATACAATTGGACACAAGAGGAAAATTCACAGTGAGAACAACCATTGGAATGATCTCCACAGGGAAGTAAGTGGGGGATTCTCCAACAGTGGATACTTTTTTGGATTCACCTGGACAGGGTGCTGGGCCATCTTGTCTAGACTGTGCTTTTGCCAAAAAAGGTTAGACTAGATTATATTTGGGGTTCCTTCCAACCTGGTACTCTATGAGTATAAATCATTTACCGAAATCACTAACTTGCAAGAAATTTGTTCTCTTAAGCCCAACAATTTTATTTATTTATTTATTTATTTCTTGTTTTTTACCTTTCTTGATTATTTACTTGATGATGCTTATTCTAGAGTTGTCTATAGGAAGGGGAAAAGTCAAATTCTAGAACTTTTGATGTCAAGCTATTCTATTCCTGACACACAGCTTTTTCTTTCTAAAAGAGTAGAAAGGCAGACAAAGTCTCTTTCTTTTAGCAATTACTGCTTTTGAGGCTATTATCTGTAAATCTAGAGAGACACTAGCCATGGAAAATTGCTCAGCTGGGAGAGGAGGGACAATTTCTACCGTGAGAAATGGGCCAACCACATTACTCAACCAAAATTTTAGACATTAAAAAAAAAGAATTATCTCTAAGAAGAAAAATAGGCACCAACATGAGATAACCCGCCAAGTAGCACCACGTCAGAAAAATTATTGGCTACTGTCAGTGGGTGACAATTGTGGTTCTGCTCAAACCACAAATAATGAAGGCAAGCTATAATGGATAAGTGGCTTGAGTAAAATAGAAAGAAAAAATGTTTTGAAAATGGCTCTTCAATGAATGCAATAGGGAGGGCTTTGGTTAGGTGTTTTATTTGTAGTTGGAGTTTTTTGCTTTTGAGAGGTTTGGGGTTGGTTTTTTTGGTTGGGCACAGGGCATTTGGGGCTTCGTTTGTTTGTTTGTTTCCCTACAAAATATCCTAAACTGCATATCCTGAAAGATTTTGAAAGGAAGGGAACCTGAAGAGGGACTCTTCACCAGGAACTGTAGTCATAGGACAAGTAGTAATGGTTACAAATATAAAGGGGGGAAATTTAGGTTAGATATTGGAATGAAGAAAAGCCTTTAAATTAAACAAGAAAACAATAACATTTTGAAGGAAAGAAATAAAAAAAGATTAAAAAGTGCTAGTAAGTTTTTAGATATATAACCATTAAAAAAATCCTTTATAGAGCCTTATAATGAAAAAAACATGTTTGACTGAAAAAAAAATGACATTCATATTTCATTAGTGTATTATATGCTTATTCATCTACAACTTTGAATTAAAGAAAAAAGGTTTTATGGAAACAGCTTAATAAAATTTCATTATCCACTATCTAAACTCAACTCTCACTGTAATCTGAGAGTCAGAATTTGATTTTTTTCATTGATTTGATTAGAATTTTCATGAAGAAAATGCAATGTATTCATGAATAGTTAAATCTGTAAAATCATGAAGAAATCTCTTAAATATACTATTTTGTCAGACATTTTTTTAGTCTGCAATCTGAGGAAAAGAACTTTCTTAATAGCATTTCAGTTTTAGTAAAGAGAAAGAATGGAAACACATTCAGTCACTGTTGTGAAAATTTCCAATCACAGCTGAGAAATACCCAGGACACTCTGCTACTCTTTTTATATTTCAAAAGGTTGGGGATTTTCTTTCATAAATACCATTGAAAAACTTGTATTGAGAAAGGAAATATAACTTCTGACTAATAATGAATAGGTACATCAGAAATGTAGCTTTAGGATAAAGTTATTTATCACAATTACAATGATCATTATGTAAAGTTCAAATCCTTAATTCTGTATTCATTGGTGAATGATTTATTTTACACAATTCAGTGATTCTGAAAGTATGACTGAGTTATTTTTTTATTCTGATTCTCAGTTCACATATAACAGTGTCTATATGCAGATCTATAATAGCATTTTTACTCTGAAAATTATCTGAAGGTAATGATTCAATATGACAAAAATGTTAATTATTTGGTCTTACTGTGTTCTTATGTTTTCTATATCCTCTGAAACGTAACATTGCATTGCAATGTTCTCTTGAAATGCACGAGTCTGCCCCTTGGTATCCAAGAAGATCAAAACAGCGAATGCGTAACCATAAAACAATCTGCTCTGGTTATGACACCTTTTGATTAGATTCATGCTGTTATTTGTGGCCTGGGAGCTTCATTCAGGCAGTTAGAGTCACCTACTTAAAAGAGAGATCAGAGATTATAAAAATATGGTACTTACAAAGCTGAGGGGAACATCACTGTGAGAAACCTGGTCTAGTGAAAGGTGTCCCTGCCCAAGGCAGGGGGTTGGAAAAAGATGATATTTAAGGTCTCTTCCAACCCAAACCATTCAATGATTCTATGATCGAATCCACTTAGGCATACAGCTTTTAATTGTGGGAGAAGAGGGCTGGAACAATGCAGTTTCTCCAGATGAAGTAAATGATAGCTGAAGCTACATAACACTTAATTAAATATCCTGCTCAATGCTTCCCCTGAAGGAGGGAGAATAATTCTCAGAGATTTTTAGCGTGCTAGGGAAATGTAACTCTTAGCGAAATAATCAAAAGCATACTAACCTGACCCATTTCACTAAAATAACTTTCTTAATAACTAACAAGAATAAAGCATGAAACAGACCTGATCCGAAAGAAGGGCTCACTGAGATATCTCATGCACTTTTTAGGTTATGCTTCAAATCTCATTTAGGAAGGATGATTTTTGACTGAATTTAAAATATCAAGATGATGATTGACATAGCAAATAATATACACAGAAGACCACATTATCCAGCTGCTCTCAGAAGACCCAGTCATCCACTTTTACTAGGTTATTACTATGCCACAGTGAAAAAATCTCAGTAAGATTATGAAGAATAGATGCAATATAACATAATGGTGGCATCCTTTGTCTTTATTTGCAAAGTGAGGCCATATGTAGTGTGACTATATATGATGTATATTATTTGGCATTTTGAATAGAAGATATAAGAATGAAGGCGACAGGATGAACTGAATGACGAATCCACTAATCAGGGAACTGCAAAAGAGAAAATGCAAAGTTTTATTCAGTCCACTTGAAAAGGT
This sequence comes from Dryoscopus gambensis, assembly GCA_013389985.1. NCBI lineage: Eukaryota > Metazoa > Chordata > Aves > Passeriformes > Malaconotidae > Dryoscopus > Dryoscopus gambensis. The sequence continues at coordinate 60,473 of WEIT01002994.1, read as the reverse complement.
ATATGAGTATGTATATACCTATATTTATATGCGAGCTTGAGAAAAAAGTCCATGATGTATGTTCCATGTATTTGGTGAAAAACAGACCATTTAACAGCTTTTTCATTATTGTTTAATCCTTCAGGATAGAGGCACCCTGCTTGATGCAGTGTGTAAACATCTAATCACAGTCAATATCTGGATCCTTTTGCTTTCTTGAGCTGATGGGAGATATTTTTATGCAATTTACCCTGCTTAAAAAGTATTGTGTTTGTCATGATTACAAACTATTTTTTCTGCTACACTGTACTTTCAATATTGTTAAATTGATAGCACTGCAGTCAAAGGAATATCCATTTAGGAGTACTGGTAACTGCAGATAAGATATTATCTATTGCAGCCTACCCTGAAATGCCATGATAGAGCCATGGTTTTAGATAATATTCTAAATGAGTATTTCTTAGATGTCTAATAAATTAGGCAGGGAGATAAACAGAAAATGAGATAAAATGGGATAAAACCATAGATCTATGTTTTATAAACCAGTTAACTGAAAATCAGATGTAGAGAACATAATTGATTTTATTGACAAGGAAAAAGAAGCAGCTTGTTAATGAAATCTGTTGAAGGTACAAAGTCAGGTGCATCAACACAAAAGAGGATTAGAATGTCATGCTGGAAGAACCTGAAGATTTCAAGGAAGGGAACAAAATAGATAACATTTAGCAGTACAAAGTACCATATTACAGAGTTTAATAAGATTTCTGAAATGCTAAAAACCTCAACAGAAATTATGGGAAGAGGAGAAGGGCTTGCATACCAAACACGGTATGGTGCAATCTGAAACTACTTCTGAATTTTTCTGACATTTTTCTATCTAGCAAGGCATTTCTAAGTAACAGAAGTGTGTTCATAGTTAAACAAGACCTCTACAAAATGATAGCATTAATGTATTACTGGTCATCCACACTCAGGACAAGTTGCCCCAAACCTGAACTTCTGCAACTAACTGCAAAATTGTATGATGAGAAGAAAGGGTGATCTACCTTCCTGGATAGGGAGCAGAAAAATTTAACTNCATATGAAAAACATTTGCTAATTTTATTGATTTTCACAAAAAGGGACAAGAATAATAGTCTCAAGCTTCCTCTTGACTACTGAAATATAGAATGTGCATTTTTATCCTCTTTACAAGCTCATGTTTTTCTATTGTAATAGTGTTATGTCAAGTGTCTACTTAAGGGGCGGGGAGAAGAAGACTAAAGTAAATGCTTAAAATTATGCAGCCTAAAATTATTTCTAGAACATATCCTTTTAAGCAACTATCCATCAGCTGAATATCTGCTTCAGAATAGCAACAGCAGTAAAGAGAGTTCTGGAGGATGCTGTTTCAAACTTTTGTATTTATGAGACTCCTTTTGCTATATCAGTTATAATAGCTGAAACTATTCTTTCAGCTCTAAGAATATTGTGATATTTCTCATATCAGTTACCAAAAGAGACAAGTACCTTACTTTTACAGATTTTATTGCTTTTTAGGAGGTTATTCTTAGCAGTCTGGGTTTGCCATATAATGATGTAGCAGAGTTAGAGTCTTTCTCTTATTCTCTCTTTTCACCATTATTCCCCAACAAAACCCTGAAGAATTACATAGTAGATAAATAATTAAAGAATTCTCATGCTTGCTTATTCCACCTATAAAAAAAATATATCTTTAAAAAATATTTTTTAAAACTAAAAAATGTTTTAAGGAGGATAAGAAAACGTCTTACAAAAAGTATTGGCAGATTTACTTATCTCGGGTAGTAAACTGGTCTCCAGTGACCACAGACTTATCCTCTCTACACAAAAAAGGATTTTAGTACGTATATTTTAGCCAGCTTTTGCAAAAGCAAACAAAATTTATGGCTA
>WEIT01002994.1:27171-56307 GCA_013389985.1 Dryoscopus gambensis | reverse complement strand
GTCATGTACTGCTCGTTTTACAGAAGAGCACCATGGTATGTCAATTTGGCACTGCTTTGTTTTAGGAGATGTGTGTATTTTTCCTAAACAGAATTCTGCTTTTGTTTATCTGGTTGGATCAGGGTTTTTTTTCAATTTTTTTACATGTCAGCCTGTCTCAGTAGGACATTAGGGGAAAAAAAATTATATTTTTCCAAATTAAAAAAAAAAGACCATTGATGCAGTTGTATAAATCTGAAAAAACTCTTTAAAAGTTGTTTATCTGTCTGATCATTTTTGTATGCTTTTTTGTGGATTCTTTATCCAAACATTCAACAATTACCACTCAGAATTAGGATAGTCATGATCCCTGGTAGAAAAGTCATGGAAGCCTAGTAGGAACTTTAAGTTAGAAGCAGGAGAGAAAAAAACCCTAAATTTTGTATTCAAAGGATTAGAATCCTCAGGAAATACGTGAGTCAAATACATTTCACAGTATTTGAAAACATTATTGAATCTATCTCAACAAGATACAACTTTATATTTTGGCTGCTCATCCTTGCTGCAGATCAAGTATCAGACAAATAGTAAGTCTAAAGCAACAGTTTGGAGAGGATTTATTATTCTATTAGCTTTACTTCATGGCAAAGCACATGGCAAAAACCCTCTCAAAAAGTAATCAAAAGTTTCCTCAGTCACAGTAGAATTTTACATTAATTGATTATTCTCAATAATAATCAACTGAATCAAAAGAGTAGGGAAATCTTATTAGTTTGATCATGACACTTTCAAAACATTGTCAAATGTATTTTCCTGTCTCTGTCAGAGCAAAGGCCCTTTCGGAAGTTCTTGTCAGACTCTTGCAGGTTTTATTCAGAGCCCAATCACAACGATGTTGGAGCAGCACAGTTAAGGCTGTCTGCTTATCTACATAACAGCTCCTCTGCTGGAGGCTCCTTCTCTGATCCCAGCACTACCTCTCACACCAAAAAATATGCAGCCTTAGAGGAGGGCAGATGTTGTTTGCAGAGCTCCTTAATAATGATAAAATATAGATAATATCTGCTCTAGTAATATGCGCCTGCAAGAAATATTTCTCTCTCCTGTAGAATGTCTCAGCTCCTGCCCCTTCCTCTGCAGCAGCCACAGCTGGCATCTGGCATGATAAGAAGCACAAGCTCACTGACCATACGAACTCCCTCTGCCAGCAGATCTCTGATAGGAGAATTTGGCACAAACTCTGGTCTAAATCAAACCCATTATTTTGAACTACTGCTGCATAGCTCCAATGGTCTTTATTGAAATATAGTAAAATGAAGCCTTTATGATCTCCCCCAGATTGCATGTTCACAAATTATCCAAAGTCCAACTTTGCTTAGGTTACAGTTTTCCCAGCAGAAACAAGCTTTCTTCAATAAAATTTCCAACAATAGTGCTTCCTAAGCCTGGTCATATTTTTTCTTTAAATATAGAAAAAACTAATTAGTCTTAGCAAGCTACATTTCTAGGATTCTCAGTAACATTAAAAGAAAATTAGATGTATGATATGCTCTTCCTTAGTCTCAAAGGTTGACTAAATGCTTAACTTTGGAGAGCATGTTTTTTATCTAAGCAAACCACAAATTAGATAAATTCTTTTCTTTAAGAAATTCTGCTGGATTAAAAAGAAAATGGAAATTTGTTGCTGGAAAGGGATTTTATTTTCTTTGACTTCTAAAAAATTTCCCTGAAAGGATTTTCAAAAATGTTACTCTCTTTATAACAGTGAATTACAGTTTAATCGAAGAGGCACATCAGTGATAGGAAAGAGAGGACTCAGCTCACACTTTAAAAGGTTTATATTGTTTTTTCCAACTTCAGGGGCCGAAAAGCATTGACAGTGCTTTATTTTGTTTTCTATCACCCACCAGACCTCCTCTAGAGGGAGATTTTATATCTGCAATGATCAGTACAAGAGCTTTCATTACCTGCCAATGACATTTATTTTCCCAGCTGGAGACTGCAGAGTTTAGCCACTGAGGTTGGGTGCCTAAGCTGGTCAGGAAAGAGAAAAAATACTGTTAGTTGTGATAGTCTTAGGCTGGAATTGACTCTCTGTTGAAGCTTGAAGTTTAAGAGAAATGGTGGGAATTATGAGAGAGGCACTGCAGATTTTCGAAAGGTAACATTTCAACTACAGAACAGAGGTATAGTATTTCAGGGAATGTACTGCCAAGAACCTGCATTTTTTACAGAATGATAATTTAAAGAAAAAGCTTTCAAACAACTGGGTGGACTATGATGAAGTATCTGATAATTAATTGATGATAGAGAAAAAATATCAGTAGATAAAAAATATCAATAGAATAACCTCTGCTAGAACATGAAAGGCATCGAAATGTGTGATCATCTTGTGAGAAAAATTTCTTGACAGACTTTTGCAGAAACCCCTAATGCTCCTAACTTTATAGACATCTATCACCATTCAGAAAGGCTGTAAGATGTACCCCATTGCGATTTTCATTAAAGTCTCTTTCTGTGTCCATTAAGGACCTGAAATCTGATACCAAAGGCCTGTAACAAAAGCAATAGGGCCTGTCACAGTCAGGGTTAACTTCAGAAAAATAACCTGTTTTAGAAAGAATGTGAGAGGAGAACAAATACCTGACTAAATACTGTTCAAAGCATACTTCTCAAATTAGGAGAAACTTGAAAAAACCTAGTAAGGTCAGTAAAGGCAGAGAAATCAGGTAAGCCTTGCAGACATAAGCTTATTGCCAGTCTAACCCCCATGTAGTTAGACATTATGATTTTATAAGTTGCAAGATATATTATTCCTGCCATAAAAAATATTCTAGTGCTGAGGAGACTGAATTTTCTGAATTAAAATATATTTGCCAGGTTACCAATTTCAAAGCCCCTGTTCACTGATTAGGTATTTCTTTCAGTCCAATAGATGCCACCCCAGAGTCATTAGAGGAAAGGGACTGCTCTCAGTTGTCCTATTTCTAAATAGACCCTGAGCCAAAGTCCCAAACAAACAGACTCCACAGGAGTTCCTTAAACAAGATAAGACTCTTATTTTGTCTAAAACATAGATGTGAGAACACTACTTCCAAGCTTGTTTATCGATTGCCCGTGACTATGGAAGTTGCTTCTGAAATATCTGTGAGTGTTCTTTAAGGTCTTTAAAGAACAGGTCTTGGCTGACTAATTATCTAAGCAACAATTCTCTTTCTTGGTGTTACTGCCATGGAGCAGCTCCCCATGGGACAGGAGACAGGAGCTGAACAGTCAGCAGGGGCAGGGGCCAGGCCGCGTTCTGCAGCGCTGGACAGCAAGACATATCCACAGATGAGAGCCAGGGACAACCAAGGATCCAGATCAAAAGGGAGCACAATGGTAATGAGTGACCCAGTGATCTCTGGGTATGCCCACAGTGACAAAGAAGGGCTGAGGGAAAGCCAGGCTGCAGATCCGGGGGCTCCATGGCTGGGCATAAGCATATCTGTAACTGGGATGAACATCAGCTGACCTCCAACACAGCTCAGAAAAGAGCCAAAGACCCATGAACCGAGCCTAAATAGTCCTTGTTCATGGGGGAATGTGGAGGCTTTCTTATTCGTTTAGTTATTTATTCCTTAACACGTTATTTGATTATTCTTGGATATAATTTTGTGTTATGTAGATACTTGTATAGAGCCAACATATGACTTGATTTCATTTCAGTGAGAACTCTCTAAAGAAACAACATGTTTCAGCTTATGAGTTCTTAAAAAAGTGATTCACAGTAGGAGATCCATGTAGCAGATTGCTTTCTAAAGGGCGAGATAAATCCGAATAACTTTTATATCACTCAGTATTTTAACCAATGAGATCATAAAATGGAAATTGAAATCAACTTTTATGTTGTTGGTTAATTTTCTACTGATACCATGCTCTTCTGTGAATTTCACACATCATTCAAAAATACTGTTTGTGTCTTAGCTGGATAGGTTTTAACAGAAATTTTTAAGTCTTAATATTTAATGCAATTCAAAATTATATAAAACCAATCAGTGCCTTTTAGTATCATCAGATCTAATTTCCTTTAATTACACTTGTGCAATTATTGCTAAATTTAGCCCATGAATATAAGTAGAAATGAAATGTAATATCTTGTCAATCTTACATTATCAGTTGTAACATAGATATGTGTGTAGCCACTAGAATAGGTTAAAAAATGTCCTCAGGGTGGAGGGATTTTATTTCAGTTCCTTTTGAACTTCATTGCAACAAAACAAACACAATGTCTTGAGAATATAACTCTGTCATCTTCACCTAAATTTTAATCTATTTCCAGATGGAATAACTCAAAACTAACAGACCTTTTTTGCATGTTGTTTATGAATGTAAAACTATATACACATATGCAGTCTCACAAATATACACATATATATGCTCTGACTCAATCAGGTTTAAAACCAAATTACTCTTTACAAAGCCTATTTTCTTAGCCTTCTTAGCTGTCCACCATCAAAATTCTGTATTATAACAAAAATCCTTTGTGCCTACTTTATTCATGTGGATATTTTTATGCAGTTCATACTTTTATGAGTATGTTATGCCTTTGTGTTTCTGTAAAGCTCTGATATGCAAAGAATAAACTGCATGATATTTCTGATATCCAGCCATAAATCCCCATAGGTTTCTTAAGAAATTCTGTCCAAAGGAATGATGTGATGGATGGAACTCATAGTAAAGTATGGTGCTCTATCTTTTTTACTTTAAGTAAAGAATTGAATATTTTTTTCCTGCTTAAATGCTTTTATTAGTGTGTTTGCTTCCACATGGTGTCTGGGATTTAAATCTTTTCCCTCAGTGCCTTATATTATTCAAACATTTGGGTATACAGTGCTTTAATATAAAAAACATAATAGAAATGTTATCCAATGCAAAACACACGAAATAAGTCACAATTCATATATTCATAAATACAAATCTGTTGAATTTGTTAGCCAAATTACACAGAAAGTTCATTACTGCAGCATGTGATGCTTTAATTAGATTCAGCAACTGTCAGGGTAGGTATTTCTTACCTCTAAGAGAGTTAAAATGACTCTAAGATTGTGGGATTGTATTATTCTGTACACACTAGGACTGAGATGGAGAACTAAAATTCTCTTAACTTTCCAGAGTAAGCAATACTTGAGAAGTTTTTATTTCCTAGTGCCTTTTATATTTTAAAGACAAATGCAATGATGTACATTATTGCTCTGATATTTGGGTACTCCGGAACAGAAGTACCTATGAATACTCATAACTTGCTAATGTCAATTACCAGCTGGAAAACATGAGAAGTTATTGCAGGGCTTTGCTGATGTTTGGAACTTATTAAATAAAAGTTAGATAGGGAGAGTAACAGAAATCTGTCTAGGTACTATTTCTTTCTTTTTTAATATGAGAAACCAACATACTGATATTCAGAGTTTCTGACATATAATTCTTATCAGGCTTGTTCAGGCTCATTGCCTTTGAAGACCAGACATTATCTGTAGAATGCAAAAAGACAGAATTACTGGAAGCTTGGAAAGTCTACATGAAGTTATGTCATATAAACAAAAAAACATTGTAGTGTCACAGCAACAGTTATCAGTGGGATTTCTGAAAGATATGAATATTTGAAAAACAAGCGGATTAATAAACGAATTAAAGTTTAATTACTATATAATAAAAAAGATTTTTCTGGGTTTGATTATATAATCACTTCAGTCTTGATTAGATTTTTGTATAGATTGTGCTTTATTAATCAGAATGAGACTGTTTAGAAAAGAATTAGAGTTTGTTAATTTTACAAATTAGATATACTTCCTAATTTAATATGCATAAGGATCATCACTGTATACTGAAACTCTTGAAAACAGAGGATTACAATATTAATCATTTTGAGAGTTTATAGAAGGTATTTGAGAGAGCTAATATAAAAGGAATGCTTCATTTAACTGGAGGAGAGAAGGGAGTTTTGGTGCATGCGTGACTTTGTAGAACAAGTCTATCCCAGTAGATAGCAGTGATATCCTTAAAAAGTGATACCCTTAAAAACTTCAGTTTAATATCAGTCTTATTGGCATAATTGATTATTTACAGAAACAAAATATATAAATTATAGGTCATAGTACCACAAAATGAAGAAAAATATTTTGTGTACAAATGTCTGCTGTCCAGACATAACATGCAATTTTTCTGCTGCTGTTTCAAAGCTATTCTTTTATTACAGGAAGAGCTCTCTTCTTCTCATAATACTAACTGTATTTGAAGATTGGTATTTTCTGTCTAGCAAAAAATCCCAAACATGTGGGTACAGTGAGTGAGGGTTTCTTGTAGGCATTTACTCAGGCTTTTATTCTTGCCCATAAACCCCTGAGAAAGGGGATCCTTCCTTTGACAGTTTAATTTAAGTTTTTGCATAGCCTCTAAAACAATCAGTCAAAGATGCCTTTTGTTGTCCTTTGAAATGGAAAATTGGATATATAACCACCTATTAACCTTTACAAACTGAAGAAAGGTTGTGGTTATTGCTGCTTAATTTCCTGTTCTTTCACAAAAGGTACTGAAAAATGGCCTTAGGGTAATCGTTCTCAGAGAAGCAGATTCTAAATTTATTGTCCTTCCATTGAAAACAAAAGGTTTGTCAATTTATTGGAAAAAAAGTCATAATGTTTCTTAAGAGACAAGACTGCTGCCAGTTTTATGTAAAACCAAACCACTGACATTAAAATGCATCTTGAGAAATTGATTGGAATTAACTAGTTTTAGGCAAGCATAGATTCAGAAAAATTACTGTACTGTTTAGTGATAATAGAACTGTTGATAAAAAGACAATTATTCAAAGTACTAACACCAATCTATGTTCATTTGCCCCTGGTGAAGCATTCACTTGTGGCTGACCTAGTTCACAGATGAAATTCATGTCATCTTCAAGACTGCGCTGTCTTTTTGAATCTTTGAACACAAAGTTCGGTACCATGAATGTTATTTCAGGAGGGGTATAGAGCTGTTGGAGCAAGTCCAGAGGAGGACAGCAAGATGGTCAGAGGGATGGAGCAACTCTCCTATGAGGAAAGGCTCAGAGAACTGGGTTTGTTCAGTCTGGAAAAGAGAAGGTGTTGGGGCGACCTCATTGCAGCCTTCCAGTACCTGAAGGGCACCAACAAGAAAGGGTCAGGAGTGACAGGATGAGGGGGAATGGCTTCAAACTGGAAGAGTGTAATTTCATATTAGACGTTAGGAAAAAATTCCTCGCTATGAGGGTGGTGAGGCCCTGGCACAGGCTGCCCAGAGAAGCTGTGGCTGGCCCATCCCTTGGAAGAGTTCAAGGCCAGGCTGGATGGATCTCTGAGCAACCTGGGATAGTGGAAGGTGTCCCTGCCCATGGCAAGGGGATAGAACTGGGTGGTCTTTAAGGCCCCTCTCAACCCAGGTCATTCTATGATTCTATGATACATCAATAGAGCAATGAAGAAACTCAGAGCCATAAAATAGAAGAGTGAGTTCCATGTAAAATTTTTTCATGGAACAAAAACCTAAAAATGGAGCTAGAGGATAGAAAAGACGCCAAGGCAAAGATAAATGCAAACTTTATTTTAATGAAAATTCAAGAGCTTCAGTTTTGATGAGGAAAATGCACAGTGTAGTGAAAGGTGACAGCAAATCTGATGATATTAGGACATGAATAGATAATATTTCCTTTCTTGCTTGTATACACAAAAGGGAAAAACAAATAAAAGAATCTTATAAGATACAAATTCTTATCAGCAAATCATATAATATGATAAAACTTTAAATTGGGTCCATAAGATGAAAATGAACTCTGTTCAACACATTTACAGTGGAAAACATAACAGAAGTGGGCCTAAGGCCAGTTAGTGTTAGCTAACTCATTAGAGTAAGCAAAGAAAGATAACTGTACTTTAAATCTCCATTGAATGGCTGAGGTCCACTCACAAAATTATTTAGCTGGAAAAAATTACCACTATTTTCTCTAGACATTTTATAAAAAATTAAAAAAATATTTATAATATTGAACCTTGCAGAGCTAAAGGAAAAATGGAAACCAGTAGGGCTGGTTTCCCAGCTACAGAAGCTGGGAAGCTACAGGAGTTTGTATTTAGAATATGTTAGAGAATAAGGGTATCTTCACTATTCAAGTAGGAATAAACTCACATAATTTTATGAATATTTATTCCATCTACAGTATTACTTGTCTTTACCAAATAAGCAAAGTGGAATGTGCTGCTGATTTGTGAGAGAACCTCCCAACAGACTGCCCTAAGTTTCTGTAAAGCTTCATATCTTGGATAGCAAAATTACTTCAAATTTCTGGTTCCTTATTTGCACCTTGTACCATTTTGTTATTAGTTTGATGTATCACAGAATTTTACAGAAACTTTCCTGCATTTCATTATGACTTTCTTGTCAAGCCTATATTTTAGTGTCACCACCCTGTCAGCTTTGTCCATTTCTTTTTCTAAACACTTTTAGAGCATTACATGGAAAACTCTTTACAGTTGGAATAGGTTAGTTAATATGAACTACATCTGCTGACCTTATTCATACTCACTATCATCTATTTTTTTAATGAAATGCTATTTAATGCAGGTGTCCATATGTAGCCTACATACATTTTGAGGACAGATTTTTTAACTTATGTCAAATACTTTCTGTGATGTGCAGCTTTGCAAGAGCAAAGGGTATACAGTGTCTCTTAGAAGTTAGTCCCTAATAATAAAAATGTGTGGCTGTGTTTTGTACAATAATGTGTGTGCGTGTGTGTGTGTGTGTGTGTAGTCTGTACAAAACTAACATTAAAAAACCCCCTGTTTATACTGTCCGTCAAAGCTGTCATTTAGAAGTTATTCATCATCAAACAGATTTTGTCCTCTTGAACTCAGAAAAAAGAGATGATTCCAAACACTTTTGAAAATTCCTATAATTATTTTCATGTTATTATTATTATTATTATTAAAGTTATTATTATAACCATCATAACCCTCTCAAACTAATCTGCTGCCAGTTTTCTTTCATCCTTGATTTTTTTGATTACTAACAGTTGTGTTATTCTGAGGAATTTTCATTTTTTTCTGTTTTATAACAAGAAACATTCTTTGCCTAGACGGCATTAAAATAACTTTGTGTGTTGTGCACCACATATGTAAAAGGAATGGAAATCACACATGATTTTTACTAAGAGTGACATAAGAGTTGCTTTATTAATGACTGCAATTTTTATTAAAAAGCAACAATAAAAAAATAATTCTAATTAAAATCTTTTTTGCCCCCCGGGAAAATTAAAGGCATTATCCAGTATGAGGGATTCAGAACCTTTGGTCATATACAGAAGACATGACACAGACCAACAGCATGGAGCCTTGCTTGCAGGCATATGAAACCAGGAAGTACTAAAGTTAGAAAAAAATTATTTTTTGTATAATTTCTTTCTATATTGAATTCTTGTATAACACCAGAAAATTAATCTGTTATGTTTAGTTGAATGTATCTGACATGGTTGTTATTCTTGCAGAGTTAAATGGGCATTAATGAATTCTGTTCTTTTATTACAAAACATATGTTGTTCTTGGTTGATCCCTGTCATGAAAGGAGCAGTGCAGAAGGTGTCTGTTTCCTCAGAGGGTACTTAAAATTGCTGTGGAAATTTTTTTGAACCGGTTTTGATGTCCGACTGTGGAAGATGAGAAATACACCACAGGTGAACTGACTGCTTCAGGAACACTTCCATGTTTACCTGTTCTTTGCCCTTAGTTTCTTTTTAGCATCTTACAAAGTGCCTTCAATGAAGAAAAGATCATCTTAGAAAAAGTGACTATGTTCCTATCAACAGCAACTGAAAAAAAGACCCAAACCTTCCCCGAGTGTTCTGTAACTTTTTGCATTGGTATTGCTTGTCAATGTAAACTCAAATGAAACTAATTGAATTACTTGTGGACTGAGATTTTAAATAATACCTAGAAAAGTGAAGATGGAGCCCCTTTAAATTGGAATAGCATACTATAAGTACTTTAAGGGGGGGGGAAAAAGAAAAAGAAAGGCCTTAAAAAGAAACATCCATAAAATTGAGATATTATATGAAAACTGATAAAAGATGCAGGTGTTATTTTATTAAGCATAGACAACAAAAAATAGTAAATCATAAAATTAACACTATAAAATTATTAAAATGCAGTTAAACTGAATTATTCTCTATTATTTTGTTCAAATAGTCTTATTTTTCAAATGCTTATTGAAATTCTCCATTAAATTCACAACTAAATGACTAGTTGACAGAATCTAACTTTTTCTTACCACCTTCTTCTAAGTTAAAGTCAAATTTATGTTTTGTTTTTCCTCATAAACTCTACCTCCCCAGTCTTCTCTTGCTGCTCTCAGAACTTCATTCAGTATGTTCATTTTTTGCTTTATAACAATGACCACATGTGGGTGCTGAGTTTTATCATGGCCATTTAAAAGGACCACTGTGTCATTTCACTGTGTAAATCATAGACAAGCTGCTCTTATCTCCCGCCTCTCTCTTTTACCTCTGCTTGCTATATTGCTTTGCAAATGTTACGTTGTTAACTACAAGTCATTTCTGCTCCTTTAAGGGTTGTGTTTTCATTGAATACTGGGAAGATAACTCAAAAAATGAGCAAATTAAAGTAATAATGGTGCTGTTTAATTACATATCTAAATAGAAATTAATTTGCAGTTTTGAAATTGACTTTGCAAGCCTTAAAAAAAACAAGCAACCCAAAACCAACAGAACAAAACAACCCCCCTGCCAAAACCCTTAATTAAAAAAAAAACAAACCAAAATAATAAACCTTTCCATGACTGAAAAATTCTTTTGTTTTTTTCCTGGTTTGCACAAAGTATAAGCAGTACTTTATACTTGCTAACACAAGTCCATACTGGGAGACAGAAATCCACTTAACCACAACAGCCTCATAAATGCTTCTTTGGTGGATTCTTTGCTTCCTTTTCTCCTTTTTCTTATGAATATCCTAGGGAATCAGCCTTACCCTACCTATATTGCAGGACACAATGCCCTTCTGAACTAGATTGGATAGCGATGGTCACTTAGAAAAAGCCTTCTTGTTTCAGTTGCGCTAAGAAAAAACCACAACATGGTGGTTGGAATATAAGATTTTAAAGGTCACTTCCAAGCCAAACCACTCTAAGATTTTATGTTTTTGTAACTGGCTGAATGAAGATAATTTTCCCCATAGCAGCCCTCACAGCGCTGGGCTTTGTATCTGTAGGTAGAAAGGTCTTGAGGACACATAATTTTTTTGGCTGCTGCTGGGCAGTGCTCCCATCCACGCCATCTCCCCAGCATTCCCCCTCACACACACCAGTAGGCTGGGTGTGGGCAAGATCTTGGGAGGCAACCTAGCTAGGACATGTGGCCAAAACTGGCTGTGGCAGGACATGTCTACCCCCTCTCTGCCACAGATGGCTGGTGCATATGCAAGAGATAACTCGGGCGGGTCACAGGCCCAGCATGGGGTATCTCTGGCTCCAAAAGGGCTCAGGCACCCAGCTAAGAATAAACATCTTAATCTGGAAAGCAAATGTGAGAAAAGATGAAAGAAATAGTCTCGACCAAAAGACACAGATCTTATATCTATAAAAGCCCACACAATTATCACAGAGGCAGAAGTCTCTTACACGCTCCTCAGAAAGGTGCGAGAAGATTTCTCCCTGGAGCCTTGGACCAGCTCCAGGTCCCGTTCCCAGGGAATTGAGAGAGAGGATTTTTCGATGTGTGCTCCATCAAGATTGGATGGTAAGAAACATTGAATCCTAAGTTATACCATTTCCTAGCTAGCTGTAAGTTTAATGGTACCTTTAACTCCGCATGTGTATACTACTATCCCCCTTTTGTCTTATCCTTGTGTAGTAATAGTCTGTTTCAAGTCTTATGCCTGCTAGTTTTGTCTATTAATAAATAATTCATTTTATAATAGACTAAATCAATCATTATTAAGGAACTTGCTAATGGTAGTGGATTTTGGGGTGCTGGCCGCCTCAAATCTGCGACTGCCTGCTGCCAGAGGCCTGGGCAAAAGGCAAGAGCTGATTTAAACCTACATCATCCATTTATAACACTGAGCAAAGGGATATTCCGTACTATATCATGCCTTTTTGGCAATAAAGCAAACAGAAAGGAGGAGGGAAGAGGGGGGCATTTGTTAATTACAGTGTTCACCTTCCAAAACAACTTTGTGTGATGAGGACCTGCTTCCTGGGAAGTGTCTGGACATTGCCTGCTAATGGAAGGAGAGAATAAAATCTTTTGTCTCCCTTTTCTTCCACGTGTGCATCCTTTCTTTTTGCTTTATTAAATTTATTCCTCTTGATCAATAAAGTCTTTTCCATCTTATTTTTTCCCCCACCCTGTCCTGCCGAAGAGGGGAGTGATACAGTGGCTCGGTGGGCATGGACTCTCTAATCAAGCCCAATCCACTACAAGGAGGGACAAATATAGCTCATGGAGGAAAAATAATGGGAAAATCGATGGATTAGGCAATCAAAGGAACTGACTGGGAGTAAGTGGATGTTGGTTAATTCACTCTTGTGGCTATGCCCTGTGCCTGATCAGTGCAGTCTGTGCTATCCTGGCATTAAACTCCGTTTCTAAGGATTTCCCTGAGTGAGATGCTGCCGATTCTGTGTGTACTGTGTGGTCGTGTGGGTGCCACTATCTGGAGCTGGGCTGTGGGTCACAGTGTCCCAGATGTGTGTGACACTGGCAGCTGGAATGACCAGAGCTGTGTCTGTGTGTTTACCAGTCAGAATCAAGCCAGGTTAACTGGGGCAAAAGGCAAGTGGCTTAGGAGCCAGCTGTGTGCGTCCTTGGGAAAGAGATGAAGCCTGAAGGAATGAGCTACTAAATGGACAAAGAGTTACAGGCTGTCTCCAGAGAGCCTGTGGAGTCTGGGGATTGATGGAAACCTCTGGGCGTGCCTCTCTGTGCAGGAAGTAACCAGAGACAAGAGGATTCAGGGCCAGTCACCGGGTGCGCTGGGTGTCTAAAGCTGAGTTATGGGAGGAATCCACTGTCTATCTGTGTCGGTCTGTGTCTGTGTATGTCTGTTTGCAAACAGTGTCTGCTCCAGCTGCCAGGTGGGCTGCAGGACGCTGGGGGCTTATTTGTTCTGCTGACACTGGTTAGGGTGACTAAGGACACTGTATGGACCACACATGTAAATCCAGCTACAGGAGGAAACCCTGTTGTACCTGTGGATATAGTTCTGACTAAATGAACTTCATCCTGATCAGACAAAGACACAGGATGAGGCCACTGGTGCAGTTTCTGCTTGTGCCAAGTGCTGTGTTTTCTCTCTTTGGTCATCTGTATGGCCAGTCATGTGTATATGCATGTTTTATGTGTGTGCCAGGGAGAAACCCTCTATCTGGAATTGAAATTCTATCTGAAATTGCCTCCTTCCAAGCAACCTATATTCAAATCTCACCAATGAGAATATGTTACTCAGCAGTCTAGTAGTCTAAGAAGGAGTTTCTCTCCAGCTCCCTTCTGTTGCAGATATGCCACCATGAGGGAAATTAATTTTGAAAGTCATCACAAGCACACCACATGGGTACACAGATATGTAGCTAGCCTGCTTGTTAAACACTCATGTAAGACACCTGCATTTTGACTCTCATGATGATGCTGTGTTCTGCAGGATCTGTTCATTCTATAGTGCCTGTACACTTCTACTGATATGCTAACTGAAAGAAAAATTCTTGGGAAAAAAATTCTTGCAAATTTTTGTTGTCACTTTTGAGGACTTGTTTAGAATATAACTGTATGGGCAAGTAAGCTTTTGGCCTGTGAAAATAGGGAAAAATCTTGAAACTTCACCAGGGAGGTACCATAGTCTTAGGGAAAGGCCTGTAAACCAAGCATTTCTAGCACACTGTCATGAGAGGCAAAATTAATGACATTTGCAGTAAATTCTAATTTTGGTTCAGCTTATTATACCAAAATTCTGTTACAGTCAATAGGTAACAGACCATGGGTGTAGAATCAAGAATATCTTGCAAACATAACTGTGTTACTAATCCAATAATCCAAAGTATCTGAAAACAGAAAAGCCTAAGTAATAATACAGTTTAAATGTTGTACAAAAAACCAGCACTCAACCTATAATCTACCCCTCATGTTGGGGTTGCTCCTTCAGTGTCCCTTTGGATTTTACAGTCAACACTGAAATCCTCCTCAAGAATGTGGGCCAGGACAGGGTGGAGACAAATCCTGAGGTCTTCACTAGACAGAGCTGATGGTGGTGGTGGGCTCGCTTTCTTCTCAGTCCTGGGGGTTGCCCTGGATTTCTTTTTATACATTTTCCCATCCTCACCTGCTTCCTTCCTTCTGCTCCCAGGGAGGAAAAGAAAGCTGCCATAGAGATCCCCCAAACCCCTGGGGGTTGTTTGTCCAGCTAGGACTGCCTGAGGCTATCAGTCCCTTCCCCACCAGGACTCACCACAGCCTGACAGCTGTCCCTGGCAGTGGCAAAACCATATTTACAGATCTATGAACTGCTCTGGGTTCAAGTTACAAGCTGGTTTGAGGCATAAATTGGTTTGTATATCACCTTTCAACTAACATATATCAAAGCTCATACAGCATTGAAATGTATTTGCATTGTTTACCTGTATGTGGTTTTAAAAGATTTTAAATCCTCTCAGAATAGTAAGCCTATTGATATAAAAATTATTTAGCCTTCTTTAGGGGTATAAAACGTCATGTAAAAGAATGCAATAGTGTTGCAGTTCCTTGAAATTATTTTGGTTTGGGTATTGTGTCTTGAACTGCTAATAAATTAGCTGCCCATTGTTCTATGATGATAATAGTTCAAGTCAGCTCAGGTTATGTTAACAGGCACCTAAAACAATACCAGGGAGACAAATGGAGTCACACACTGATTTGGCATTAGAATGTGGGCCAAGTATACCAAAAAAGATCAGCTGCAAGAATGCAGCTCTTTTCTAACACTGAACATAAAATTTAAAGGGTCAGTAATCGTGTTTTCGTATGTGCACAACATCTGATATAAACCTACTTACCGTGTCAAGCTGTAATATCATTTGTTATTAATTGTACTGTCAGAACTCTAGAACATAAGTATAGGTAATGCCTAAAATTTGCAGTTTTAGGGAAAATCTGAAGTCTGATGTATATAAATAGAAACATAGGGAACAGTAATACAGCAAGTAAAATTCCTAGAACAATTACTGTTTTAATATATTTGGACTACAAATATGTTATCGTGATTTTACAATTAAGAAAGAAAGATCTTTGTCAGCAGCAGTATTTGGAATGTCTTACAGAGAGGCATTTGATTTGGCAGGAGACAAATGGACATGAGGATTGTAGTTCTTACTGATCCAAGACAAAGATTTCTGGCTGCAGGCAGAGCAGTCCATTGGTAATTTCACACCATGCTGTGTTTACACATAAATTCCTAGCTTTGCCTCCTTTGACTGTTTTATGAGAATTCTTCCATGTTCTAGCTCACAAATATACATCAAACCAATATACTGAAAAGAGACAGACTACGCAAACTGGTTCTGATATTGCCTTTTATTACTCCAAAGAATAGACACAAATCGTGCAAACACAGGGACTCTTGAAGCTTCCACCGTCAGCCAGATGGCTGCATTGCTATTATTCACTCATCTCTCCTAAAGCACATGCAGTCTCAGAGGCTCAAAGATTCAATCATTATTCAGGAAATGGTGAATATCTTGTGAGTGTTGAGGTTTCTTTGCAGCCTCCCCAAAATAGCTCTAAACATAACCCAGGGTTATGTCAAATCTAAGTAGTAAATTAAATAGTGAAGTAGTAATAGGAAAAATATTTGGGCCATCCTAAATGAACCAAAAGTATTTCGCTTACTGAACTGCATTACGTGCTTGTCATGTTAGATGATGAACACACATCTGTGTCAAGGGCGTTATCTCCATTCAAAATTAAATTAATGTATTTTAAATAAAGGTGCACTACTACTTGCTATAAAAATGATTTCTAAGGGGGAAAAAAGACAATTAAAATCATCAATGACAACATCATATTTTGTACATTTGATAGGAAGCTGCATTCTGGACTGATAGCCTGGCCTGGACTGCATTTTTCTCATTTTGGTTTTCTCTGCCTCTGAACCTGTTTCTGACGGAACTGTCAACATCGGTCTCTGCATTCGGGCCCCCCATTATCGCCGATGGATGTGAGGAGGCAGGTTCACACACAGAGATAACAGGAGTGGCAGCAGCTCTAACACAGAGCTCACCCAGGACGATGCTGTGAGAATCCAAATTTATTCAACAGCTCCACCACGTGGTTCTGCAGCACCACGCCTGAAACTCACCCGTAAAAATGATTGAATGGCTAAAAAACACGTTTGTGTTTTGAAACTGATGTCTTATTAACAGAGGAATCGAAGCTACTGCATGTGAGTTGTTAATTTTAAAGGAAAAGTAATGCCAGTGTCTCCACAGCAGTATGTCGGCTGTTATAAATTTTCAGTAATTACTCACCCATCTTGAAGACTTAGTAATCCTGAACTTCCAATAAACAATATATCTTTTTAAAGGTTTCTGGACATTACAGAGAAAGGTTCATAAAGTACTCTGAAAAAGTTTTAGGAATAAATTTATCATCACCAACCTGTTAGCTCTATGCCACATTTTTTGGTTTAAATTATATAGGGGAGTAATAAGAGTAATGCTTTTCTTAAACAATAGCCCCTACTCAAGTAATGTTATTAAGAAGTGCCTTTTTTCAAGTCACAGTATATTTTCTGGAACTGCTTTAAATTACTTTTTTTAGCCTCCTAAGATGACAATCACAAGGAAATATTAAATACATATAGTAAATATTAAATACATATAGTAAATATTAAGTACATGTGTACGAAAATAGAATTACTTTTAAAATAATAGGAAGACCTCCTACATTTCACACAGACATATTACATTGACACAGAATGGGAAACTTTCAAATATTCTGTCCCATATCACAGAATCATGGAATGTCTGAATCCTGGCTACAAAGGGGCCTTAGTGATTATTCAGTTCCAACCCCCTACCACGAGCAGGGGCACCTTCCACTATCCCAGGTTGCTCAGAGCTCTATCCAACCTGGCCTTGAACTCTTACAAGGATGGGCCAGGCACAGGCTCCCTGGGCAACCTGTGGCAGTGCCTCACCACCCTCACAGGAAAAAATTTCTTCCTAATATCTGATCTAACCCTACTCTCTGTCAGTTTGAAGCCATTCCCCCTTGTCCCGTCACTCCAGGCCCACGTAAATAGTCTCTCTCCATCTTTTTTGTGGGCTCCCTTCAGGTACTGGAAGGACACAATTAGATAGCCCTCAAACCCTCTTTGTTCCAGGCTGAACAATCCCAATTCTCCCAGAATTTGCTCATGGCAGAGCTGCTCCATCCCTCTGATCACCTTGGTGGCCTCCTCTGGACTGGCTGCAACAGGTCCCTGTCCTTCCTGTGCTGGGACCCCAGAGCTCGATGCAGCACTTCAGTAAGATGTAAGGCAGCAGCAACAACATCATCTCTCAAAAGAGGATAGAAGTGAAGCTGGACACTTAGTGTAGTGACAGTGTCTGGAATGAAAGCCACTGAAGGTTTTAAATAAACAAAGGCACCCTTTGCAGTACATCCTGTGCTATTTGATAGACAGTCTGAGGAAAAGGATAGGATAACAGGAGGCAGGATGTGCTCTGGGCCCTGCTGCAATCCATACACTGAGAATCATTAAAATGTTGGTATTGAGTGGGATGTGTACAGAACTGTGACACAACCATCTTATGCAGTAAATGTATTTGAGCAAAGGACTTTTAAGTGTTAAAATTCCAGTAGTTCTATTTGCTTCCTTTCTTAAATGTGTTAAGCTAGATAATAGGCCAGTTAATAAATCATATTATATCTATTGCAGCACTGTAGTCTCTGAGCTGCATGGTGTATCCCTTTGTGAATAGCTACGAAAATGTTCCAAGCATGGCTAGACAGAAAGCAACCGAAGCTAAATCCATTGCTGATATGACTCTACCACTTACAGTTCAGAAGGGCCAGTGTTTTGTGAGTGAGAGATTCACCCAGCCCGGTGTGCTGATGTCCTAACTGGAGAGAAAGGTGGGAAAGCATAAATACATACAGCACCATCAAATTATTGCCCAATTAAAGGAGATGGTAGAACCATGTGCACTACTTGCTTGTACTCTATGGCAAGTATTTGTAATCCAGAAATGGCCTCAAAGAACAAGATGGGGCTAAATAAAATTGTTGCTCAGAAACAAACAACATGTGTCAAAGTAAATTTCCAAATGTGATTATGTTAAATACCCCCCCATATAAAATGAAGTTCTTCAACCACTGAACAGCCTTAACTTGATCCATGAAGAGATACTGTTACACAATCCATTAAAGTCTTAAACAGCACAATGTGACATATGCATCTATTTTCCCTAAACCCCAGGCAGTCCGATTTGTAAACAACGACAGAAACAGTTATTAGTCTTTTACTGTAGATTGTGCATGGAGAAGCCAAATATATGTATAATACAATTAATATCAAAATGAATTAAATGTATTTGATCAAAAACATAGAAATTCACTGTTAAATTTTTTTTAAAAACATATTTTCAGAGCTGTTGTGCTGGAATTCAAATACCAGTTGTCTGCACACAAAGTAGAAGTATCCCTACATAATTGATTTTTTTCTTTAACATACATCTAGAATGATTCCAAATCATGAGATCATTTTCTTCTGGTCACTGAGCTAGTCATGGGAAATTCATCCTTTTTATTCATAGCATAATTTGCTTGTACTTTTAAATTGTAATTTTAGATTAAAAAAAAAAGAGAATAAACTGCTATGTTTATAAAATTCACCAAAAAAAAGCTCCTGCAGGTAGCTAGCAGGTATAATGAAAAACTGTGGGGAAAAAAGAATTCTTTTTAAAAAGTGTCAAGCTCTAGTCTCTATATACACTTAAAGAGAAGGGACAGAACACCGACCTGACAAGGGACACGATAGCAGAGAGCAGACACACAACTAGGCGCTAGTCAGAAAAATACATTTACTATCTTTGAAAGGTTCTTCAACCCAGTCAATTCTGTGTTACCAACGGCAGAATGCTGGGGGTAAAGACACTGTGCTCTTGTGGTTTAACCCTGCAGGCAGCTGAACACCCTGCAGTCACTGCCCACAGTGTGAGAGGGAGAGAATCAGGAAATAAGGTAAGTAGGACAGCAAAGGAAGGGAAAATAATAATAATGGTAAAGGAATATACAAACCAAGTGGAGCACAATGCAGTTGCTCCCCACTGGGGGATCTATGCCCAGCCCTTCCCCAGACAATGAGCTGCCATCCCCCTGCCAACTTCTCCGAGTTTATTGCTTGGCATGATGCCATGTGGTATGGGCATATGCCTTGGACTGTACAGCTCTGCTTTCTCCCAGATTTTTTTTTCAAGGCAAAATCAGCTTCTGGAAGGATTTGGACTATTTCTTTCCTTTTTTCAAAAACTTCTACTGTGTTGCCCCATACAGTGATGTAAATCAGATGTTCTGAACATTCGTCCTGTTCCACTGCAGTCTGGATCAGTCCACAGGAGATGGTGGGGCTGTGTTTCCACCCCTGGGGCAGTTGATTACAGGTATAATGCCCTTTTGGGTCCTTGAAGCACCCTCTCCTGAGGTATTGTATGCCAAGGATACACAGTCTCTTGGCCAGTCACAATAGGATGTTTCAGCCATTCATTAACGGTCAGGCTGATTTTAATCTCCAACAGAGTCTGCTGTTCCTGTCATTTCAGAAATACATTTGGGTTCTGCCCCTGCACAGCTTGATCTCATTAGTGTTGACTAGAGCCTTATGTTCCTGTGGGTCTGATGTGACAGGCTATCGGATCCACACAGTCCAGGAAACACAGTTGACCTCTTTCTCAGTTGACTGAAGCAGGACCCCTCTAGTCCTGGTCATAACATTTGTTACTCACTTATAAACACAAATAAGAAGTCCCTTTATTAATATCAGAAGTAAGATCAGCTCTTCTGCTTTGGGGAACTGTCCATGGGGAGCAGTCCACAGGGATATGAAGCAGCAGTTTCTGTGGAAGAGCCCCCTTTTGTGATTATTTTTCTTTGCAACTCACATACCTGTGACTCTAGGATTGAGTTAAGTTTTCCATCTCACTTCCTCATGTTCTCTTTGTGGTCACACAGGTAAAACCACAGGCTCATTAGGCCTGGGCCAGACCCCAGAATTCTGCAGAAATTTCTGTGTCTCTGGAATTGAGAAGGTGACAGCATACTTTTTAAAAAAAATGCTGCTTTTTTCCAGATTCTGCATTTGTTTAGGGATGACATTTCAAAACACTGGAGGTGCCCAATGTTGTAAGTACTTGGCCATACTGTACCACACACCCTGACACTTATAATTATCCAGCCTTGGGGCAGATCTCTGGGTGTTATTACTTAACCTTAAACAAGATCTGATACACATTCAGGAGACATAGCAATAGGAACATCCCAAGGATATTCAAAATTTTCATGAGTTATTTTAAGTAGTTTGGAGGACAAGGTGAAGGGGAAGAGGAAGGAGATGCAAAAAATGTCCCTCCTTGTCTCCCCTATGAACGGGTTCCTGAAGCAGAGGGTTGCTATCAGTGCTGAGTACAAATACCAGATTAGTCTCATGACTAGTAATTTTATCACACTGTAAACCAGTGTTACACACACAGTACAGCAAAATAATAACCCTAGTCCAGCCCCTGGAGGCGATAAAGAGCAAGTAAAATCTTAAATAATGTGATTCTGAGAACAAGCACAACTCTGAGACCATATAAATAAACACCATGACCACAGACTATTAAACTAATATAATAAAGGCTTACAGCAAATTTTTTCTAACATGGTCTGGTTAGATCACTCATTACCTCTAGCCTTTGTGCCCCATGGTGGGTGCCAAAAAGGGCTGTCATGTTTAAACACTATACAGCCATTTGTTCACTCTCCCCAGTGGGATGGAGCAGAGAACAGGAAAAAAAATCTCATGGGTTGAGATAAAGACAGTTAAGAAAGGGAAAGTTATATTAATGATAAAAGAATATACAAATCAATTGATGCACAATGAAACTAATCACCACCTGCTGACCGATGCCCAGCCTGTCTTTGAGCAGGGAGGCACCACCCCCCAACCAGCTTTCCCCAGTGTTATCATTCAGCATGATGCCATGTGGTCAGGGATGGCCCTTTGGTCACTTGGGATCAGCTGTTCCAGCTGTGTCCCCTCACAACACCTTGTGCACTCCCAGTCCACCTGCTGGGAGGGTGGTTGTGATGGTTTTGGCCAAATTTAGGGGAAATGCCAGAGGGGAACGTCTCCTACAAAGGAGATGCCACCCCTCCCCCCCTTATCAGGTTTGGGGAAAAAAAGAAAATTCTCCTCGGAGGAAGGTGAAAGAGAAAATGAAACTATTTATTTAACAAGCAGACAGGTTAAGAGTAATAACAAAACCTCCCACTGAGGGGAGGGAACCTGAAAGATTTGAAACNCCCCAAGGGTCAGCTGGTCTCTGACCCTTAGTGGAAACACCTGGTTCAACACAGCTGTAACTCGTCAAGGTCAAGTCTGCCAGTATAGCTCTTCTTTCAAGCGTAAGTTCTGTACAATTTAGAAGCACAGAAAAGCACAGGAATCGTGGCCAAGTGGGGGCTGAATAATGTGGGATATAGCACAAATCACCCCAAGACAGTGGTATAAAACAGAACACCTTCGACTTGGGGTAAACACTCTTCCTCAACAACAAAAGCATCGAGGTGTCACCAACATCATCCTCATCTTAAATTGAAGCCACTGTACTGCTACAGATACTAGGAAGAAAAAAATGCTATCCCAGCTGAAAGCAGGACAAGAATGTTGTGAGGATTTGTTTATACTTTTTTATTTTTATCCATTTTTAGTTAGCAATTTTATTTCGATAAGTCCATTTCTTTAGCTTCTGCTTAGATAAATAGATTTTCAGATTAAAAATATTTGGGGGCATTGCCTTTAAGGGAAAAATGTCAATTGATCCACATTTGACAGGCAGTCTCAACTTAGGGTCCTGTCACAGCTTAACATGGAATACATAGAGTTATGATTTTTTAAGAAGTGTATACAAACAGCACCTATTTATTTCAAATGCATTGATTTTGTGAATTCTGTCACAAAAAAAAAAAAAGCTTCCAGGCAAAACTAAAAAAGCAAATCATTGCACATCCAGAAAATAAAGTGTATTACTTGCAAAAACAGCAGTGCTAAAGGAAAAAATGGGAATAAACAGGTTGTACTGTTCACAGTTTAGTCTCTCTCATATTTCAAAAGCAAAACATCATCAATATTAGTAAAAAAAAGGAAAAAAAAAAAGAAATCATGACCTCTTACCTTGAGAGACTGCACTATTACAAGTTAAGCTGTGAACTGGTCAGTTATCAGATGCCTGGTAACACAGCAAAACACCAGTCATCCAATCTATAACCCAGACGGGCAATTATGCAAAAATGCTTTGAAAATTATATGATTAAAGGTCAAGCTAATACATTAAAAGAATCCATATGGGCTTTAGCTCAAGCAGACAACAAGGAATGATTCTTGTAAGACTACAAACAAGCAGCTGTGGTGACCCATGTATCAATTCAGTTTACTCACAAACTAAATGTGAAAATGACCTTAGCTTTATGTATCATTAAAAAGTCGATTTTCACTCCTAACAAACAGTCTGCTGTCAGCTATATCGTGTAATACATTTACTTTTTCCAAAGTTCTAGTACGTATCCAATGTGAAACTATATGAACTGATGTAAAATTGGATTTTTTAACAAAGTTTAGTACAAAATGCCCAGTGATGTGGAACTATAACATCTATAAAAAGAGTGCGTACCACAAATTGTTTCATTTTCAAATTTGAAATTAGTTCTCAACTTATCTCCAGCTTCAAAAAGGGCTGTAAATACATCTTTATTAAAAAGAGACAAAACAAACAAACAAAAAACCCCTTCCCCTTGTCCCTCCATCAGAATTCATAATATATTCCAGGAATTAAACTGTGAAGCAGAGTCAAAGGGATTGATAACGATGAACAGATAGGAGGAAAAAAACCCGCAACAAACAAGTAAATATAATGAATGAATTAAAACACTTTGTGCCAAAATTGATGATTATATCAGAGAATACTAACAAAACCAGCTGAAGTGTAAAGAAGCACCATAGAAAAATCATACAGTGCAGATGAAGTGTGTCAGCAAATACTTGGCTTCTGAGAATACTTGTAAAGAATGGGATGGTGGGGTGCTGCAATGTGTCACTGAGGTCATTGAAGGCTGTGGAGATTTCTGTGAAACACTAGACATTTTTAGAAAAAGGATTGGTAAAATACATTTACCAGCAAAGTACTGGAAAAATGCTTCACTACCTGGAACTTTTACCTGTCACAGGGGAATTCAGTCTCAAGAACAGAACTGCACCATGCAGCGACATAGAACTTCAAAATTAATGGCCAAGCAAGGTGTGCAGAACAGGGAGGCCACAGTTCCCATTGCAAGGTTTTGTAGTCTATGACACACTCCCGCCGTGTGCAGAACACAAAGAGGCCCCACA
Organism: Dryoscopus gambensis; assembly: GCA_013389985.1. Taxonomy (NCBI): domain Eukaryota; kingdom Metazoa; phylum Chordata; class Aves; order Passeriformes; family Malaconotidae; genus Dryoscopus; species Dryoscopus gambensis. The sequence goes on along the minus strand of WEIT01002994.1, from coordinate 32,650 downwards.
GCCCAGCTGTGAGCCCAGGCACAGCGCACTCACTTCAACCTGTGGGCCAGCAGTCTCTAGGGCCAGTGTTAGGAGTGGATGATGTGGGTTTAAATCAGCCCCTGTCTGTTGCCCAGGCCTCTGGCAGCAGGCACTCGCATTTCTGAGGTGGCCAGCACCCCAAAACCCACTCCCATTTGCAAGTTCTTTAATAATGGCTGATTTGGTCTATTACAAAATGAATTATTTATTAATAGACACGAAACTAACAGACATAAGACTTAAAACAGACTATTACTACACAAGGATAAGACAAAAGGGAATACTAGTATTACATGCAGAGTTAAAGATACCATTAAATTTACAGCTAGCTAAGAAATAGTATAACTTAGGATCCAATGTTTCTTACTACCAGTTCTTGATGGAACACACATCGAAAAATCCTTTCTCTCAATTCCCAGAAAAGTAACCTTGAAGTTGTGTCCAAATTTTGGGAAGAAATCTTCTCTCATGTTCCCAAGGAGTGTGTAAGAGACTTTTGCCTCTGTGTTAATTGTGTGGGCTTTTATAGACACAAGAACCATGTCTTTTGGTCACCGATATTTATTTCCTTTCATCTCTTTCCACATCTGCTCTCATACCAAGATGTAGTACTTGGGGCTTGTACTCAGACTCTCAGGAGTCTGGAAGTGACCTCCTGCTGGGCTCTCTGACCTCCTGCTGGGCTCTCTGACTCTTTGCTGGGCTATTAATCTGGCCTGAGTTATCTCTTCCAAATGCCCCAGCCATGAGAGAGGGGGGACGTCCTACTCCAGCCAGTTGGATGGCTTTCACTCCTGGCAAAGTGACTGACTCACCATCTCCTTCAGTGGCTTCAACGACTCAGCAAACTTCTTGGGTTTTTTCTCCCCAAGCACTTAACATCAGCTCTGACCAGGATACAATCACCTTTGTTGATAATGTCACATCAGCGAATATCCTGGAACCACAAACATAAGGAAGGCATGAGCAGAGGAGTGTGTGTAAGCAATCTACTGTCTGTTTTGTGGAAAGAATGAGCTCATGCACTGTCCCAGGGAGACTCCACAAGAATAAGTTAGTATCAGCACAGTTTTTGCTACTATGTAGAGGTTTTCAATTAATTTTTTTAAATTTTAGGAGTATAAATTATTTCAAAATATGTAACGGTTTTTTCCATTTCCTTGTGAGACAGCCCCAGGGTGGATATTGTGAGATCAATGTTCCTTGATGACAACCAGAAGGATTTTCAGCTCAGGAATGCCATGATTTACAGAAAAATAATTACATAACTAATATGGGAATTAAAAAAACCACCAAACCCCCTAAGTACAGGAAACTGCCTGTGGAAGAGATGTGCAAACCTCTTTCTTCACACCCTAAGAATAAGAATTTTACTTTCCAAACTTAGTTTTATCCAAATTAGAGAGTTTGAATCGCAGCCGTCCATGACTAGTTGTGCCCTCTGGTCACAGGAAGATTCTTCTTCCCCCATCAGGTCTGACGGCCTGTAGTCTGCTCTTTACTTCAGCCCCCCAGCTCTCTACACTATTTGAAACTTTTTGTCTAGGCAGGCTCTGTTATATCCCAGGGCAAGAATGATCTCCCTTTTCCTTGAAGAGGGTCTGCCTGATCAAGTCACCTGAAGAAAAGTAAGACAATTGTGAATGAGAGTGGATAAAATAAATGCTGCACTTCTGTATATATAAAATGGTTCTGAAAAACTATGTGCAGTGTAAATACAGTATCAATGCAATATTCAAGGACAAGAGTTCAAGCTAAACCTGAAAAATTAGTAAACTTTTAGCACTATTTCTGCATCTTTGGACCTTCATTGTAGTTTAGTGTATCAATTAAAATATGTAAACTCTTTGTGTAGTGAGTATGTTCCATTTTTTTGTTGTTGTTGTTATTTTTATCATTAGGAAATTTGTTTAAGGCCTAATTTGGAAGTAGGATATTTGCACAGCTTATGAATAATTTAACAATCAATTTTAAAAAATGAACCTTCAGTTTAACTGACTCAAATGTTTTTATTTACACAGCTATTTTATTTTTTTTAGGTTATTAGTCCACTTATAAAGGTTATGTAAAGCAGAACAAAGAAGAGGGAAGTAACATACTCCATAGGTTTCCCATCCTCACACCAAAATACCAAATAGCAGAGAAAATATAACAAAAATATGTGATTTGTTAACAAGTTTTACATAATTTATTGTCTAGTGGAGATCCCAGCAGTCATTGTTGATGGTGTAAAATTTATGATCTTACTGACTTACAGAAGTTGGAGCTTTGGTTAATAAGTGAAACAGTAATTCAGGACAAAAAATTGTTTGCACTCATCTTGCTTTTGTTGAGTAAACTAAACAGCACTATTAGATGCACCCTGTGATCTGAGGACAAGGTGGAGAGAACACCGAGACTACAATGAAACAGGTACATGGAAAGGAAGCACAGGAGAATAAAAACTCCTCAAAACCAGAATATGAAGCACGGTGGATTCAAGTTTTGCTACTGCTACCACTGGCAGCAACAAAAGTTGAATCTAATGTATTCATCTGAGTGAAGTGAATACATCTTAGCTCTATTTTATACTAGAACATTATTAAATCATGCTTATCATGTGTTTAAAGGTGGTTTACCTTGTCTGCCTGCCAGATGCCCAGCTAGCCACTCTCACTCCTCTTGTCAAGTGGATGAGGGGAGAAAATTAGATGGAAAAGCACATGAGTTGAGATAAAGATAGGGACATCACTTACTGATTGCCACAACGGGCAAACCAGACTAAACTTGGGGAAAGTTATTTTAGTTTATTGCCTGTTAAGACAGATTTAAATGGTGAGAAACAAAGACAAAAGCTAAAACACCTTTCCCAACCCTTCTTTTTTCTTGTCATGTAAACCTGATACAAGCTGTAATGAGCAAATAGAAGAACTTGAGGTGAAGTGGCATCACCCTAATCCCAAAAAACTTGCAAAGCTGGGTCCTGAGGCCTTTCCCAGCCCGTGTTAAATCACTACAGCTGATGCCCAAGTATCTGAAGCACATGTAAACCTGTCACATCTCCCGCTAATGATGAAACTAAAACCATTGGAATTTTGTCCTGTTTCTTTCTTCTGGACCTTTTTGCATCTCAGGGACATGTATCATCATGGTCAGTCTGGCTCAGTGACCACATGTCAATTGCAGCTTTTCAAGATAATTTGTAGTTCCTTGAGCAAGTGTGATAGATTGTGAATAGGAGAAGAAAACTTACTAATCCATTGCAACCATGAAGTTTAATCTTTAGTATCTGTAACCTCAAGGAAGCCAAACTCAAACCAGACTTTAAAATTTTCCCTGGCACCTTCACATCATGTGTCCACACGTGTTTAATGTCTCAGTCAGGGACTTCCTACATGGATTTGACTGGGGGGCTGTCAATCAAATTTTAATATCTGATATTATACCCTTACTTTACTCCCTCCATGTTTGAAGCTTCATTTTGCTTTTATAGACCAAAACTGTCACCTTAAGAAAATGGTAGATGCTGTTATTATGTGTTTGCTCTTAGGAAATTTTGTTAATTTATGTGTTTACTCCTAGGAAATTTCACTTATTTATGTATTTGTTCATAAGCAGTTCAAGCTTGCATGTTCCTGGAGACTCATATTTATCCCTAGTACCAGAAAAGTCCAGGAATAAGTCTTGCTGATCCACCAGAGAAAATCTAAAGGCAATGAAATAATATAGGGGCAAATCTTCACTCTGTCTACTGAGTACAGAACTGTCTTAATGCTTCTTATTAAACTTTTTATCTCCCACAAACATGAGGGACAAGGGGAGAGAATTCTGAACCTGTGGTCTATCTGTATTCTTTTCTTTAGGAGAAAATTTGCTTAGTCAAGAAGAATTGGATTCAAGTATCTTAGAAGTCAGTCAATACAGTTTTAAGCATAGCTAGAGCACATTACAAATTAAATTAAGTGTCAGATCATTTATGACATTTTGTGTGCCATTTTTACTTCCCCTTATTAGAACAGCTTGATTTCATCAGAGGGAGTTTGTGCTCCTATAGCTCTGGATATTTTTAAGCATGCACATTTTTTTTCCTCCCAGTACTGAGACTGTATTGTTTTGGATTTACATGGCAAGATTTTGAGAGCAGAGCGGCTGTAGGGGTGGATTCTGTGAGAAGACCCCAGAAGCTGCTCCTATATCCAACAAAGCCAGTTTGAGTGGCTCCAAAAGGGAGCTGGCCAAAGCTGAGCCAACCAGTGATTTTGGTAGTGTCTCTGGGATAACGTATCTGAGAACAGGAAAAAAACCCAAACAATGCGCAACAGAAGCTGAAAGAGGGCAGTGAAAATATATGAGTGAAACAACTCTGCACACACCAAGGCCAGTGAAGGAGGAGGGGGAGGTGGTGCTCCAGGCACTGGAGCAGAGATTCTCTTGCAGATCCTGGAAAAGACCAGGTTGTCCTCCTGCAGTCCATGGAGGATTCCACATTGGAGCATGTGAGTACATTCTGGAGACAGCTACAGCCTATGGATCTAAATCTTCCAAGGAGAGGAGCAGGTTTTCTGGTGGGATCCTTGGAAGACCAGTGCTTGAGGAGACCATTCCTGAAGGACTGTAAACTCTGGAAAGAACCCATGTCAAAGCAGTTTTTGAAGAACTGCAGCCTCTTGGAAGGGTCCACACTGGAGAAGGTCTTGAAAGACTCTTCCCTGGGGTTGGGACCTCATTCCCCTGGAGCAGGGGAAGAGTATGAGAAGAAAGGAACAGCAGAGACCAAGACTTATGAACTGACACAAGCCTCTATCCTCTGTCCCCTTGTGCCACCCAGAGAGAGAAATTAGAAGAGTTGAGGGCAAAGCTGAGCCTGGGAAGAAGAGAAAGGTGGAGTGTTTTTAGGTTTGTTCCTATCCCTCGTCATTTTACTATTATATTAATTAACAACAAATTAAATTAATTTCCCTGAATCAAGTCTGTTTTGCTGGTACTGATAATGGTTGAGTGATCTCTGAGTCCATGAGCTTTTTGTTGTATTTCCTCCTCCTGTCCTGTTGAACAGGGGGAGTAATAGAGTAGCTTGGTTGGCATCTGGCATCGAGACAAGGTCAACCCAAAAAAGGATGTTCTTGGTCATCCAATTCAGTCTCTGAAAACTCATAATGTTTTAACAGATAGATTTTTAATCCTACCACCAGTGTCTCTAAAGATTGTGCAATAATTATTTCACAAGAGAAGTCTTGCTCTGATTGTCCTTTCTCTCAGAGAGTTCTTGTAATAACCAAGGTAAATTTATCCTTCTAACTCAGCCCATTACTCCTTGTTTTATGACTAATGTTCAGTGTGACTAGCTCTTCTTTTCTCCCCTATTATTGCCCTTTAACTATTTATGTAGTGTTATCATATTTCTCCCTAGGTGTCACCTCTTTAAGCTAAAAAATGTAATTTCTTTAATCTTCACTTATAAATTATGTTTTATGTAGAA
>WEIT01002994.1:899-25290 GCA_013389985.1 Dryoscopus gambensis | reverse complement strand
ATAGTTAAAATAATTTACTCTCCTCTGAAGTTCTAAAGTTGACTTAAGTAAAACATCTTTCTTTCCCCAGAGCATAAGGACAGCAATAGGAAAAAGTTTATAACAGGTCAATTCTGTGTCGCCTTGAGTTGTGATGGTTTTGGGGGTAAATGAAGCGGTTTAAAACAGTAGCTGTAAAACATGATCTCCAGGCTTTACATTTCATTCTTAATTATACCTTTCGACATATGTTAACAGAGTTATATTTCAGATAACTAGGTTTTCTAGGATTTGAACCAACAGACCAATAATACTGCTTTATTACATTTTATTGTTTCTGCCTGAAGAAGGGGGAAAATATGTAGAGAAATAACTATTTCTCAACTACTTTTTTGATTACAGAAATAAAAGGTCATATATTTCTGTAATACCAAAGAATTATCATGCTCCAAAAAGAGCCCAGTGTCTTGTAAACATTTATTTTTATGGACTTTCCCATTTTTAACAGTAAATATCAAGCTTTGGGCAAAACAATATGTATACATTTGCTAGCACTCAGGCCTCTAGAAACAGTTTTCTCAGGGTGCTGAGTTTTGCAGTTTTGACTTCAGGAGACCTCTGTGGCATGGGTGCATCTAACAAGTTCCTGAAGTTCATCTCTCCTCTGATTTTCATCCCAATAGCAACCTATTCACATACTAGGAGGCTGCTCTGCAATGTGAGCTGATGTTCAGTAGATACTGAAGGTCAAGAACCTTATTCCAAAGGCACCCTTCTACTCTAAATTAAAACCACAAATATTTGATTTTCATCCAGAGAGTCCATATTGCAGTTCAGGTTCAACTGAGACCAAATTAGGCAGTTTAATCTGGGGCATATCTTATGACTGGGCTTAGGTAGTGATGCAGAACCTACGCTGCATCCTCGGCACTCTCCTTCTGAAGGGAGAAGTTATGGTCTCTTTCGGTCTTGCACAATCCTTCAGCTTATCCTCATTCTTCCCTCTCAATCCATCAAAGCCCACAAAGTCAGAGCTGTGGTGGGGGTAGCTTCCATGCAATTTCATCGGCTAGCTTAGGGTGGGCTTTCTAATGTAAAGTGTGTCATTTTTACTTTAAAAAAAATCATTGTGAAAAGCATTTGAAATGTTCTCAATTCCTCACATGCTGGCAGTAAAATTGGGGAGAGTAAAGTAGGGACTGTATTAATTTCTTCAGATGTTGTAGAATTTTCTGTGGTATTCTAAGACAAGCCACCTAAGGAAGAAACCTGCCTGTATGTTTATCAGTCTGCACAGTTTTAAACTTTGAGTTCTGGAAGATTGGTAATAGTTAAAAATATATTTCTTGGCAGTACCTTCTTTTATTCCTCACCCTGTATCAGCTCACGAGAAAAATACGAGGTTTTTCTATCTGCTTAAATACAATTAATGCTTTAATTCTCCTTCTCTCATATTCTCTTTTAAATATGTTTAGAGAGATGTGGAGTTCCTGCTATAGTAAAACAGTACACTAGATTAGATTATATAGGATGATATTTTTCTCTGGTCTTGAGCCACTTAGTATAAGACTTTCAGATATGGTGTCATTGGCTTTTCAGATATGGTGTCATTGGCTGTGTAGCTTGAAATTTGATTTTATTTTTCAAACAGGTTAATTTATTCAGAAATAAATTGACATTTGCAGAGTTCAGTCCTCAGTTGGTTTCAGTCTGGTTGACCTCGGCTAGGATGATTTTGCAGAGCCTTTTACAAGTCACATCATATAATAAGCCTACAACATTATTACATATGCATAAAAGTGCTCAGAATTTAGTTAGTTTGTTGTTTTTTTTAATTTCCCCGAAGTGATTCTATACTACTCTTTACACTAACATATATTCTTTAAGTGATCAAGGAAAACAAGAGGATTAAAAGGAGTAAGAATAATAGAAATATTGTCTTACAATAGAGGGGAACACATATTTATAGAGAATACTGTATTTAAAGAAAATTACAATAACAAAGTCTAAACTGTAATAATTAGGAAAGATCGGTGTGATCTATACATAATATAAAATTTGCCATATAGAAATGCTATTGAACATTTCCCAAGATTCTGAAAATAAGGGTTTTCACAGGGTTTACCTTTGAAGAATTACATTTAGAAAACTTGAAAAGTTTAAAAAAGGCAGGTGGTGGAGCATGTACTTGTTTTAACAAACTCAATAAAGAAACATAACATTGTATTTGTTCTTTTTTTTGTTCCTTTCTGTCAGAGAAGACATCAGAGCTTGTAGCTCCTTGTACCTATTTCTTTATCAGTTGAAATAGTTTATGGTAGTTGGAGGAGATTTTTATATTCCTTTTGATAAGACAATGTTCGTAGGTGCAGCTGAGCAGAAAGAAACACAAGAGGCAGAGGCTCTGGCTTTATTAGGCTGTAGCACGGCAATGAGCTCTCAGACATGTTCATCACTACTTTGTAAAGTGTGAGCTAAAAACCCTCCCTTGAAGGATTTCATCTGACCGAGGACTTTCATCAGCAGCCATGCAACAGTTCTCCACTGTTAATGTCAGATTTTCCCTTTGAGTGTTGCCCTCTATTGCCCCAGATGGGGGATAGTTGATGCCCCTGACACCATCAGTTCCCGCTCAGTATGCTTATGACATGAATTTACCCCCTGACTCTGGCTGCAATAATGCTTTTTAGAGTCATCATCTCCCAGAAGCGCCTGAGACTTATCTGCCTGTTTATGCTCTACTTTCCTCTTCCTTCCTGATCATTTCGTTCCCTTTTGGGCAGAATGTTAATTCTACCTCTGCAAGTTGAGATAGCATATGCAGCTTTTTGTGAATCTAAATGAGAGACATGCCAATAATAGGCAAATGCAGGAAGTTTATATTGATGTGTTCAGGCAATGAACTAGCCTGGCAAGGGTGCCAGCCCGTAATCCCCTTCCAAACAATTATGTAGATTCCTAAGGATTCCGGACCCTGTTAGGCAGAAAACACATATCACACATACAGGATCCTCATGGCAAAAAGTCCTTGGGCAAATGAATATCTGTTAAGCACTAAGGAGAGATGGGATGCACTATATAATGGAGCAAATATACATTAATCCTTGCCTGCATGAAGGGAAAGTGTTATTCTACCCAAAAAAAGGATGATGGTAAAGGACATGATACAGAAATGAAGAAAAGAACCCAGGAAATATGGAAGAAGTGGTGTTTTCTTTGTTTGTTTGTTTGTTTGTTTGTTTTTTCTTTCAGTAATCTGGCAGTGAAAATAATGTTAATGTTACTAATGCTTTCAAACAACTCTAAAATTGTTGGACTCTATGCTGAGTAATCTGCAAGCAGTATGAAAAAGTGCATAAAACCAGTCTGGGAATAGAGACAGAAAACACAGAAAGATGTAAACTACCAAAAGAAATACAGTTAAATCAGATTGAAGGAAGATATCAGGGCACAAATCAGACCTGTTTACATTGTGGTATAGCTTATAAAACCCCAGAACTTCTAGTCTGTGCAGATCATGCCAAACAGGAAAAAAACCTAGTAGCCTGTTTCTCTTTGTCCTTAGTGCAAACACAAATGGGATATTAAATAAAGTTCCAGACACATGAGAACTGCAAGACAGCAATAGTAAAATGTTCAGAGGGGTACTGAAAAAGCACATAAAAAGTTGAAAAGATTTCAAAAATAATAAAAACATTTGTCTTTTGTGACATTTTGTCCATCCCCTTATGGAAATCATATACTCTTTCATGTGTTTTAAGTATTTGTAAGATAAGTGAGCCTTCATTCTTTTATGTGATTTTATTAAATTTCTAAGCTGGTTTTTAATATACTGTCAAAAACCAGTTTAAATCTCTTTTTGACTCTCTGTTAGATTCAGTTTCTCTAAAATATACCCACTCTATGACCTGAAACAATTGTAAGTATCTCTAATCTTATTTTACAATAGGGAGGATGATATTTCTGCACCCCCTAGGAATGGTCGATAAGACTTATACTCAAGTACAAAGTCTTGCAAAGTGATGAAAAAGCCTTACACTTCTCTTTTCCAGGCTGAACAATCCCAGTTCTCTCAGCCTTTCCTCACAGCAGAGCTGCTCCATCCCTCTGATCACCTTGGCCTGGCTCCCACAGGTCCCTGTGCCTCCTGTGCTGGGACCCCAGAGCTGGATGCAGCACTGCAGGTGGGGTCTCAGCAGAGCGGGGCAGAGGGGCAGAATCCCCTCCCTGCCCTGCTGCCCACGGGGCTTTGGATGCAGCCCAGGGTATGGCTGGCTTTCTCTGCGTGCTCTCAAATCTCAGAATACTTTTAACTTTTTAACTAGAATATACGAAGAATAAGGAGTGCTGTACAAGGATGACAGTGACAGATTCCTGCATTACCTCCTTTCAGCTGTGTTATTCAGCTAGATGAATGCAAATTAACAACTTCTCCTTTCTTACATTGAGGACAATGTGTCTTTCCACAATCTTTTCATAAGCAATAAAAACATAATTAATTCAGCATGAACACACTTCCTTAAGGCTTCCTGAATGGCTTTGGAAAGTTCTTCTTACTCCTGCCAAAGCCCTGTTTACCTCAGGGCCTGTTTATACTTGTGCTCTTTTCTTTCCTCTCCAAATAACTGGGTTTTGGCTGACAGGAACTGAAGGGAGGCAAGTCCCAGGGAAAACTGACTCTTTCATTTACTTGCGCTGCCAGCCTTATGTTCTTCACTTGCTAAAAAACAGAAATAACACTTATTTGAACACAGTGACAACTTGTTTTTTATTTGAGGCAACTGCTCACTGCAGTGAGGAAGGTAGAACATTTTGCATCCTGTTAACTGTTGCCAGCTCCGTGTAAAAATTGAAAAGGAGAAATAGATTCCCATCTCACTTTTGCACCCCTTTACTGAAGAGACGCTAACAGACTCTAAAGTTAGGAGGCCACATCAGATTTTGGATTTCACAGCAGTGGACTGATGGGCTCTGAAAACTGCTTTTGGTAAATAACTGCTGATTATGAAAAGATTAGGAGTGATAGAATAAAATAACATTATGTGAAACCCTGAGGTTCATCCCAAGGTGTTTGACAGACCATGGAATAACTTATGTTATTCCTGTTGTTGAAACAATGTATATAGAATTTAGGGGTTGTGTCTACAGCAGTTGAAGGATCATTGAAAGATAGTGATTTCACAATCATAAAGGTGGAATGTCACCAAGGGGAACATTTCTGTACCCCATACATTATGTCTATATTTCTGTTGTTTTCCCTTTCTTCTTTGTGCCAGCACTAAAGCTTATGGTGCCACTTGGGTAGCTGGGTAATTTTTATCTGGATGAATTTCCTAATGCACATGAAAAGCAAACAAACAGAACCCAACCAACCAACCAACCAAACCAAAACAAAACAAGAACAAAAAAACCCATCAAACCATTCCTAGAAATACCACAGCTACCACAGATGGAGAGCAGAAACTTGCAGTTCAGTGCAAGGAAAGGCCAGAATCACCAATTTGGCTTTAATCTAAGTGTGATGGAAAATTATAATGCTGGACAGAAGCGAGATGAAATGTCTACTTCAGCTTCTTAAGAATGTAATTTTTATGCCCTGTTTATACTTTTTTTTTTTTTTTTGGAATATCTCTTTAGACCAGTCAATTTACTACTATAGCAGTTAGAAGTGAACCTACCTTATTTATTACACAGATTTGACCGTGACTTATACTGCTGTTGCTTAATGTGACTCTTACCAATTACAAAAATTTATGACACAGGTAAAAAACATCAATATACATGTCTTATTGTTTTGGTGAAATATTATATCTTAGTACTAGAAATAATTTGAAAGCAATACTTTTATAGGATATGAAAAAAGGACTGGAAAAAAATTTTAGAGTAGCAGTAATATAAGAATATGGGAACATAATGTAAAACAATCAAGTTGCAGCAGCCCTAAGCTATTTCCAGGTGACAGAGCTACCAAAGCTATGTATGTACAGTTAGCTCATCACAACTGAGGCAAAACATTTCAATTTAAATAGCCATAAAAGTGTTTTAATGAATTCTACCTAACAGCTGAACAGGCCTAACAGCAACTATTTAGTTATTCATGGCAGCTCAGCAGATAGGTCATAAATTCTCATCAGCTTTTAAAAGCTGGATGTTTAAAATCATATGCATTTGTGAAAGTGAAATGTTGTAACGGTAAGAATCTGCAAAAGTTCCTACCTTCAGTTCCTTGAAGGAAAGTTGTATAAATTCTGCTCAAATTAGCCATTACTTCTTCATTTATGAAGAGATACAGATGGTGAGCAAATTTTCCACCTTCAAGGGAAGCTGCAAGTGATTTCCATCTCTCTGAGTACTAAAGAAAAAAAAAAAGAAATTTTTAATTTTTGTTCCAAGCTTCCTGTTCTTTCTGTAGGGATAGGGAGGGATGAGATATAATAGTTCTGTGAATTTGAAACAATTGGACATCATCTAACATGCAATAAAACCAAAATTGGAATCCACACATACAGTCTTTGAAGCATTTTTCCTTTGATGCATTACCTCAGCTGTGTAAATGACCCTGACAAACACTGAATGTGATACAAGATTGCTCACAATAGGCTGCTCATTATAGGTTTATGGAGGTGCAGTGTGGACTGAAAGGAAAACTTTTATTTTGAGTGGAAAACAAGGAGAAAAAGTGAAAGTGATGACCATTCATGTATCTTAAAAACACCTGCTATTGCTACACATCTCTTGAGAAATACCCCAAAACAGTTGAAAAATAAGGGGGAAAAAAAGATGAAGAAAAACTCATTGCAAAAAAAAATCATCTCAGCTTTATTATGAACAAAACAAAATAGATATTTCTCTACTTGTATGCATGTGGTAAATTCACCAAAGGTGTGACAAATAAAGGTATGCAATCATAAACCAGTTTTTCAAATATAACAGTTTCAAATGAAAGTTATGTTAAATCATATTGGGATGTTCAAATATGTAAACTAAACAACATTTGAAAAGCTGTATCAGAAATGGATTTCCAAATATAAAATTAAATGTGTAAATATGGTACGAAATACAGTATTTTTTTAAACCAAAACTCAAATTACATTGCCCAGAGCATATTTACGATATTATGTAAGTGACTGAAGTTGTAAGCACTGAAGACAAAGGAAATCTCACTTGGGCTTTTTAAAATACATATTTTTGAAGGATGAAACCTGAGATATATATTTTGACAACATATATTGCATAGTATAAAGTTCATAGATATCTAGGACCATAATAAAAATGTATATTTGTTCAGATGTGAAGGTGACCCATAATGAAGTGTCTGTACTTGCCCAAAACTTTTTTTAACTAGGCAAAACTGATATCCAATCTTAAACCGTTTAACTGTTTCTGCTGAAGCATTTGTTGAGCATATAAATGGTAACTTAGGAAAATCACTGAATCACTCCTGGGATGCTTTTGCAGAGTTTCTGAAAGAAGTGCTTTGTGATGCCAAAGTTTACAACAAAGTATGACAACACCTTGTTGTACAGACAATGGAAGGAGAATACGCAAAATATTCAGCTTTGTTCTGGTCAGTCAGGAAGGCAAAGGCTTGGCCAATCTATATATTTATGAAAATAGTGTAGGAAAGGAGATTTTCATTCCATGAGCACCAAAACAAACATAAACCATAGAACAGAGATAGTCAGCTGGACCAGAATAAAAAGGGCTTCTAAGTGAATTCTAATTTCACTGCTACCTGTGCTGTGCAATGTTCAGTGTGAGGCCAAGAGCCAAAAACTTTACACATTTCAACTCAGGTATTCAGTTAAGCACAACATGGAAGAAAAGAGGGAAAGTGTTCTGCGCTGAGAGCTAAGAATCAGGTTCTTTTCCACTAAGTGTTTACTGTTCCATAAAATCATAGAGTGGTCTGGGTTGGAAGGGCATGATACTATCCAGAATCCTTTTGCCAGTTTAATGAGCAGAAATAACTTCTTATGATGCTTGATCATCCCCCTTAGCTAATGAACTCAATAAAACTCGTAAGCACCTCCAGGAGTTTTTGTCCTAGCTTTAATGGCAAACTCTTTTTGAGGTATTCAGTTTCAAAGGCATATGCAGATTCCTATATTCCTTGCCTTATTTGTCAAAATGTCGAGTTAAAAATGCCCTGGAAGCTTTAAGAATTTTTTCCCCCTTTCATCAATGTATAAGAGATAACAGAATAGTGATTTTTTTTTTTTGGCTTGTAAGGAGTATTTTCTTCAGAGAAAACAAGGCAAAACATCTCCTTTCTTTCCTTTACCTAAAAAAAAAAATCAACTAATTCACAGATATCTAAATCTAATAAACCATGTTATTCCAGGGTTCAGTAAAAGAACAAGAGTCATGTTATAATGACTATGGAACCAGTCAACATAATTTATGACAGAGAAAACTCAGGAAAAATGTAGGTAGGGTCATCAGGATTTTTACTGAATTTTTATTGTTTTCTTTTTTGTTTGATTAATTAGATTATCTACTTTAATAGAATCTCTTGCAGTTTAGCAGCTACTAATAGTCAGTTTTTATTTGATTCTTCCTTTGATTATTTACAAATTCATGTTGTGCACACTTGTAGTTATGTACCAGGACAGCATAATTTCTGCTCTCCTATAAAAATGCCACATTTAGATTGTCACTGTGTGGTGCTAAAACAGTCCTATCACTGGTATTCATACGGTTTTCTATGATAAAAAATAAAATAACATTGCAACAGCCACTCAGAGCTGTAATGATAACTTAGTACTGTTGGAACTGCTAATAATGCTTTGTATTAGACATGATAATCAGGATGGAAAACTTCAAATTACTAGGCAGGCTTTTAACATCCAGTTTACTTGTGATTAAGTAACACTTGTAGGCTAGCAAATTGTTCCAAAAAACTCAAAAGTCTTCCCTAAAAGCATTTCAGATTAATGAAATGAAGAAGGCTTCACAAAAACATATCTAGAGAAAAATCTCTTTTACTTGTCCCCACAGACACACCAGGCCACAAGGTTAGAGGGAAGAGAGAAGGGTTTCAAAAACCCCCATCTTTGTAGCACCCTACAGGTATGAAAAATTCACACTGTGAGTCACACCTATTACTTTCAGACTGATTTGAACTACTCTGAGCAGCTTTAACTATACTGTAGTATCTTCTCTGGTTTGTGTCAGAAAAATGATCCTGGTTGACACTGACAGTAGTTATCTGCTTGCACATAATTAATACCAAGCGACATTTATCCTGTTTGTTGGGCTATGTGGAAGAGAGCCAAGTGCACTTCATCCTTTTTTTTTCAGAAGAAAACCTTGTTCATGGTCTTTGGAAAAAACTGCAACATCTGATTGCTGCTTTACCTTCACATTTGAAAAGCACTTCAAAACATTACAAAACTGTTTGAAGTCCTCTATTTTCAACACATTTATGAAACAGGGTACAGTCTTCTGCTCTAGATAGATTTAATTGTTATGATTGTTTACTTAGGACACAAAATGGTAACTATGTGTTGACCCCAGTTATCAGGTAAGCACCCATATTGTCCCTTGCTCATTGCCCCCTCACTAGGATGAAGAAGAAAATTAGAAAAGCAAAAGCAGAAAACTTGTGATTTGAGGTCAAGACAGTCTTGACGCTGTATGAGCACTGCCTGTAAATAGTCAAAACATTTGGGCTACTATGAGGAAAATTCACTTCATCCCAGCTGAACCTAGTAGGGGTAGATACGAAGTTTTTATATAACAGTTTAAACTGAAATATTTTTCTTTATTAGATTACTTGGACTATTAGAGTGTGAAAATACTAATTGGGTTAATGAAAAATCCTAAGTCCTAAAAATGGTTTGTTTTGTTTGTAACAAGATTTTAGGCATAATATGATGGCTACTATTTGTTTATGTTAGCCCCTGAAAGGCCAGGTTATCTTGCTAGAATTTCTGTAATTAACATCATATGAGTCTGTGAAAGTCTAGGTCACATTTAAGTCCTAACAGCCAACATTTGTGCAGGTCATGGATCAGATTTGCCCTCTTTGGAAATAACCTTTTGCTATTGGAACCCATTCCTCTTTAGCTGCAGATTATCCTCTTT
The DNA here is from genome assembly GCA_013389985.1 of Dryoscopus gambensis. Taxonomy (NCBI): domain Eukaryota; kingdom Metazoa; phylum Chordata; class Aves; order Passeriformes; family Malaconotidae; genus Dryoscopus; species Dryoscopus gambensis. The sequence goes on along the minus strand of WEIT01002994.1, from coordinate 15,222 downwards.
TTCAGACGTTCCTCCTCTGCCTGAGTCATTGTTAGGTGTGTCCCCTGAGGTCTGGCAGCAAACAGATGGGGCAGGAACCCCGTGCTGTAGGGTCTGGATGCCCCATCCTAATCCTGAGGGCTGTGGTCAGTCTGCCTTCAGTCTGTGCAATGGAGAAAGGCCGCAAAGACATGTTTGCTTTGCTCTCTGTGTCAGTCGGCCCACAGTGACTTCCAGGTTACTCCAGGAGAAGGACAGAGGTGGCTTCTGAGGCTGAAGACATCTGGTTCTGTTGACGGTCTGTAAACAAGTACAGTCTTTGGGTGCTGGTGCCTCATGGCTGGGTGTTGTCATTGCCTCAGTGGCTTTAAATACTTTGGCACAGTACTGTTTGCTAATTGCTGTGAGAAGCTGTCAAGGAGGTAAGTTGGGTGGATGTGACAGAACTTAAAATATCATGTGAAGGAAAAGAGAAGGATTTCTTAGGCATAAAGCAGCCCCTTGTCACTAGAAACTACGCAGGCAGCCCTTCCTGCTGCTTCCCCAGCCCTTATGAAGGCTGCCCCCACTAAGCAGTAGCAATCACTTACAGTCTCTTTTCCCATTTATCTTCTGCTGTCCAGTGAAGCAGTAAATAACACCTTCCCTTGCCAGCATATTCCTTGCAACATTTCTTCCAAACTTCACACTGCAACACTTGTCCACTATATTCTCTCCAGCAACCTGTTCAAGTTTAGGTTTATGAGGTTTTTGGAGGGTCAGTGGAGGGAGCAGTGAAAGGCACGTACTAATATTTCGGGGAGGTCAAAAAGAGCATAGAGGACAAAGCAGTCCTTGTGTCCTGAAAGAATATTATTCATCTGTTGTGCTCAGAGCACCATAGCTGACCATGGGTAAAGCAGTCCCAGAGCAAAGATTTTTTCTTTTCTTTTCTGAAAAAGGCATAAGGAAGCAAAATAGAGCTCAGGAGCTTTAGAACCATCTGTTTAAGCCTACTGATCTACTTCTGTTGCACCAAACAACTTACTAATGGACACGTAGCTTGGATAATTAAAGCTCATGGAATCAATCTCTCCACCACATGGCACCTTTTCTTTATCTGAAATGCAGTATAACTTGTGTGCTTTCAAACACCACAGCCTCATTTTCTTTTTTTTTTTTCTTTCTAGGGGACAAAGTGCAGGAAAAATTGAAGTAAAAGAAACAAAAGTGAGATTGTCCTTAAACTAATTCGGTGCTAGTAGTTTATGACTATATATGATGTACAGGGCTTACAGAGCTACCATCATTTATAACCTTGGATACTGATTCTCTGTCTGCTATCATTTTGTTAAACCAACTAATGTGTTTTTTAACTTTCTCCTGGGGTTGTAAAAATGTAAGCTCAGTTGACTTTTTATTTCACTATTGATCAGGTTAACAGTACCAGATGAATCTTCCTGTCCACAACACTGAGCAGCCTTATAGTTTTGTCTAAGACAAATGTTAAATGTAATTTGAAGGTCACTGGAAGTGATGAAGTAGTTGCTGGGAAACACTTTATATCACTTTACTTTTAAGCGGTCTGCTTCCAGATGAAACCAAGAGAGATGTAAGAAATTGATTGCAGAGATGAAGAACAGAATATTTAATGTTAGCAGCAGCTCCGTTAACAGGCTGCATATGAAGCTTGTGCTACAGTGTCCCCTCACTAAATTTAAGCAGTTAGATATATAGAGAGTAAACATCTTAAAGCCACAGTCTTCACAATTTATTGGATTAGGCATCAAACTGACAATTTAGTCAACTCCACAGCACAATGTGTGTATCTCTGACCCCTTCCATTATCTGTGTAGAGTGTGCATTATCCATATATCTGGAATAAGTTTTGCTTTCATCTTTTCTAGTCTGTCTTTTCATATGAATACTTCTTTAACTATTCAGGCACATTTTCCCGCATTGAGAATTTTTGCTATTCCACCATGAGATTTTTTCCCAATGACATTTTATGTCACTGACACCTATTGCCATATTCTGCTTTTATTCCAGGTGTTCTATTGATGAAATACCCTCCCATAATGAAGGAATCATTATTAATTACTTGACCTGTAGTTTAGAAAGCAATGATTGCTCATCTGTGTTTTTATCTGGATTCTGGTTCCTTGGTTTTCTTTCTGAGAATATCCCTTAGGGCAGTAGGAAAAACCTTATTTAAGTCAGCTACATATTCAGTTTTAACCTGATACATGCTCGATCTTGGAGAAAATAAGATTGCTTTGGCACTATCTGAACTTCAACAAAACTACACTGTCTGCCTTTTTCATTATATTCTCTTTCAACATGAATAGATTGATAATTCTTCCTGCCCTAATTCCTAATGGTAGGTACCATGACCTGTAGTTCTTTCACATTCTTTCCCATTCACTTCTTAATAGCTCATACAGAATTTCACATTTTTTCCCCTTTTTCAAGTCTTCTGTCTTCTATTATCTTGAAGAAAACCACTGAAGTTTTATAAATCTCTTTGGCTAGATTTTTAAAAAACATTTAAAGATAAATTTATATTCAATTCATTTATCTAAATATTCTTCACCCTACTTTTTTCAAATTCTCCTTGACATACTTATCCTTGTGATAAAACTCATTTTGTGAAGTATCTGGTCAAAACTACCTTTTTCTTTCTTTCTTTTATAATACAAAATCAAAGAAAGTATTGAATTTAGTCTGTTGTGCATAATCTCCTTTTTGTTCTCCTTTCCTATTGAGTAAGAGACTTTTGCTTCCTTTTGATTTCATTTTCTATTATGTTTAAAAACTTCTTGTATCTTACTTTATAGCTAGCCTTTTGATTATTTTCATGTTCATTCTTCTGTCACTCCATCGTACACACCCTTTGGCAGCAGCATTTTTGTCAGTTGGCAATTTTTCCCTGTTTTTTCCCCTTAACATGGATGCATGTCTGATTAGATTGGTAGTTTATTGAATTAACTGTCTTTCTTTTGAATTACACCAGTCTGATTGCTGTCCTTTTAATACTCTCAGGATCTGCCAGATCTCCTGTAGAACCACTTAGGAGGTATAAATAATGCTCTCACATATATAAAATACNACCCCCTTCAAATTAGGTTCTGTGTTTGTGAAAGTTGCTGTCCTTACTCTGCTGATGTGGTGTGTCCTTTGCCGTGGAATAATAAATACAGCTGTACAATTGCTTCCATGCAAATTATTTTCACCTGTTTTGTCTTTCACCAAAGGCACCATAAGTGAGCTATTATTTTGCATTTGATTTTGAGTACCAGAAAATACTACACGAGAGTGTGTATATGTGGAGGACACAGATATGCCCTGAATGCCACAGATAACTTCGCTGGAGATGGCCCCTGGCAGGAGCTGTGGCCTCTAGAGAGGAGCCAAGGCAGGAGCAGGGTTTATGGGGGACCTGTGTCCTCATGGAGGACCCATGCTGGAGCAGACCTTCCTGAAGGGCCGGACTCTGTGGAAAGGACCCATGCTGGAGAAGTATGTAAAGAACTGCAGAAGATCATGGAGGACTATATGCTAATTTAATTTCCCCAAGCTGAATCTGTTTTTTCCATGATAATGATTTTCATAATGGGCGAACCATCAGCCTGTCCCTAGTATAGCCCACAAGGTGGATTCATCATATTTCCTCTCTGTCTCCTGCTGAGGAGATGGATGAGAGAGCATTTTGGTGGGCACCTGACAGCCAGAGGGGATTGACCCACCACAACAGAAGAACATTGTATGGATTTTTGGTTTGGGAGTTGGCTTTTTTGCTTGGAACTTCATGTCCTGCCAGAGGTGTTGCTTCATGGAATGCCATCTATAAAAAGAAACCTAAATTTTAACAAGGCTTTCGTGTTTCAACCACTTATGGAGCTGCAGATTAATCTTGTACTATTTGGAGGTCCCTGCCAAATCATGTATGCTGGAGCTGAATGTCTAATAACACTTTATACTCTTTATGATAACTCTTTATAATCCTCTCCTTGACTTGCACTAGTTGATGACTGCCATCACGTCCATCTCCTATGAGGAAGATAAATGACTGGCTAGAGTACAGCTTATAGTGAAGATGAAATAAAGCCTGGCCAAAAGACAGCATTAGTATGGACAATATATCTTTAAGATCTTTGACTTCCAGTTAGGCTTCATGCATCCTGAACTGGTTGTCAGATACTATTCACTCATTCAGAAGGGGACCTTTAACCATCTCATTCTTCCTTTTCTGGCGCTTCCTCTTCTGAATAACCACAAAAATCCTCTCATTATCAGGACATAAAGACTCTCTCATCTGGTTGTTCTGGTCGCTGGTTTTCATTTGGTCTCAGCACAACACAACAGTTTTTAAACTTGAAGGACAAGGGACATGAATGAGACTAGTGAACAGTCCTCTTATTGATGAGGTAGCTGTCACCTCCTTTCCTTCATGTAGAACTGGTGTTTTCCTCCCACAAGGCTACTAATACCCCATTTTTTTTCCTCCATGCTAAATATCCCTATTTGATAAAATCCCAACTATTCTTGACACTGGACCCCCCACAATGTCAATGGGTATCCCGTTTTCCTGAAGTATTCCACTTCAAAACACATTTCATATTGCGTTCCCATTACCTGTGTATGCTCTGGTATGAGTTTTTGGGTTGTGGGGGGTTTTTGTTCTTTAATTCATTATAGGTTGTAATGGTCAGGGTTTTGTTTTGTTTTGGTTTGGGTTTTTTTTATCCTACTGGCAACAAAAGCTCCCTTTGTTTCAGGTTGATTCCCCAGATCCCTGTATGAGCTGGGTTCCCATGTTCCATGTTAGAGGAAGAGCTCACAGCAGCGCTGGATGTGTCTCCATTCTGCACTACTTACACAAAAACCCATACCACCCAAAGGTTAAAAATAGACATCAGAGGTGATTTTGTTATATATGAAGAAATTAATGAAATTTAGCAAGCCTCTAGAGTTCAGCCACTGATTTTTCAAAGTAAAACTTTCTTTAAACTTTCTTAAAAACCATAATTACACTATTTAATCTGAATGTGTTATGTTCTTGTTGTTAGACTGGAAATTTTGACTGGTTTTGTTGGGGAATTTTCTCTCCAATTTCATAGCTTTTGTGCTGCTGGAAAAAAACCCAGCATTACTTATGTTATGCAATGATGCCCCTGTTTTTCTCATATTGGTGTATGATTTGAAAAGTTCCCATAGTTTTCAGTTGCAGTGACTGAGTCAGTGTTTAAATCCAACAGCTGGTACTGCATGTCAGCACCTGAAGTAAATAACACTCTTAGTGATGTACTTGTCTGTCCCAATAAACATGTTCATTTGAAACTGTCACTGGGAGATGCCATGATTTATTACAGCTTGAGCTCTGCTGGAATAGAATAAGCACAGCTATACAACAGAATGGCTACAGGGACACTGTAGTCTTGGTTCTTTAACTTGCTTTTCATTTCATTACTGATAAATTTTCTGATAGGTCAGAAAATTACTTGTTTCAGTTATATTTCATAGCAAATTATAGTTAGTATTCTAATTTACCAGATTTAAAAAAAAATTAAATGGAAACTTAAGTGACTGAAAGAGAGTATCTCTGAAACTTTATGGAAGAAACAACAAATATTTTTAAATTCTCTTTTTAAAACTGAAATTCGGAGATGGAATTCAGACAGGTATTTTTCTCAGCCCACATCTTCTAGGACTCTTGATCCTGCAATCAGTTCAGGATGACCTTTTATACTGAGATTGTTTTTCAGAACAAGACGTTGAGGGAATCCTCCATTTTAAAAACCAAGGTCAGAGAGAGTACAGAGTAATAAGCCTAAGCAGGTCTAGTTTCATTATTCAATGTTTTGTTCCTATCCATCTGTTCTTGAGAGTTGTGATTCAGGGGAACTGTAAAAAATCTCCACTGAACTGAGGATATAGCAGAGTGGAAAAATGGAAGAGCAAATAGGAATTACAGAGGAGGGCTATGAAATGGTTTAGAAGTAGAATAGAAAAGATGAGTGAGGAGAAGAGAAAATGGTAACAGAGCTGGGGTGGTGGGGGGGCAGTGAATTTTCAAATTATGCCTTTTAAAAAAACCCCCAAACAAAAAAAGAAAATCACACAGACAAAAAACCCCCTTAACTACTCTCTGATATAGATAGGTACATAAAAATCAAATGAGAATCCTTCCCTGAAAAATAAATATGCCAAGAGAGAAGTAGAAGAGATACTACCACCATTTATGTGTGCAAAAGATACCATAAGTTTAAAAACAGGACCTGAAATTGATTTAGACATAATCGATTTAACAAATGGATATGAACAAAAACTACTTTTATTTTTGCAGTTAAAGAAACAATTTTAATAGGCTGTTCTGTAACATTAGTAGACCAAGTGGTCAAGTTCAAGTTTTCTAGCAATTAAAATTATTGTTCTTCCTTATTACTGTTTTTCAAATATTTTCAATTTCTTGACTCTTTTGGAAATTAATTAGCTTTCTTTTCTTTTCATCTTAAACTATACTTGAATTTATCTTTTGATAATGCCTAGAGACTTCTTGGCATGTTGTTGTATAAATGAAAATCTCTAATTATTTTTGTGTGACCTGATGCACTGCCTGCCAGAATGCAATCATAATAACTCAACAATCTAACTTGCTGAAAGCTGGGATCTATAGTCAGCAGTGCAAGAGGATATGAGCAAATTAATAAACTCAGAAATGTACTGATAAATTGATATGTACTGATATGAGCAAATTAATAAACTCACAAATGAAAAAAGGAACAGAAGGGAAAGTGTTTGAAAAGGAGAGAGGAGGTTAGCTTAAGAATTAAAAAGAAAAAAAGGTGCAAGAAGAAAATCTTTAATAAAATGATATGGTGTCAGGTCATGGGGACAAGACTGAAGAAAATGGATAATCCAGGAGAAATCTGATAAACCAGTAGAAATCAAAGGAAAAAGGCTGAAGGAGAAAGGGAGTACATGCTTGTACCTGGAACATCCTTGTCACACAGAGGAGGGTGTAAATACAAAACTTACACTCTGAAAACCAGTGTCTGTATTGGTTTGTATTTAGGACAGATAATATAAATTGTTTTACACCCCTGAACTGACCTGGAGATTTAAATTCAAGATTTTTTTCTATTGACTTGGACTACAAGATTAAGATTATCGTGTCTGTGGACACAGGTCCTTATGGCTGAATCACAGAGAGAAATACTGTATAATAAACCTTTTTTTAATCCAAGATGTATGCCTCTTTCTGCAAACATAAAGAATTTGACTTTTTATTCCCTTTTTTTTTTTTTCTTAAGTGTATCTTTCAAGCTTTGTTGAGCAAATCAATTTTAAATGGCCTATTTCTTCAAAACCTCTGTGGCTTCCAGAGTGGTTACTCGCCTATGAAATTTTAGCTAAAGTATTTGATCAGGAAAAACAATGTTAAAAGCCTCTTTTCATATCTCTGCAGAATGAAAATGTCAAAATTCAGTTACATATATTATTGATGTGTCAACTTTCTTTCACATGCAAAAGAGCTAAAGTTTAAAGAAAAGGTAATTGCTCATAATGGTGGAAATAAATTCAAAGCAGAACTCTTTTATTAAGCTGGTGTATTACCAGCTGAGAAATAAATGTAGGAAGAAGGATGGATAAATATCTATAAAAGAAAATATCCAAAACCACCAGGAAAGTGAAGTTTTTTCTTCAAATATTTTGATTGAGCTGGTCATTGAACACTGATTTCTTTTAATTGTTTTGAGTCTGTTGCTGTACATAAATCAGAAGCAAAATCTAAGATAAAATAATATTTTTGCCAAAAGACAGTCATTTTGCTGTGTTCCATAACTCTATTTAAGCCGAATGCAATAAGGGTCAGCTACACAAAGTTTCTAGAAGAACGAAATAATGTGACATTTTATCACAAGTCTAATCGATGCATCACAAATGTGATACACATCGACCCTTTGATAATGATGTGCAAGGGAAAAGAAACAATGTCAGATAATTTTTGAACGTGAGCCCTGGGAACAAGGAGTTAGAGGGTCACACTTCACTGCCCTGTGAAAATGGCATAGAAATCCTCCACAGGCACTTCTAAAATGACAAGGCAAACACCCTGGGCTTGGTGTGCAGTAGAGCTGAAGATGGGATAAAGCACATTCTACTCCTTGTACATCCATAAAACCCACCTTCAATATCCAGCACCCATTTCAGCTGCAGGCAAGAGCTGCTGCACTCATTTCACAGTATCACAGAATATCCTGAGTTGGAAGGGACCCATAGGGATCATCAACTCCAACTCCTGGCCCTGCAACTCACCATTCCCAAGTCACATCCTGTGCCTGAGAGCTTCTTGAACTCTGTCAGGTTTGGTGCTGTGACCACTGCCCTGGGGAGCCTGTTCCAGTGCCCAACCACCCTCTGGGTGAAGGAACTTTTCATGTTATATAACCAAAACCGCTCCTGGTGCGACTTCAGGCCATTTTCTTGGGTCCTGCCACTGGTCACAGAGAAGAGATCAGTGCCTGCCCCTCCTCTTCCCCTCATGGGGAAACTGTAACTGCAATGAGCTCTCCCCTCAGTCTTCAGGCTGAACAGAACAAGTGCCCTCAGCCGCTCCTCATACGGTGTCCCCTCAAGGCCCTTCACCATTCTTGTGACCCTCCTTTGGACACTCTCAAATAGTTTAATATGGTTTTTTTTTAGTTGTGGTGCCCAATATTGCCCCCAGCACTCGAGGTGGGGCCGCCCCAGTGCAGAGCAGAGCGGGACAATCCCCTCCCCTGCCCGGCTGGAGATGCTGTGCCTGATGCTCCCCAGGACATAGGTGTCCCTCCTGGCTGCCAGGGCACTGCTGCCTCGTGTAACTGGCCATGGACCAGGACCTGCAGGTCTCTTTCTGCAGCCCATCTTTCCAGCATCTCATTCCCATTCTGCAATCTGTACACACAACCAGGACTACCCCATCCCAGGTGCAGAATTTGGCATCAGCACCACCTTGGGACAGCTCACTGGTGATGTGACAGCAGTGCTTCACTCCAGGACAAGTCCTGGGTGCAAAAGCATGGACATACATGAAAGGAGACGAGCTTCCTTCCTCTCCCAGTGTGACTTCATTTCCAAAGCACATGCTTCAGCCCTTCCTGCCTTTATACACACCTAGCCTTTCACAAATCCCAGTTCCCAGCACACCCTACACTGACCCCAAATGCTTTGCTGAAATGGAACCTCTGGTAGCCTAAGTGCTGTTGAACATAACATCTGACAGGTCATTTGCATCATTTCATAATGTCTTCTTTGTATTTTAGTGATGGCAATCTTTTTTCTACATTTCACATATTTTCAAAAAAGACGAGCTTTTGTTTTCTTTCTTTCCATAACAGATGTGAGGAGGAGGAGAAAATACATGTTGGTAAGAATTTTCAAATAAAAAGAACTCTTCCTCTTCAAAGAACAAATATGTACGTGACAAAATGTTCTGTATGAAAAACAGCAATGCAGAAAGGAGATCCACAGCCAAATAAACTAATGACATATGCTCAAGTATCACATATAACTCAAATTCATTTTATTTCAATACATGAGCAAAGACTTTAGCACGTGACTTACTCTTTTTTTCCTCTTTGCTCTCCACTAAGCCACAGAGGTTTTTAATGTGCACAGCTCAGTGAGATATGTCAAAGAATGGTACATCAAGTTATCTTCCTATAATTACATGAAAAATGTAATGTAAAATATGAGTGGAGGAAGGAGCTGTGATACATGAAAAAAGAAATCTAATGTGAAGTGAAATTTATTCTCCAGTAGTGTCTCCATGAAGTGTTAAAACTAATAAGCACCAGCAGTTTCTGTGACCCTGAAAAGGTTTGTTGCTTTTGTCTTGATTGTAGCCTGTTATACTATCAAAAAAACTAATTGATCAGACACTAGAACATTCAACCCATCTGGGATGCAAGACCTCCCTCCCTCTATTCAAGATGTTATATTTCTGACTAACATATCAGATTCCAACCTTGATCTCCCACATGTAATTTAAATGCTAAATTTTGCATATTCCCAGTGTTAAAAATTTGTTAGTTGAGTATGCTGATTACAGGATTAACTCTAACCACCCTTGGAGGCAAAAGTAAATCAACATAAACCAGTACTCTTTTCTCTCATTCTTGGTCCTAAACTTTTATTACAGTGGTCCTTACTTAGTGTTCTGTCCTTTGTTGCTCTAATATGATGTGTTGATACAAGTATTTTTAAGAGTTTGTACTGTTTCAGCAAGCACCTACTTTTCAGGATATATATGTGTGTGTGTGTATATATATATATATATAAAGAAGACATATACACAGTGCACTGCTGTGACCCTGGGGACACATTTCAGTACAATTAGTACAAATCTCGTGTTCAGACTGTTCCTTAATGTGGGACCCCATTTTGAGTTGACCTCATTAATATCTGCATTCTGCCAAATCACTGGATATGCTGCTTTATTCTTTTGACTCTTGCGGTTCTGTATCCAGATCTTCTTTTTCAGGACGTTACCACGGGAAAAGAAATGGCATGTTAGGAAATATACCTGCATGCTTACCCACATTAGAATTAAGATGCAAATGTTTCATCAACTCAAGAGCTATACACCAAATCAGTGCTAACTCCAAGTATGCTGAAGTCTAAACCAATCCAGGGTATTATGTACACATCCATTAGCTCCCTTGTGTACATAACTTTTCACTTCCCAAGCATTTCATTCTTCTGGGAGAAATGAACTGAGAATGAGCAGAAATCCAAAACAGACTACTACTAGGGTAACTTGGCTAACTACAGGCAGTTTACAGTGCTGCTGCAATTCATTGGCTGTATTTTAAGGAGACAGGAATAAAAAATAGGATACAATCACGGCTGTGGCCCTCTGCTTTTCCCAGAAGACCTAAAGGAAGCTGAAGCACGAGCTCAGAAGAGTCTCTCTGTGCAATACAGAAAACCATTTAGTACCCCATTTAAAACACCTCACAAAACAAAAAACACAACCTCAGTGGGCCACTAGTTAAAAGCAGGAACAATAGAGAAAGAGCTTTTCTTTGCCAGGACCCAAAAGGAAACTTAATTCCTCTCTGTTGGTTAGGAAAGGTACACTTTGTGCAAGTAAGACAAAGAGACAAAACAAAGAAGGAGAACAAAAGAGCAATAGCATCCATCCTCAATCAAAGGAAAATTCCCTCCTGGCCCTGCCCTACCCTGCCCTGCCCTGGCAAATTCGTTTATCTCCAGAAGGTGAGCAAAGCCCTCTAAACAAACAGCTGAAAGAGTTCAGTGGCATTACTGCACAAAAGCATTTGATTTCTAGCTGCTCTAACATATAATGCTGTAGAGAAAGGTAGAGGAATATCCAGTTGCAATAAAACAATAAAAAAGCTCAGAGGTGAAATTTTACAGTGCTTTACCATCTAGAACAAGTGAGGGAAAGCCAAGAGTATTGCAACAGTGGAAACTATTTCAAACTTCTAGCTGAGTCTCACTGCACAGATCTCATGTAACTAAATCTTCTGTATTCTTCCTGCTTTTGAAAGATGTTTGGAGCGCAACAGAAGTATAGATAGAATTAGTTCTATATCAGTGCTAAAGATGAAAAATTACCCTGGTAAAGCTAGTCTAATTTTTCCAGTGCCAAATTTTGCCATGTTATATACCATGTATTACATTATTTCTTTAATAGCAATTGAATGGATTTTCTGTGAGTTCCTTGAGAAAAATTATTCTGTGGTTTAATAACTGTTGTTGTTGGCCAGTTTTGATATTTATTGAATTCTCCTTTTAAAACTTTGTGAGTTTTTACTTTTTAAATTATTCCTAATAATTCTTGTGGGTGTCTGTATGACTTCCCTCCTTCTCAGTATTTTCATCTTTGACTTCTTGCTGAATATTTCTTTGAATGTTATTTAACTTCTAACATATATATATATATGCTTAGTTCCCTTACACTTTTTCCATAAATCAGCCACTCCAGCCTCCTAAATAATGTTTTGTACTGTTCTCTGTTTCATATGTCTCTATAACTACTAGATAACAAATCTTTTGAACTAAATACACATGGTCACTAGTCATTTATGAGTTCATCCAGCTCCCAATAAACACAAGGAAGTTTCTTGGTCAGTTAATTGGATTTGGTTTAACTATAGAGTTTGTTCTTACCTCTGTTATCCATGCAACAAAACTCCAGTGATAGCAGCATTAAAAAGGTACATATCCACATATATCCATATATATATATATGTATATATATACACCAGACAATGAGTTTAATCAGCCGTACAGCAGCAACTCTTAGTTTCTCACCTTAATTCTTCTTACTGGAAAATCTTTTCCAGTTTAAGAGATTACAAATATGTCACACTTTCTGTCATCTTTCTCAGCTGTTCACTGTATGTTTTGTCACTTCTTGTCATGCTGCTTCTCTTTTTGCATAATGTCATTTAATGAGGACACAGTAAGACCTGGAAGCCTTACATTTGGAGCCATTAAACACATTCCAACCATCACTTTGGTTTGAACACCATGTTTAGTTCCTCAGCCAAGTCCTTATCATAGGATTCTGTTTACATAATAGTCACATAAGGATGATTAACAGTACAGGTGCTTCTATACATGCATCTAAATCGATAATGGCCAGAGTTTTTGTTCAATGGATCATTTTATATTACCATCATTAAAAAAAAAATGTAGCTTGCCGTGCAAAATATATCATCAATTTTATTGGAAATAGCAAACAGAGAGGAACTGTCCATGCTGGGCACTGGTCTGCTTCTTTTTTGATGAATAGTTATCCTTGGGAAAATGATGATGTACCATCATTGTATAGAGAAGAAACATAAATACCAGGCTTAGTGAGAAGTTGCAAATTTCAGGAATTCCTGGTGTACCTTCAAGGGAAAATGAAGTGACTTTTGATGGTAACCAAATTCTACCATATCATGCAGATTAAATATGTTGCCAGGACAATAACAAGCTGTTTGCCACTTTGCTGCTTTACTTTGCAAGCTATTGCCCTGGGACAGCTGTATATTCAGTCAGTGACTTCTCACATGTTCTAGGTTTTCAACCCCTTCAGAGAAACAAACACTAAGTGACTAAGAACACTTAGAGATATAATCCAAGACAAATGTCAACATAATTTGCCAAGGAAGATTTCCCATTTGCAGAAGGTTTCCCATTTGCAGAAGTTTTCCCAGGGCCCCTCCTAAGATGCAGCCCGACAACAGATTATGTAGCACAACTGAATGCAAAAATCACGTCCCAGTTTGCTTCAAATTCTGACTAAGACGAAAAACAAAGAACAAAGAAGTAACAGAAAAAGTTGTGGAGTTGTAGTAAATACCTGATTCTGTCAATCCAGAAGGGATCCAGAAATCCTTTTGCTCGTTATCTCACTTTGTAAGCTAAGAGGATATGTAACTCTCAAAGTGGAGAAAGCTATAGCAAGAGTTAGGAAACTAGACACTGTTGTTGTTATTATTATTAAAAATACTTTTTTCTCCCTAGTTTTGACCTATTGAAGATAAAACATTGATAGAACAGATAAACTGAAAGTAGTTGCAGTGTAATACATGTTTTTAAATGTTTGATTTTATTTTGGGGGTTTTTTTGAGGTTTTTTTTATTCTACTAGTAAAATAAAGGGAGGGGGGTTTCTATTTTGTTAAAATGACATAGTAAATTTTTGATTTCTTGATATAATTCAACATAATTATTTGTCTTTAGACAATCAATGTCTACTAAAATTGGATTCAAAGCTTGAACTAAACTTCTCTTGCAAGCTGTACTATTTCTTAATTTAATAGAAAAGTCTTCATGTGACATATTTCAAATGAAAGAAAGATATTCCTGGGCCAGTTCTAAAGTTCTAGGAAGAGGCATGTATTATAGTGCCACTCTCTGCACGTAAAGAGGAGTGGTGCCAAGAGGAGCTGCTGTAATAGCCATAGCAAAAATGGAAAGAAAAGAGAATGTAGGGAAAAGAAAAGGCAGTTTGGGTGTTCGGCTGATTTAAAATGCTCAAATGAAATAGCAGCCAGGGGCACTTTCTTGTATTTACACTTAGCAGAGGTACTGACCCTTTGACTTCGGTTATGGATCTTTCCTATGATACACTTCTCTTTGAAAGGTTNGAAAAGCAGGCAACAGTAAGGACCAACACTCTGTGTCTATCACGATTCACAGCCAACACGTCCTTGCTACAGTTCCCCTGCTGGAGGGTCTGATGTGGTGGTTTCATTCCTTTAGTGTTTCTATGGAAATGCCCATTCTCCCAGCAGACTCAGGCTATTAGAACTTAGATTGTGCAAAATGTGTTCAAGAAAACATTGAATGACTTTTTC
>WEIT01002993.1:1679-26156 GCA_013389985.1 Dryoscopus gambensis | reverse complement strand
TTGATAAGGGGAACCGGGAAGGGCTCTCCCTTTGCACCAACGATGTCCGTTGTCTCTCCACTTATTTGGCATCCTTTTGGAGTTTCTGTGACACAGGTCCTATCGGCACCTGTGTCCACCAGAAACTCCATTAGTTGCTCCTGGGGCCCTACACGCAACTTTATCAAGGGCTCTTGACGTTGTTCACGCCCCAGGATATAGAGCCCCTGACGCCGTCAGTCTTGCTCTTGCTGTTGGAGGAGGTCACTTTCCTTTTGCCTCTTAGGGCAACGATATTGCAGGTGTCCCTCCTCCTGGCAATAAAAACAAATGAGCTTTCGTGGTGGTACTGGGGGCGGTCTTTGCCCCACTGCTCGTGGCTTAGCGGCCGGCGATGTCTCCTGGGCCTGCTGAGCCTGAGCTGCAGCCATAATTTTTGCTTTCGTTTTTAGGCGCTCCTCATCACGCCTAACAAACACTTTTTGCGCCTCTTCCAGTAACTCCTCGATGTCCCTCTCTGGCCAGCGATCTAGCTTTTCAAGCTTACGCTTGATGTCTGGCCAGGAGTGCAGCACAAAATGGACTTTTAACATTGTCTTTCCTCCTTCACTCTCCAAATCAATCTCAGTGTATAGCCGGATGTTGTTTCTTAGACGGGTCAACCAGGCAGTGGGGCTCTCGTCTTTCTCTTGTTCACCAGTAAACGCTTTCTTCATATTATTAACTCGGGGGACAGCCTCTTTTATCCCCCGTACCAGAAGGGTCCTATAATCCATCATACTCCTCCACCCTTCATTAGAATTGGGGTCCCAATTGGGATCGACCAGAGGCAATTTAACTTGGCCAATCGGCCCCTGGGCGTTTTCTCGATCCCATATTTTAATTGCTGCTGACCGAATCATATTTCTCTCTTCGGGCGAGAATAACGTTTGACTGATGGAATTTAATTCCCTCCAGGTGTATATATTAGGTCCGAGAAATTGGTCGAATTGTTCTGCTAGGCCAATTGGATCACTCAAGAGATTTTTCAATTCTTTTTTAAACTCTCTCACTTCCAATGAAGTGAGAGGGGCATTGACGTATCCTATTCCTCCTTGGGCACCCCCCATAGGGACTTCCCTGAGAGGTAGTATACGCTGACCAAACTGGTCACAATCACATGTAGAACACCCTGGAGGTGCGAGAGTTTTCTTTCGAGTGCAGTAGGCAGGGCCTTCTGGGCTCGAAAGAATCTCCCGCGTTACCAACTTCTTATTTCGGTTTGAGGAGGATGATAGTTCATAGTTTCCTTCAAATATTTCCGCATCGGGATCAACCAAAATTGGGGCACTGGCTGGTGGACCTGCTGAGAACCCTATCTGGTCATCCTCAATGGGGACGACCTGTCCGGCTGGGTGAGAGGGAGGGAGGAAATCCAATGGGTCCCAGTCCCGTCTATTGGATTTCCGTCTAACGTCTCTTCCTGATGTTACTGGAAGGACTTGCTTGGGACTATCCTGCTCCTTATCTCTTTGTTGTTCCTTTGAAACAATGGGAAGGCGCTTGGACTCGCCAACTTGGGCTTCCTTTTTCTCTTGAGTCCAATATTTTAACCAAATTTCAGCGTATTCCAATTGTTCCGAATTAGAGTCAAATTTATAATGTATATAATTGTACAGGGCCTTGCACATCCAAATTTCAGCTGATCCCAATTTTGGCCACTGTAACCCACATTTCTTCAGCTTTTTCTTTGGCCAAATGAACATGCAATATTCGATCATTGTTGCTTTATCTTTTTCTTTAGTAAGTGGATTTTCTTCCCATTGTTTCAACATTCTTCCTAAGGGACTCTCAGGAAGAATGTTGTATTTTTGCACGTTCGAAGCTTTGCGGCTATTCTTCTGACCCATAGTGTCTGGTTTTCAACTAGGGTTTCAAAAGAATAGACTTTCCTCACTAGTTCTTTTAACTTCTCCAGCACCAAAACACTTGAAAGTGTATTGGAGCTAATGCAAACAATTTAATTTAATGATTTCCAATGCTGGGAACAATTCAGGCCTCAAGCCTCCAATACAAATCAATGCCTCTCAATGCTTCCCAATTGTGGGAAAGTCAACTAGGCCTTGGGCCTCTAATATAAATCAATGGCAGCTCAATATAACTTAATGGTGGGAAAATAAAACAAGATGGCTGCTTTCAAATATAAATAAGCAAAAATGGCCGACTTCCGTGGGAACTACCAAGATGGCGTCCCCCACACCGGAAGCCGGAACTTAGATACAACTGAGATTACATAAGCTATTAAAACCAAAATGGCGGTATAGCTCCGCCTTTAAAGAGTAGGTAATTAATTTAAACCTAAAATGGCTGACAACACAAGATCTTACAATAAAATGGCGGCCCTTCCCGCCGAAACTCTCCTTTGGCGCGAACGCCCTTCTCTCCACAAGAAACCAAAATGGCGATTCTACCCACCTCAGGCAGTACCGACTCACTCCAACACAAAATGGCGGCTTTGTCCGCACCACAGATAAATTATAATAGCGAAATTAAAATATAAGTAATTATTAATAAAACAACTAGATACCTAAATGGTATCCTAGTATTTAAACAACACAAACCAATCACTGCAACAAACCAAAGATTAATACAATCGTGTGCCACAGCACAAATAAAAGAAGCCAATAGTAAAATTCCACTCGATGGCTCCGGCCCTTCGGCGAGCCACTAAATCTATGGGTTGGGGTGCAGGTCACCGGTCCCTGCCACCCCTGGGGTATGTCACTCACTCACGGGATCCCAATTTCAACCACAAAAACCACGGTCCCTCGCTCCCCTGAAGCCGCGAACTGCCCTCGGCCGCAATCCCAAATACCCCACGGATGGGCCCCTCACAAAGCAGCTTCCACACTTGAGTCTGCCGCAAGCACTCTCACACTCACACCGGGGGTGGCCGTTCCCCGCACTCACACACTACCCAGGCAGACTCCACTGGGAGTTTCTCCGTCTCTAAAATAAAATAAAAATTTTATGACCCTGTAAAGGATTTTCATGCCCTAAAAATAGGGTGTTCCCTAACAAAATGCTCCTTCAAAGGAAGGGGGTGGTCAGCGCTTACCAAATCCTCCTGGTCCCGGAGCTGGGGTGGTCTCCTCCTTCCCGCGGTGTTCCTCGCGGTCCCCGTCGTAATCTAAGAAATTGAAAAAATTCAAAAAAAAAATCACGAAAAATAAAAATTTACTAAAAATCCGGGAAAAAGTAAAATTTGGGGGAAAAATAGAGGATCCCGGACGAGCCCCCAATAGAGCTGTCAAAAACGAGACCGCTCCAAATTATCTTAATTAAAAGATAATTTATTAGTCAAGTTTTAGAAAAATAAAAGTAATAAAATAAAAGTTATAAAACCCGGGGCGGGAGTTGGAGACACTTGGTAGCCGATAAGGCTGTGGACCCAAGCGCCGAAGTCAGGCAGTGCTGCCAAGTTGTTAAAATGTCCCAAGAATGGGGAGGGGCTGACCAGAGGCAGCACCGGGCTCCTTCCAGTGGCTATTCCACACAAAAGTGCGCGCAAAGTCTCTGGGTTGCTGTCTTTTATAATGTTTCAGAGTCCTCGGTACCGCCCTCTGGAACGCCTATTCTCCGCCTCTTTAGTCGGTGTTCATTGGACGGGTGGATGGTGATATCATTTCTTTTGGTCCAATAGCTGGCTCGTTGGTAGGGGCTTGCAGCAGGTGATGTCATCTAGTTTCAGTGGCGGGAATCTTGCCTCATTAGTATGCTGGTCTCCATGGTTACACCTACAGAGCCGTTGGAAGTGTCTCTAAAAATAGCTCTGGTCCCTTAATATGCTGCCTTAACTCGGGCTGTTCACTGAATAGGGAAAACTTAACATACCTTTTTAAACATACATGAAATAATATTACAAATAAAATTTTAACATAATTCTGGTGTACAAGCATTACATTAACTGGTGGCATTGAATAAAATTGTAACAGGCTCGTTTTAACATGAAATCTAGGGGTATTTAACTGGGAGTGATTTAAACTTTAACAAGGGAGATACAAACAATTTTTAACAACTTTTTGAACAGAGTAAACATTAACTTTTGGATTTTGAACTGTATTAACTAATTAACCTTTTAATCACTTTATTGATTAACCTTGAAATTAACAAACATGCAAAAGCCAATCAACTAATTTCATTTTTAACAAGCCCTATCTGCAGGACAAAATTGTTGACGTTATTTCCACAGAGAATACCATACTTTGATTGTTTAAATATAAAGGATGACAACTAAGAAACCAGAATTACTGTACAAATATAAATTCTGTTTTGTTAAAGCCTCTGGGTATGTTTTCTTCTTTTCATGTGTACTAGTATTAATCTGATTTTATGATTAAATACTCTTCAAAGTATTACAGAAATGCTATGACATCCATACTCAATTTCCCTGCATTTTATCCTTTACAATAGCATGAACATGCTGACATTTAAGTGACTTATAAAAGCCCATATATGTCAAGAGAACTAAAGTGAGTGCTATTCTATACAAATGCTCAGACAGAGAGAAAATTCTTAAAAAATTAAATTTAGAAAAATGGAAACAGTGAAGAACTCAGACAAGAAAATGGAACATCATATTGGATTTCTGCAAGGCTTTAAACTGTTCAAATTCACTGGTACATTCAGTGAATATCCATAGTTTCATGATATATTATCATGATGTCTTACACCTAATATAGTTCATAACAAGGTAATATTTCCATTAATATTTTAGCTCATATTTAATTTTACTTTAAAAAATGGAGATTGTACAGAGTGAAAAATCAAATAAAAACGTATCTATTCCTATGGGTCTTCAATGAAATCAAAATGATCTCTTGCTATGGACAAACTCTTATATATAAGCTTTGAGTCATTTGATTCAAAGGATTCTGACAGAAAATTAACAAGATCCCGAGTTTTTGGGAATTCACTCATAAAAAATTAGGTATCTAAATCCAACACTGTATTTGACATGTTCAACATCACAAGTGTCTTTTCTTTCAAAATACAAAAATCATAAGAGGTAGATTGATAAATCATTAAATAGTGGTAAGTAATTGACAAGAAACACCAAGAAGGTAAGTTTGAAGACAATATAGAATAGAATAGAATAGAATAGAATAGAATAGAATAGAATAGAATAGAATAGAATAGAATAGAATGGAATAGAATAGTTCCAGGTGGAAGGAACCGACAACAATCTTCTAGTCCTGCTGTCTGACCAATTCAAGGCTGACCAAATGTTAAAGCACGTTACTAAGTGCATTGTCCAAATGCCTCTTACTTCCAAGGCAATCCTTGTATTAATTCAGGCTGCTTTGTATTCAAGAATGTAATATTTCTGAATACAGGAGAGAATCTGACAGTAGCATAACGAGAAATCTCCCTCAGCTAGAAAGTGAGAGTCATATGATATGTCTACATTAGTAAATTAAATGTACTCAGGGCTGTTCTCTGGCACTTAGATCAGCTGACACTGAATGGCATCGTCCCACACTCTTAAACCCTCATACTCTCTAAAGCAAGGTGGCTGACTGCAGACCAGGAAGTGTTTGTTCAGTCTTGGAATATGCTGTGCATCTTTGGGTAGGGCACTCTCTGCAGTGAAAAGAACTGTGGGTTAATCATTCTCGAATACTGGTAGGGATGCTGTACTCTTCAGCCTGAGAATTAGGTGATACATCACCTCAATGCTGCAGCCAAAAATGGGGCCCAGAAAAGTGCTTTGCTTCACTTTAGGGGAAAAAAATATGTATTTGGAATATTTCTAAAGAATTACAGTGAAAAAGGCAAAATCTGAAGCAGTTATTTGCAATAACTATTTTAAAGCCTATTTTAAAGACTAAGGTCTACTCTGTTTTAAAGTGTTTCACAGGCAAGAAGAACTAAAATTCTGGGTAACAACAAAAGATAAAAGTAGACTAGAGCTTTTATAAATCTTTATATTTTCATTTGTCAAAAATAATTCCTTATATTTCTCATGCTTGTAGTTTCTCCAAACTTATGAATATGAAGAATAGCTCACAAGAAGGTTGTGCAGTTTCTCTGTACATTTCACACAGGAAATTTTTTTTTTCAAACATTTTTTCTTTCATCCTAAAATAGAAGGTGAGAACAAAAGGTAGGGAACAGCAACAATTGAAACCTTGCTAGTCAAAAAAAGATGCACAAAGAAAGAAACAAAAAGGAAATAGACAAGTCTTCACAGCTACTAAAAACAGAGATATTAAAGAAAAAGTGATCAATATAAAAAGACAACACTGATGAATGCCCTAATTGAAAATACAAGGAAAGAGAACTTCTTAATGGCAGTATTCTGATTTTTCCCATGACTTTAAAATGTTGTTGGCGTATATTTTGCTCATCCTACTAACAGGATAGGAATGAATTGGAGAAAGAAAATACATCTTTCTGTTGTTTAAGCTGTATGTGCCATATTCCCTCTAAAGACATGAAAACCTGTCTTAATATTTGCTTCCATCGTGTTAGCTACAACAGATTAACAAATTCAGCTAGAAGAGAAAAAAACTACACTCAGAAATCAAATATCTTTGTTTTAGAAGAACAAACTCCACATCCTCCTGGGCTGACTAGAGGGTAAGTAGCAAATATGAAATACTGCCTGAAACTACAGCTTTTGAAAAAAATTTTCATAAATATTCTCTTAAACTTGAGTCCAAAATATTTGAGTTTAAAAGGATCATGTAAATCTTGCTTGCTATAGAAAGAAAAATTTATAAATCACGTGGGAAAGACCAAAATGTTTTCAGTGCAATATAGCACAAACACTCTGAAATAGTTTGGTTATCAGAAAATAAAATTGGAGCTCTTGGCCCCTTTTCTGACCATCAAGATGAATCAATACAGTTATATAAACAAAAAGACCAAAATTTAAAGACCAAATGGTAAATAATATTCACGTTTATTTCAGCCATCCTCCTTACTGAGTAAAATAATGGCCTCAAGCTGCAATAAGAGAGGTTTAGATAAGATATTAGAAAAAAAAAAATCACAAAAAGGTTTTTAAATCATTCGAGCACACTACCCAGGTAAGTGATGGAGTCACCGTCCCTGGAAGCATTCAAAAAACTTACTGATATGGCACTTGAGGACATGGTTTAATGGTGAACATGGTGGTGGTACTAGGTGATGGTTGGGCCTGGTGACCTTAATGATTCTATGTTTCTATGATAATAATGTTGGTTGACCAGCCTAGTACACAATTGAGACATAATCATATCTTTAAATACTTTCACCATTCAGTGATAGTATCCTTCAAACCAGACATAATACTTTGTGTAGCAAACTCAAATTCAGAAAAAATAATTTTAATATACTATATATGCATTTTGTAGGCAGAAATCTATAATTCTTTTTAAAAGAGCTGATATTTGTAAAATTCTTCATTTAATATAAAAATCTCCCTTTGATACAATCTACATCATATCAGTTCTTACTAGTTTACCTATGTGTATTTCTTCCATGTTCCTAATACAAATTTTTATGACATTTTAATAGAGAAACACTTTCTAAAAACAAATGTTCTTCTTCAAAACTAGGAGGTTTTGATGAAACCAATAGATTTTTCTTGTTTTACCACAATTTTTTAGCTTTCAAAGTGGGAGTAAGCAATCCTCTGGCACATTCCCCCTGAAAATAGTTGTTGCAGGGATTTGTTACCCATATTCTGCTTCAAAGGTCATAATAAGTTAAAGAGATAGGACCAGCTTAAAATTTGAAATGCAATAAATATGCCGAGCTTCATAAAAAGTAACGGCTAAAAAGAATATGCACACACAAATCTAATATAGAATAGATTTATGTGGTGTATTTAGACTGTGAACATAGAAAATGTTCACTTTATTGAAGACATTTTAAGGTATTAGAAGTATTCACACACCTGCAGTCAGTTAACTCACAAGGAACGCACACACTCTAGGAGTAACTTCTCTCTCATATTAAATCAACAGGTTATGGTAATTCCACTGTTTCATATTCTGTGACTGAATACTAAATCTGAAGGAACTATGATACAGTAATACAGAAGTTACACTGAAATTAACATTGAGCTCACCTACTTAATTCATGTCCTTTCCCAAATTCTTTCCTAAAAAGGAAAAATATTAGAAATCAATATTTATCCAATTTTTATTGGGACAGTATTGGGACATTAATATGAATATATTAATATTTTATATACATGTTATATTTTATGTAACAATATATTTGAATTACATAAATCTGCCATTTTGTGATTCTATCAATAAAGTGCTGCATACATTTATTTTACCTGAACACTTGGATTTCACCAGAATAAAATAATGGATTCCATCAGATACATTAGAGTGGTTTACAAATTTGCTTTCTGTAAGAGGACTGCAAGATATTTCACCAGTTTTCTTTCTTATGACTTGACCCTTCTGGTTCAAAAGACTTCCATGCTTCATATTTAACTCACCATGCTTTCAACTTCACTTTATTTTTTCCACCTAATGCTCTGCTGTATAGTCTTTTTAAACCTTAGTTAAAACAATACTCAATTCATTTAAGTGAAACACACTCTTGCAAATAGGTCCCCATGAACCAAGTAAAAGCTTTGAAAACAGGAGGGGGACAGGAGGGAAGAAGAGAGGGAATCAAAGATAATTAAAACATCTTAGTGTACATGAAGGCGTATTTTCAGTTCCTCAGCTATGAAAGGGTAGTTTCACAGACCGTTTCACAAGTAAAATCTGAAATGTCAGCAGTTACTTTGAACCAGATAATGAGGACAATATGCAATTTCTTTTAAAGTCAAAAGTTCTATACTACGCTTTTACCATTTTGCTATAGATGTGAAGAATATTTAAGGTAGAAATGTTCTTCTGTTTCTCAATGTCTTTTTTAAAAGTTGTGTTTAAATAATGACTTTTTCACACCATCTAGAGCCACCTCAAGATACTTTACAAGTGTCTCAGTAACCCACCATGCCTCCCTCTTCAGGTGTATAATCCAGAAATTATGCATTCCAAACTTGCCAAGTGTCTCAAATTCAGAAAAACAGCAGGGGAAAATGTCACCAACTTCTTTCCAAAGAATGAAGCAAAATTTTAGCTAATGTTTAGAGCCAGAAAGCTGCTCACATACTAGCATGTTCAGGTGCTAGTAGGGCATTTTTGTAGGATTTTATAGGCATAGAGACTAAAAAACTACAGTGACTATGATTTATTGAATTTTAGAATCCAGTGATCAATTTTCCATTTGCAGCTATTTTAGCTGAAATGATCTCTATTTTTAACTTCATCTGAGTCAGCCAGATGCCCAGCATAGAGGCAAACACTTGCTCATTTTCTGCTGCTGGGTCCATAATTTACTCTTGATATTGGAGCTGCTGAAACCATTGCAAATGCAGAAGGAGAAGAAGAAAATTTTTCCAGATGCCATACACTGTCTTGCACTAGAAATATAAATGTACTTCATAAAAGTATTTGTTTCACTTCTTTACCACACCCCATACATGATATATGACAGAAAAAGTTGCCTTAGCAATTTTTCAATACTCCTTTGAGCACTGAAAACATGTCCTCACACAGCGTTTGGATGAAAACATATCTAGCACATTTTGTAGGATGACAAAGGGCTGTGCTGACTACAACCTAAGCAAACACAAATGCTGATGCCATCTGCCATCGACCTAAGTTTACTATGGACCTCAGGGCTCTGACTTGAATACAGCCACACATGAGCTAGTGGTGATGAATCTATATTTATATATCTGATCTGGAAATTAGATATGCTCACAAAGCTCTCTCTATAAATATATACCCTCCATATAAATATATAGTATCTCATGTATCTTCTCTCCTTGTTGCTGTAAGACAGTAGGACAAATTTTTTAAATCTTGCATAGAATGATATTAAAAATAAAGGATTCTTATGGTCAGGTCTGAAGGAAAAAGTTTTTCAAAAAGTAATTTCAAAAACACCCCAGTTTTTTCCTTAACTTATCTTTTTGGTTTGGTTTTAGTCTGAAAAATTAATACAAAGAGAAGAAAAATAAAGCAGGATAAGAATTAAGGCAGTTAACAGTTTAGATTCACAGAAGTTACTCTGCAGAGGAACAAAAGTTGCTAGGCTGTTCAAAACAGTGAATACCATCCAAAATTTTATTATTATATTAGTTATTGTTATTGTTATTCAGTGTACCTGAAAAGTGGTTGGATCCTCATGTGTGGAAAAAACATGAACAACTTAATCAGAATATACAATGAAGTATCATGTATAATTCAGGTAATTTGAGGTACAGGTGTATGATCACTGATGATCAGAGAAATATGTTAATACTGTTATCAAAAGGAAAATAATGAGCAACCAATAGTTTTACAAAAACTACTAAGAGTAGAGAAGTAGAGCCCTTAACAATTGTAGAATAGAGCAGATTTTTTTCCCAGTGAGGATTTGATCTGAACCTCCACTTCTAGCCTTAAGCACAGTATTTTTGTCTACAAGCAGTGCTGCACACAGCCAGTCAAAATCTAAAGACTCAAAGCTTGTATAAATTTTTATTTCCATCCCAAGTGTTTATGTTGGGTGCAAACTGAGGATAGCTCAGATTATTGAATCTGAGTGTCCCACTCTGCTGAAGAAAGATGCCTAGGAAGCAGCAGAGAGCTATTAACTTGTGAATAAGATTGCTTCGTCTTAGTGTATTGGGATACTTATGAAAACTATCTGCTGCACAGACTTTAAACTCTGGTGTCAGACACGCTGGGTGGTGTAACCTCACCTGTGAAGGTTGGCTGCTATAGTAGGTTTCCTTCTGAAATGTGAATGATTGATGAGGTATGAAGATTTTATTTTTACATTATGAAAGATATCAGCTTTCATGGAAGAAACAATCGATGATGCCTTTTCTTCAGGTAATAAATGTAATTTTTCAGTGTATGCCTTTAGACGTGGAAAAATCTCAATCTTCTTACTGTACAAGACGGTGATATCAGGTGAATACTGGGTTATAGTTTCAAGAATAAAATTATAAAATGCTACAAAAAACCCACTACTCCTATAACTGATGTATGAGGATATATGATGAGGATATCACCAGCCACACTTGTTAGAGACTGAGACTGGAAAGGATTAATGTCTCAAGACATTTTGGGGTGCCTGTTCAGGGGAAGGGGCAGGTCAATCCTTACCCTAACAAGACAGTAAACTACCCCACATCCTCCCGCCCCTAGAGCCTGTATAAATCCCAGCCTGGCAATGGCTGCCAATTACTGGCACACAGGAGGCAATGCTCCACACCTGCCTTGAACCCCTAACCCAGCTCCTGAGTGGCCAAATTCCCACAAGTCCCAGCTGGGGAAAGGGCTCAGGAATGCCAAGGGGTGTTTAAGGCTAGCATACTTCTTGGCCCTACTTTCTCTTAGCATTTCTATCAGTCAAATATCATTGGAATCTGGGAGCTGGTAGCTATGTATGACCCTTTCTATATATTTTCTGTCTTTCTTCTCCTTCTTCCTCTTCTAATTCCCTCTTCTTAGAATTATTGAGCATCTTAAAATAGACCAAGCTTAGAGTTTGCTAAATTGAATGGACTAAGGTATTGTGTTGAGAAGTTTTTACGTCGATTAAATGCTGCTCTAAACTTTCCGCCAAAGTTCTTTGATTTGACAGCAAAATCTTTTTTTGTTGTTTTGATCTCTTGAGAATATCTTGCTGGTATCTCTCCTATGCATCTAACCCAGAGTACATGAACAACTGTAAACCCTTTTAAAAGCCTTATCAACTAAGTTTTTTTGGGCCTTACAACAGTATTGAAGTCCATATCATTTTTGGCTATTCCTAAAGGGTAAGAACCACACTGCTGATTTTGTGGTTCAGTCCTATTTTTTTTATTTTTTTTATTTTTTTTAATCAGTCTTCTTACTACGCAGTAGCCTTTTGTTTAAGTGAATTTTTTTCTCAAAAATCTACCAAGTTTCTAGTTTCTTCTTTTATCTTCTTTCTCCAAAATAATTCTGAGCACATCTTTACAATTTATTAATCTCAGAAGTTAATAGCTTCATTTAATTGTGAGGCTTTCATTTGACTAGATATGACTCTTTTCCAATAAAACTTGAATGCATTAATGTTATATCTAGTCCACTGGCATTAGGAAAAAAATCCCTTAATACACTGTATTTCTTAAAATGGTGAAGTTGCTTTGTGATTTTTAAATACTTATTGCATTACAAATCATCTTAGGAACATAAGAAACTATTAGGCAGAAGAAAGTACATATTCCACTCAGCATTTCTGAGTGCAGGCTCCTCCATTCAGCTCTACTCCTTCTTTATTTAAAAGAAAAGACAAACAGAAAACATTTCCGAGCCTCTCATTATCCTAAATAAAGGGAAAATTTATGAAATCCAGCTCAATTTATGAAAAGGTTTTGCAATGCATAGTAAAAAACAATATAATTCTATTATAATAATTCTTTTCTAGTAGAAACAAAATAATTAGTGTTCAGGCAAGTTTTGCAGGTACTGATCATCTAAACCTGCGGTCTTGGCAGCAGAACTGAAAATATGTGCAGGTTGTTGATGAAATCTGGCAATTAATGCAACACTTTTAAAAGCAGGTCAAGAAGCTGTTTGGGCCAATAACCACTTTTCTAGGGAGAGTTATTAAGTTTTCATGCTGATGAAGGGCTGTTACTCAGGGTTCTTCAGTAAACTTGCTCGCATACAGCATAGTTTTCTGTTCATCATGCTCCATCAGGTAGTGTAGGAATATCAATAGTTAGGAAACTGGGAAATGCACTGTTCTGTATGCACTATTGGAATCTGCTTTCTTCTTATTTTTTTCCTTTTTCCCCCTGTTGTTCTTATATGTACTCAAAGAAACTAAAAGCCTCTCTCTTAAATAAAATTGATTTCCCTTCTAAGTTACTTTCTGTAGGTATTTTGGACTTCTTCCTACAGCAGGTGTAGAATCTGAAGAAATCTCGTTAAAGATAGATACCTCTGTTCAGATGGGCCGGGAGGGGGCATGAAGGAGAGATGTGGAAACAGACAGAGGTAGAGGAAAAAAGCACACAGAAAGTGCTAATAACAGAGAGAAGGATCTAGGTTTTTTTGCTATTTTTGTCAAGAAAAACATAACTCTCCTTAAAGGAAAAACAGTGAGATAACGCTTTGCAATGACTGATGAATTAAGAGTTGTCCTATTATATTCAGATCACTTCTACTCACAGCTTGTTATTGTTATACCTCAGGAAACCACCTCCCCCCCTCTTAAAAACTTATCTGCTTGACAGCATACAGTGACTATTATAGAATATATTGTCTTTTGGAGTGCAGTGGAAAAAACACTGTTGATCAAAATTTAAAAATATAAAACCACTACAAAATTATTCTCTATTTCTAACCACCCCAGGAGTGATTAAAAATCATAGAATTTAGATAAAATCACAAAAAAAATGCAAGTGAAAAGGAAAAGGTCAATGAGATTCAAACTTGAAACCATAAACTAACAGCAAAAAATAAACATGTCTTTTCACAGTACTCCCTTGAATTTCCATCAAAACATATTAAATAGCTGATGATGCATAATGATAGCCCATGCACTGGATAAGTGCTGGGCCATCTGCTTTTCTTCCTGTTTCTTTTTTCCAAGTTGATATGTTGACATAAGTAATAACTCTGTTTCTTACAAACAATAACTCTTTCCTATGACTAGGGTAAGCAAAAATTACCAATATGTTTGGACATTTTTTGTTAGTACATGAGAGCAGAGCAATGCGGTTACACTGTTGGTGTCTGACTAAACTACGGTTTTTGTTTCTTCTTTATTTTCAAAGAATAAATCTTGCCTTACTACTCCAGCAGATCTTCCTGTAAAGTGAGTTAGTAGAGCAATAGAAAAGATTTTGTTCATCTTCAGCAGGTGCCTGCAGGTCAGAACTGAACTGGAAGACATTAATAAGTTGGTTTTTGTTTCCCATGACTATAACTTTTTCTTCTAGAAAATAACAGATAAAAATGGAAGCTTCCCCTCAAGCATCATGTACGCTCTGCAAAAACACCTCACCATTCATTTGGATAAAGAAGAAACTCTATTTCAATTAATTAATTGTAATTTATAAGCTATTATAGAAGAAGTAGGTTTTTTATTAAGTCAACAGAATTTACTTATAGATTCTCAGTTATAGGAAGAGGAAAAAGGAAACAATATAGAATAAATAAAAACAAACAAAAAGAACTGGCTAGACCTAGCTAGACAAGAAGTAGAACAATGAAATCATGGACTAATCATATGCAGATGCCCCAACAGTATCATTGTAGAAATTTAGCTATAAAATGTATGATAGCTATACTAAACTATCTGAAGGACTTTGAAGTCAGATGCATTCCTTAATGTTCTTAAATACGTATGTCCATCTGTGGAATT
Organism: Dryoscopus gambensis; assembly: GCA_013389985.1. NCBI lineage: Eukaryota > Metazoa > Chordata > Aves > Passeriformes > Malaconotidae > Dryoscopus > Dryoscopus gambensis. The sequence continues at coordinate 11,741 of WEIT01002993.1, read as the reverse complement.
GTGTTTCAATTAAATATATACATGTATGCACGTATATCCCCAGATAGAGCTATTTAATCTTTCACCTTGCTTAATTTGAAATTAGCACCTTAGAAAAGGAGATGATTCTTTTCTTTAACATGTAAATTTGAATAATACCACAAGCAAGTTTTAGCAACTTAGTTATATTTCAAAAAGAGTTTGCCACAATATTTTTCTAGAATTTCTGCAAGCACTTTAGAAGATAAGTACAACACCTTACTTTCTAGTTTAAAAAACCCCCAAACTTCTGAGTCATAAAATGACATCAATTCACTGATCCCAAATGTGTTCCTTCCATGACATACACACCACCACAAGAACCTTGCAACTCAGATGCCTGCACAAAATAGTCCATGAAAAATCTCAAAGAATTGGTATAAGAAAAAAGAATGCTAGGCAAAACCAGAAACCAGAGAGGACAACATCCAACTGAAAAGTGAATAGTGGTTTCCACAGGTAGAGAGATGAAACAATTTCCCAAATGTAAACCTGAGAACAGTAGATGTATAGAAATCAGTTTTTATTTTGGGGGAAAAAATGTGGAAAAAATGATTTTATTTTGCGTTCTTGGAAAATCCCTAGTATTCTGAGTGTGGTCTTTTAATTTAGCATAATACATTGCATTTTGCTGTAATTTGGCCAAACTTTAGCAATATAGGCTGTAATTTTCTGTTTCATGACATTTGATGTCATCCAATGAGTGAATAGGAAAGCATAGACTGTAGTTTAAACCCACTGATATAAGCACTCAGATTAAGTCTTTAATTACCTTGACACTTGGTATTTTTACACAGATTATGCCTCTGTAAATGCACAAAGTATTTGTCAGGATACCAAAACTGGATTATGAAATAATCTAGCATTTTTGACTCCGCTGCTGGAGAAGTTGGATTTTGTGCAGTGAATGATCTAGGAATGGCAGGAGGAAAAACGATCTTTGCCCAGATAATGCAGATACTCAACAGTCTAGTGCTTTCAGGTCTGTCTCTGTGATGACAGGCAAGTCATGTCAATGAACATTTTCTCAGATGCACACTAACTATATATTTTCCACATTCTGAATACCACTGAGAACTGAGAATCAAATTAACAGGCATGCTGAATGCAGTAGCAACAACTGCCATTTAGTAGGGAATACTTTGGGAAGGGAAAGTGACAAAAGAATAATCTAAAAATCAGATCATAGACATTTAAGCTTACTGAACAGCTTTGGTGCTAATATTTTTGAGTCTTTATTATTTATTAATTGTACCTACATATTCACTGTGAAAATTTTAGTAAATGGCTATGAAGCTATGATGTGAAATTCCATAGTTTCTTCATGGTAGAGAATTCCATGAGATAATTACTAATTTTATAATTAATATCTGAAGAGTATGAAAAAAAAATAGGGCAAGGGCCATACATGGAGTGAGAAAAATGGAAAGTGGCTTGGAATAACTCCTTTGAGATATATCCCTGCAGGAATAATGTGGAAGCTTTAATAAAAGTAAAATCTGAAATTAAACTTCCTTGGACACATTTTAGATACCATTTCATGTTTCAAACTATAAGAATCTTCAGTGACAACTATTGTGAGTCTAATTTTACTTTCCAATATAAGATTTTTGATACAATTTTGTGAAGTTATGCTTCATCTCATCATCATCTTGACAACAGCCAGGTTGTGCTATCAAGATTTTACATGTTTAGGGTGAATAACTGAGGAGCAGAGAAGAATGCCAAAAAGTCTTGTGTTCTACTTCACTGCTGTTTACTCTAAACCTATGGAAAAAAGAAAAGACAACACTGCATGTATTCCACTTGCCACTGAGAAATATTACAGACTAAATTTTGTAGAAAGTCTGCAACCTTAGTGAGCATTTGTTTTTGTCATTGTCATTCCAACTTTACTAAGTCCACAATTAGCCTTTTAAGCAACAGTTTTACAATGCAATACTTTGCATAAGCTTTGATTAAATTTCCTGTGTAAAACACAGCCCAAGCTGTTAATCAGTTTTATGTCAGACACCAATGAGTCAACATTTTAAATGCTGCATGAGTCTTGTTACTGGCATATGTAAGTCCAAGAAGCAGTTCTATGTGTAGTGTTTGTGTCTGGATATCCTTCAAGATTACATAAAAGATAAAAGGATATTCTGTCTAATGTCCCAGATAAAATGTAGGTGTTGAGAGTGTTGTAGTAATACAGTGTTTAATCATAATTTTGAGTGTATGAGCACTGAGAATTCCCACTACAAAGATTCTGCTAATTTCGTGATGTAATGCAACCCCTGGGTCCAAGCTGTGATGTTGCTGAAATACCGTGATTAATCATGGATGATTTTAACAGTATAGGGAACTTAGCATAAATCACCACCGTCACCAGATTCCATCTGCAGTTTTGGTTGACTCCCAAATCTAGGCTAAGAATTCTAAGTGTGCTTTGAGGTGAAAGCACAAAACAGTATGGATGTGAACTAGCTGCCTCACCTCAAATTCTTGTCAGTGGAGATACGTGTTTCAACTCCAGCTGCCTCATCTGTCTTTCATACTATATCCAATGCCCTGCACTACCTTGCCAGCCCCCAGTTGCTGCCCTGGAGGGCGTGGATCCCTTGTAAATAATGTGCTGTATCTGACCACTCCATGCCTCATACACCTGCACATATATATATACATATATAAAATAATGTATAAACCAATATGACTGCAAGTAGGAGACAAATATTTACCCTACTTGTCTAAAAAGTACATATAGAGAGAGATTTATATGCAGTTGCCAGATACATGGGATTCATCATAAAGATGGTCTTCTCTTTCATCTCTGCTGAGCAATCTCCCCTTGAATTTTTTGTTGTTTCTTCTTTGAAACTGAATCTGTTACTGCAAGCTATCTGTCATGAAGCAGTTCTGCACTGGTCAGACCCCTGCAAAAGCTAAATCTTCAGTAACTTTTGCTTTACTGGCAACCTTTATGATTTATATGATCAAGTAAAGTTCATAGCATTTGGTTTTAAGGAATCTTTCACCCCCAAACATTTCCTAAGCTGTGTACATAAAGTCAGTAAATTCATCATGAATAGTGAAGCTGTGAGTTATATAGTTCATACCAAACCCACAGCAATAAAATCTTTATACTGCAGAACTGCATATTCTGTTGAAAAATTCCGCATTTTACAAAGTAAAGCTATTATAGAAATGCTTCAGAGAGTTTTGTTCTGAATACAGTCATCTGTAAAACTAGTCTGCTTCCCACAAAATTTATCCACAGCCACAGGCCTCCAAGGAAGAAAAAAGCATAAATTAGCTTTTCTGTACACCATGCTGTTCAAATCTCTTGAGCTGGTATTTATGAATGTTGTGGGCATTGACCAAACTTCTCTGCATCCTGTTCAAGGACAGCCTTGCATCCTATTCAAGGACAGCCTTGATGTGCCTGAGGTAGTGTTCATCTTCTCCTCCCTGCTTGGTGCCCTCCCCAATAGTCTTGTGTCAGGCCAATTGTCTGGCAGGGCCTTATGTGACACGGGTAGGAATACAAAAAAGGACTGGAGCTGAAAAGGCAGGCATACTTACTAAACACTGCACGACACCACTTTTTTTATATTTTCTTTTTTTCTTTTTTTTTTTTCTTTTTTTTTTCAGAAACTTGAGAAGAAGTTATGGTAGTGCACCACAGGCCCAAATCATGCATTTGACCATGGCAGGTAGGAAATGAAGAAATGAGGTTTACAGAGAGGTCTGACACCTCCTTTGTCTCCTTGGAAATGAGGTAAAAATCAGTTAGAGTGAGTGTATGTAAGGGGAATTTTGAAATGCACAATCTTTTTTGTACTTCTAGTGTTAATGGTGGTGTTGATTTTATTTCTGTATGGTATGTAAGCAAGGTATAGCTACTTTACCATATGTACGTCACTGTTTGTTTTTTTTTCCCCAGAAAGCTGTATGAAGTTCTGGGCAAGTATAAAGCAAGTAAATTACAGATTAAAAAACACTTACATAAAATTTATTCAAAATATTTGGTAATATTGTGCTCCTTTTAAAACTCAACAGGAAAATTAAATCCACTCAAATTGCCTCCTTTCAATAGTAGAGGAAAAATACTAGGAGAGATTAAGTTGGAGTCACAATTTACTGAAGAAATCATAAATAAACACAACAATGTTAATGAAAGATTGAACAACAACGAGGATGCTTTAACCATAAAAAGGGGTATTCACTACGGCTGTGCCACAGGTCCCCCTGGGAACAAAGACAAGATGGCAGGGGGGTCCCTCACTACGCCAAGAGGCTCCAGAGAGCCACGGAAGGAAAAAATGAACAAGGAAACAATGTTGCAAATGAGTGTCCACGGCTTTCCATAGCACCCTCCCCCAGTCAGGAAACCGCGGAAAACAGGGGCAAAGCAAAACTTGGAAAGCTATTTTGTCTGAAGGGAGTTTTGCTGCCAAGCTGCTTGCTCCATGTCAGCCAGCGAGGCCTCTCCCCGCTGGCGGAGATCTCAGGTGGTGGCTGGGGACTGCAGAACAGGTCCCCAGCAGTGGAGATCTGAGGGCTTTTGGGGTGGCTCCCCCTCCCGAGTGACCCCGGCAAAAGAAAACCTCTCCGTGGCTGGTAAAGGGGACAAAACCACTCCCTTCCATGACTGGGAAGGAAAAGTGTTCTGCTTCTGACGCCTCAGCATTCCCTGCTGAAAACTGCTCCCCGCTCTCCACGGTGATGTGTGTGGTATAGAATAAACAGCACTTAGACTCCACCACCATCCTGCACCCAGGACAGTTATAAAGCAAAATGGGGTGCTCAGGTTCTCCAGAAATTCTGATGTTTGTCTTCAGGAGGAAATGCTGTGGGTGCTGGAGCCTTGCTTCCAGGGAAGTAGACAGGCATCACTTGCTGATGGGAAATAGAGAATAAAATATTTATTTTTCTTTGTTTCCATGCACAGAACCCTTGCTTTTGCTTTATTACACTGCCTTTATCCTAAACCATGAAGTTTTTGCCATCTTATTTTCTCCCCCACTGTGTCCTGCTGAGAAAGGGAAGTGATAGAGTGGCTTGGTGAGTACCTGGCATAGAGCCCGTGTCAACCTACCACACAAGGATGCCTGCTTCTCAGAAGCATGTCTGTATCATTCCAGATACATGGTGTCTGGAATGAAGACCTTGAGCATTTTCTGTATTTATATGATTGTTGTTCAAGTTAAATTGCAGTTGCAAGGCAAAAATAAATCCACATTAAGTTTTATAAATCAGATTGTACCTGAAAGTTAGAGAGGTGAAGTATGGTTTTCCCTCTCAACTCTCATGTTTATATATAAACCTAAAGCAAACATGACAAAAATCACAAGTAAAGGCTTCTTTTGCTGATGACCTTTTACACCAAGTAATTGGTTTAGACAGGTATATAAAACAAGATAGAAGTGGAATTTGTTACACAGGATTGTGCACCTACAACATTTTTCAAAGGCTTTGGTGTTAAGGATTGACTTCATATAACAGGTGACCTTATATAAACTTTCATTGTAATAAATTGTTAGTTTAGAAAGCAGTGCTGAAGTGACTTGATTATAAACAACAGTTTAAAATAATTCATGAAAGCCATATTTCTGAAAGAGTTTTTTGTCTGTCAAAACAAATCCCTCAGGGAACTTTGATGCAGTTGTTAATATTTATAGCATTATACCTACAATATAGCACCTACCCTTCTGGCTTATGTGCTAGCTGAAACATCAAGGTCCTACTACAACATAAAAATGTGGTATGAGAAATACCTATAATTATGCAAACCCACGTGACATGTAAAGGCTCAAAAGAAAGATGAGGCACAAATCAAAATAAGGTCAGACTGAAATAATAGTGGTTAGAATTGATCTATAACATTTCTTCACCATTTATTAAAGAGGCCTGTCCTTCAGCTGTCAGACTGGCCCTGAGAGTCCTCAACATCTCACAGACCTTGTTTGGGAGCCAGAGGCTAAAAACAAAACAACAAGCAAGCAAACAAANAAAAAAAAAAAAAAAAGTATTATTTCCATCTGTCATCAAACAGGGACTCTATTTAAGTTTTCAAATCAATCTGAAAATGGGAAATAGTGGAGGTACCATTACTACAGAATATTTTATCAAAAGGTTTACTCACTTGTCTAATCCTTCATATCTCCAGAGCAAATCGTATAGTCCACATTAGTTACACCAGAAAAAATGATTCTGACTCTTAAACTTTTTAGTGAATATCTGTAGCCTGTATGGTGCAGGTGCTCTCTAGGCAATCAAGTGCCCTCTTTATCTTCAGATTTTTGGAATTTATCTGTAGTGAATAGTGTATCTGTGGTCAAGATATATGCGATTACTAAAAGGAACTACACTAAGAGATGTGACCTGTGGCTACCTTAGATCAGAGTATTTTAGCCACTCAAAGGTCAGTGCTTTCTGAGGAGACGTCTTCATTGTGTTAAAATTCACACCACTCACAAGGATAAGAGTGGGGAAACTTGAGAAGTCTTAATCCATTATGACATAGCCATTATGACAGCTATCTTTACAAGATACACAGTGTGGGTCTGAATAGCAGTCTTCTAATAAGGTAAACCAACAATTAAATATATTATTTTCCCCTATTCATGTGGAAGTCTGGCTCAGTTTATGTTAGTCTCTTACATTTTTACTCAATTTCCTTTTTCTTGTAATTAACAAGTTTTACTTTCAATTTAGGGTAATATATGTTCTCTCACTTTTTCTCTTTTTCCTTTAAGGAGTTTAAAGAATTTGTTTAAATTGCAATTTAGCTCTCTCCTTGTCACATAAACTCCTGTAATCTATCACTATGACTATTTGTTGATCTTGCAATAACAATTATGCTTTTAATCAATACTCCATCTCTTCCAAGAATCATTTAAGAAGTATTACGAAAATCTACCCAGGCTGGTCCTTAGGCTCATGGCAGGAAGAGCCAAAACACATGGGTTTCCTTATATCTTTGAGTAAGAGGGAGTTTCTCCCTAAGACTGGGACTGTTTTCTGTTTTTATACTGACTACTGAGTTCTATTTCTCCCTTAACAACAGAGAAATTATTAACTTATCTGGAGGAAGCAAGTGAAGGAATCATGATCAAGTTTCCTGCTATTTCATTCCCGAGGAATTTCTTCCTTCAGCATTTTGAGAATGGGTTGGAGAAAAAGCATAAGCTTCTAACACATAAATGTTGGCCAAAACTATCCTGAGCTATTGTTAGTCCTTGGAGTTTTCTGTAGTAAATCCAAGGTAAGATCTACCATAGTAATCAAAGGTCAGAATAACTTTGAAAGAGGCACTTTCTGCCTTGGGACAGAGTTTTGTGAGCAATCCTATATTGCAACATGTTAGCAATATCTTAGAAAGGGAGTGAGATGTCTACTATCAATATTTACCTAAGATAATTGACTTTCTTACTCCTAAAAATGTACTTGGAAAAAAACAGTCATATTGCAAAACAATTCAATAAGAATAAATACTGAATGTGAGTTATTTCCACTATCCATTACCCCAATTTCATTATTTACTTCTTAGTGGGAGGATTCATAGTCCAAATTCAAAAGGAAGACAAGCAGAATTCAGCAAATAAAATGAGGCACAAGCTAGTATACTGAAAACTGATTAGGGGTTTCCTCCACAGTAAAAAATTCACTTTGACTGTAATTTATTCATGAAAAGACTCAGCAGTCAACTTTGGTCATCTTTGTTTTTATTTTTCTTGTGAGATGTTTGTTCCATTTGATTATCTGCTCATTCAACCAACATACCTAAACATGCCTGGGAGATATTCTCTGTTCAAAACCTTGCATCTTAACAAAGTAGGATATTTCATCCTTTTTCTCTGAAAACATAATATAAGAAATCATTTAGAAATGAAAGATTATTAACATTAAGCTCAATCTTTCTACATTGCAGAAATTCTGTGCAGCTTTGTGTTTTTTCTCACAGGCCTGATTAGTTATGTCTTTTTCTTTTATGTATTCATCTCTTTTAACCAGTCCCTCTTCTTGTAACCCAAGATGTTATATCCAAGAAAAGACAGAGTTCTGTGCTATTATCAGATGGATAACTAAAAGATAAAGGACTTTAATTGAAGGATTCACTTTGGCCTCTTGCCCTGCTAGCCTGGCATCCATTCATGAAAGCAATCTTAAAGGGGAGAATCAGGAGGAGTGGAATGAAAGGAGTTGAGGATCCACCCTTTTTTCAGAGTTTGGCAGAATGATAAAACAATAAAGTCCTATAATATGGACAGGCAGGCTAAATATGTAAGTACATCCTCAGGACAAGGTGCCATAGCTGAAGTTCAGGGAGTATTCTTCAGGAACAGTTTCTTCTATACCTGTTCTACACCACAAAAGAAAAATGCACAACTTCCAGTTAAGAAACTATTTTGGCGTGCAAAGAAACACTGCAGAGGAGCAGATCTAGAGGTTAATTTACAGACATTAGAGAAATGAATCCTAAGCTGCTCTGCTCAGGTTGAGTATTACATTTTTCTCTGCATCTCTGTGCACAGTTCAAAAACAATAATGCTTTTCCGTTTCTACTTCTAAGTTTCAGATCTACATAATGATTATGATCTCTGGCTTGGAAGCTGGTACTTCCCCTACCTGCTGCTCTGGTAACCAGTGCCCAGTCCAGTGGAAAACAAAACAGGAAGACTTCCCCCTCACTGGGATGTAATGTTCCCTGGAATTTCACTGGTTTTGTGTTTTTCATTTGACCCTTCAGTGCCTGATGGCTCTGAATTAGGTTGCCATAAAAATTGAAATCCTATTCACATTTCTTTCCCCATTGTTTTTGAAAGGATTCTATCTGTACAAACTTTCAGGGGTAAAAAATTCATTATGATGGCTTTAGAGAGCAGAAAACATGGACTAAAATATAAGTGGCACAGCTTTTTTCTGTGCTTCATGTTCTATTGTCCAGATAATTTGAAATTTTTGGTAGATTTGAANTTATCTGCTCATTCAACCAACATACCTAAACATGCCTGGGAGATATTCTCTGTTCAAAACCTTGCATCTTAACAAAGTAGGATATTTCATCCTTTTTCTCTGAAAACATAATATAAGAAATCATTTAGAAATGAAAGATTATTAACATTAAGCTCAATCTTTCTACATTGCAGAAATTCTGTGCAGCTTTGTGTTTTTTTCTCACAGGCCTGATTAGTTATGTCTTTTTCTTTTATGTATTCATCTCTTTTAACCAGTCCCTCTTCTTGTAACCCAAGATGTTATATCCAAGAAAAGACAGAGTTCTGTGCTATTATCAGATGGATAACTAAAAGATAAAGGACTTTAATTGAAGGATTCACTTTGGCCTCTTGCCCTGCTAGCCTGGCATCCATTCATGAAAGCAATCTTAAAGGGGAGAATCAGGAGGAGTGGAATGAAAGGAGTTGAGGATCCACCCTTTTTTCAGAGTTTGGCAGAATGATAAAACAATAAAGTCCTATAATATGGACAGGCAGGCTAAATATGTAAGTACATCCTCAGGACAAGGTGCCATAGCTGAAGTTCAGGGAGTATTCTTCAGGAACAGTTTCTTCTATACCTGTTCTACACCACAAAAGAAAAATGCACAACTTCCAGTTAAGAAACTATTTTGGCGTGCAAAGAAACACTGCAGAGGAGCAGATCTAGAGGTTAATTTACAGACATTAGAGAAATGAATCCTAAGCTGCTCTGCTCAGGTTGAGTATTACATTTTTCTCTGCATCTCTGTGCACAGTTCAAAAACAATAATGCTTTTCCGTTTCTACTTCTAAGTTTCAGATCTACATAATGATTATGATCTCTGGCTTGGAAGCTGGTACTTCCCCTACCTGCTGCTCTGGTAACCAGTGCCCAGTCCAGTGGAAAACAAAACAGGAAGACTTCCCCCTCACTGGGATGTAATGTTCCCTGGAATTTCACTGGTTTTGTGTTTTTCATTTGACCCTTCAGTGCCTGATGGCTCTGAATTAGGTTGCCATAAAAATTGAAATCCTATTCACATTTCTTTCCCCATTGTTTTTGAAAGGATTCTATCTGTACAAA
>WEIT01002992.1:13240-87209 GCA_013389985.1 Dryoscopus gambensis | reverse complement strand
AGGTGTGGCTGACACACCAGAGGCTCGTGCTGCCATCCTGAGGGACGTGGACAGGATAGAGAAATGGGCTGAGAGGAACTGGCAAAGTTCCACATGACAAAGTGCCAAGTCCTGCAGCCAGGTAGGAATAACTCCAGGCAGTGGCACATGCTGGCAGCAGCTGGCTGCAAAGCAGTTTCATGCAAACGACTGGGGGGTCTTGGTCAACCGGAAATTGAATATGAGCCAACAACAAGTCCTTCTGGCAAAGAAGGCTGAGGGCAGCCTGGACTGCATTAGGAGGAGTGTTGCCAGCAGGCTGAGGGAAGGAATCCTTGCCCCCTCTGCAGCAATGGTGAGGCCACACCTGAAGTGCTGTGTCTCCATGGGAGAGAGGCCAGTGAAAGGTCATGAGGGTGATTAATGGACTGGAGCATCTCTCAGATGAAGAAAGGCTGGAGAGGCTGCATGGACACCCTGGCAGTCTTAGGAAAGAGGAGGACTGGAGTCTGGCTTGCTTCCCTTTTCTAGTTCCATTGCAGCTTGGAGGTCCTCACACCTGTTACTGGGGTTCAAAACCCATGTCCAGTGCAGGGCAAGGGGAAAAGGGTAAAGAGGAGCAGAGGTTGACCATGGCTGTCCATCTTAGAAGTTCAAGTGCTCCCTGAACAGCTGTGTCATGTTTGGCACTGGGTCAAAATCAAACAATATATTTATCCCTCATCCTTGAAGCAGCAATATTCTGCTTTCCTGATGAAAAAGCTTGAATTAGCCCCTTTTCAGTCATCTTAGTCCCTGTTGCTCCTCCCCTAGAGGAACTGCCACATCCAGGTTGCTCTAATATCCTTCCCCCTTCTGGTTACCACTTACAATTGCAGTGTAATTCCCTATAGTGTCTGGGTTCTGTCCTGCAGTAGAGGAGAGGAGAGAGATCAGGCAGCAGCCCGGAGTTTGCAGCAGAGAGAGAGTTTTATTATTTTACAGCTCTTTTATAGACTTATCTTCTTGTGCTAAAAACAGACCCTAGCAAGGTCACAAGTGCCCATGCTTACAAATATTACTGATAGCTTCTTGTGAGAACGAGAAGTCTCCCACAAGACAGAATATAGCAAGAAAAGATTTAAGCAAACAGCACTTTTGTATCCACGATTCCCCTCACAGGGAAATATAAAATAAGGCATAGTAAGCCACTGCTCAGGCCTCTCTCCAGCCACTCCTCAAAAGGCTACCTTACCCTGCAAAAAGTGGTGAAGAAACTGAGAATCCAGCTCAAGGACTAATTGACTGAGGAGAACATGTTTCCTGTAATGCTTTGGAATTTCAGAAACATTTAAATCTGGTGCCGTATACACGTAAAGTGTACTCTAAACTGAAATGACTTACACATTTCACACAGTAGAAGCGAAAAGACAGTTTCATATACACACAAAAATGTGTAGATTAAAGTAACCCTAGGGCAGCAATTATGCTCTTTGAAGCATATCTAACTGATCAGCTGAAATTCTTATCTGTAGCAAACACTGGTGCCAATTTAGACGTCTTGTTACAATTATATATAATAACGGTGTCACAGTAATGAAGGGCAGTTAAGTTAGACACACCAGCAGAGTTGCTGGAGTGTATGACTCATTATGTTATGACTAGAGAACCCTGTGAACATCTTGTATTAATTTTAGTAATTTAGAATTTCTCCACATAAAAAAAAGAATTTTTTGAGCCCTGATATAGTCTAATGACCATTTCAGTGATTTCTGGATTTGCTTAAAAGGCTTATTCAGCTCCTCTGTATTTCAAAGGCTACATGTGTTCAATTGAATGTGAACCCAAGAGCAAGACCTTCAGAAAAAATTGTGACTTTGATGTGTAAGTGAAACAAAATTCAACCCAGTTGAATTATTTCTCATTCACACCTCCTTTAATGTACTCAGATTTAGGTCCTCTGTCCTTAAAAGTTAATGTAAGAAAGTGAAAGAAGTCAGCCTCTGAAAAAAAAAATATATTGAAAGAAATAAGGCTGTACTTTGGATTTAACATTCTCATCAGAAACAGCTTCCTGCCTGCATTTCTGTGTGCTTGCCTGGGCATGCGATGTATGTATAACCAGGCATGATTTGCCCTTAAATGAATGCAACAGCCTAAAAATCACAGTCCTCAGTGAGAGTATGTCTTACCTGCCACTCCTGGGGGATTGCTTTGAGTCAGGTTTTAGCTTGCTTTGATTTACACATCAGAAGACTGTGCAGTACCGATGAATCTGGTTTTGTATCATGTTGCCCCATGAAACTCCTGGTTCTGGTGAAACTTACCAAAACTGGATCCAAGGTTTGGGACAAGACTGTTTCCTTCCTCACCCCGATGAAGAACATACATCCTTAAAACTGCCCTGTTGTTAGATAACTGCAACAGTCTAATCTCAAAAGATACGAAGGTAGTCTTCAATTATTTCAGCACCATTTTATATGTCTGTTTTTATTTTTGACAGCCACATGGGAACAAATTTGATAAATAATCTCTGGGAGACTTGGACATTTCTGGAATACCACCTGGGAAGGATGCAGAATAACCCTGGGCATTTGATACAGCACCAGAAACTTATATGGAGGCAACTGAATCTTATGCACAGAATAACAGGATAATACTTTACACAGAATAATACTTTGCCTGTAGTATTTGTTTCACACTGCAGCACCAGCATTTCTGAGCAACATGGCTAGAATTCCTTTTCTGCTAGAGGGGTTTTAAACTCATTTCTCACAGGCGTTAAGCACTGGAATACATCAAGGCCTTGGCATGATTTTTGCCTGAATTCCCTAGCCAAAGTTAACTGCATTTTATTTTATTGGCCAGGGACAGATTGTTGGCATATGCTACTGTACATCCAGTGCAATATCCCTCAGTAGCAGACACCTCATTACAGTCAAGTCTTCCACGTCTCCTTGGAGTCTGGCCATCTGCTGGAGCAAGTTCTCTGTGACCTGCACCTTCTTCAAAAACCCCACATTGGTTGTAGTGTGGGACACCTGAAGAACAAAAGAAATGGGAAGGCAATTTACATTCTCTGATCTAATAGCAATTTCATATAAAATGTTTGAAATCCCCTGGAAGAGGAGAATGGAGCAATGATGAACAGAGTGGGCTGATGAAAGCCTCACTGCTAAGTTAGCAAAGTCAGATGGGCAGGTGATATAGTGCATGTTCAAACCCCTGAAGGAGAAGCTGGTCAGGAACTCTTGAATATCAGTGTGGGAGTGAATATCTTTATTTCTGGGCTGAAGAATATCCTTTTGTGGAGTCTCACCATTTTGGTTTTGCCCTAAGACTGACTGGGAGGGAGCACAGGTATGTGTAAAACTCTCAGCGAGAGGCAATTTAGGAAGCTAGTGCCTTATAGGCAATATGGCAACAGTGGTAGAGATCTAAACCTCTGCTATTATATCATGTATGATAAACTACCAAGCACCCCGTGAATGCACTGAATGTTGTATCTCACCTAACATACCTTTCCACACTTATGGATTTGGGGTGATTTCAGCTTTCCAGGTCACAGCTGAACATCAGGCTGAGATTCCCAGTTTTGAATTTGGCAGTAAAAACATAAGTGAGGCACATCTCTGCTCTCTTAGTAATTTTCATGACCTGTGCAGCAATGTCTTTGTGCTCTATCCCCTTTTTCTGCATTGTCTGATGCCACTGAACTACTGAAAAAAATGAAACCAAGCTGAAATTACCATTAACTAAGGCTAATCAAACTACAGGGAGATTTAAGGTCCATGATCTCTTTGGTTTTGTTTCTTTTTTTGGATGGTTAATGTGAACACATAAATTGTAAAATTTTTTTTAATTAAATCCATCCCTTTCACATTGTGGAGAGGCAGCCATTTTAGTGAGTTTACTCTATGGTATATGGCCATATGGAAGAATTGTCACAGATTTACAGATGTTATCTACCATTCCGAAGTCTGAGGGAATCTACTCTTGCACACAGACTGAAACAAGATCCTTTTGGTGCTTGGGCAAAATAAAATGTGACAGAGTAAAGAATTCAGTTGTCAGTGGGGTCCTTTAGTGGGATATTTTCTTGGGCTTTGATTTCAATCAATTCAGTGAGGAGTTTTTCTTCTGTAGATAGAGAGTCTTCATCAGTCAAAACCTGTATTTTTTCAAGAACTCTGAGGTGGTAACAAAACATAAATAAGTAAGAATTACAGAATAGCCTTTGGAAACCTAAATCTAAAAAATCCTTCAAAGAGCTATCCTCAATATGTATCTGAACATATAAAAAGTCTCCTAGGAATGCTTCGTCAGTCCAGGGTCAAGAGACTTGACCCCAAATCCACTGAAGTCGGTAGGACTCCTACCAACAACCTCATTAAAGCATTTTAACTCTAACTTCATGTGGAAATAAAAGTGTACTCTAGTGTTGAGTGAAGGAACCACTGATTAACAGGACCAGGAAAAAATTAGATGCAGATCTCCCTTGTTTAAGCACTTACTGGCAGGCAGTCTTGGACAGGACAATTCTCATGTTATTTTGCAATTAATTACTTATAGTCAGGGTTCATGTCACTGCGGTTTCAGCTCCATTCAAAGACTTTTTTATAGACATCCAATTAGTTGGTATACTTATCTTAGAAAAAGCATCTGCATTTGCAGAAAATTTCTGAAGAGACCTTTAAAAAATGTACCTGATAAATATGAAAATAAATCTAAATCACCAGCTCATCTTCTTTAAGCAGAACTGCTTGTGCAGATCAGTATACTAAAAACATGTTTGAGCTTCCAGTATAAGCCACCTGTTTTAAAATCTCATATTGACAGGGAAGGTTACATTGTTTGTGTATATATATCACATCACATCACATCACATCACACATGAATCATAAATCTATTCAAAGTAGTGTGATTTAGACATATGTGAGGAGTATAATATGGTCATGGTTGTGGGAAGAAGAGCATGTAATGAGAGATTAGGATGATCATCTCACATTTCAGCTGTGTAAAACATTCTGAAATTGTCAGAGATGAATCTTTCTTCTCAGATACTGTGCCATAAATACCCCAGAAGAGATCTCAAAACCTAAATGTGGTATGTTTATGTCAGCTCTTGTGTGTATTTGTGTCATCTGTGTTAACATAGCACTCACAAACCTCCCTCCACTCTTGCCCAGGACCTAAATAAGTTGTTAGGCACTGCTTAAATACACAACAGACTGGCATCTTTCCCAAACCATCTGTCTAATGTGTGGCCTACATTCATCTCGTTTAACTCAGGCTTCTCTACCCAGCTTGGAAAGACTACCACAATAGAAGACAAAGAATGGTAGTCACGTACAAAGACCCAAATTCCAGCCACTTTCCAGCAAATCAGCAACTCTGTTATTATGGGATGAGAATCAAACGCTGCCAGGCAGGTACAGGCTTTTCCTGAGAAGGTGGGTATGCTGCAACAGGGCTGTTGCCTGCCTAACATGCCACTTCTATGGTTTTTTTCAGCTGTACATATTTTATTCATTCAAATATGGAACGAAATGAGTGCAGAGATTTCTTTTTCTTTTTTTTTTTTTCATTAAATTAAGCTATTCATTTTTGTCCAGATCTAGAGGAAGGCAAGGAAAGGCTGATTTGAAAATCTAGTGCCCTTGAGAAAGGAGATGAATAGGCATGTTACTGATTTGGACAGATAGGGAAAGGATGGATTTCAGGGGGGTGGGAAGGATGCAAGAGATGACAAATGACAGGGAGGTAAAAAACCATTGCAGCATTTTTTTATGCCAACAAAGAACAAAAGTTGTCCGTAGGGTTTTGCACAGTACAAATCTGTGAGAGATAAGGTCAGCAATAACACTGAGTGGCTCCAGAAGTTACATATCAATGTATTTTCTCCCTCAGTTCTACCATAACTTGAGCATGGCCCCCAGAGAAAAATCCCTTCATTTGAGTTGTGAATAAGGTTTTTGTCCTGAGGATTTGAGTACAGCTTAAATGAGGGATTTGAAACAATGCAAACCATGAAGTGAATTGCAAAAAAAGAAGAAACAAACAAAATCTTACTCTTCTCATCGAAAGAGCAAGACCTGTGTCTGCCACTGGTTTCCCAAGTGGGAGTGCACGTTGCTGCCCTGTGAGGAATCCTCTGGGTATCAGTGACTCTTGCACAGGCAAGAAGCGTGCACAGCAAATGTAAAGCTCTGCAGTATTTTCTGTAAACCAAGTTTCTGATATGGAGAATCTGTAACAGCATCCAGAGTAGATTACAGCTGTAGTACTGAAACTGGTGTCCATCTTCCACTTCGAAATACCAATGCAAAATGAATCCAAATTCAAAGCAACGTTTAAAAAAAAAATCAAGGAAAAAGGAAAAGTGTTTAATGGCATTTTGCATTTGGTGATGCAAACTAAAGTACAAAGCACAGAGCAAGTTACCGCAGATGGCAATTTTCTGGAATAAAATATCATCATTATAGCAGTTTTGACCAATAAAGGATCTTTTTCTTTAAAATGCAGCTTTAGATACCACTTAAGGAGACTAAAAGGCATCATTTCCTTTGGTTAGGATAAGAGAACCTGAAAATTAAAAGGACAGGTAGCAAATCATATATTTCAGATGAAGCAGAGATGGCTAGAAGGGAAGAAGTAAGACATCAGGTCACTGATTTCTACAGTCATAGTTTGGACTTTGAAATGCTCATTTATGGGATTTTCTGCCAACTCCACAAAACAGCACCTCACTTGCCTGTGTCTTCTCCAAATATGTGCAACTAACAAAAAAAGAAACAAGAAAATCAACACTTTGAGGAGAATGACTTGATTGAACCACAGTGTGGCAGGGGAGGCTGCAGAGGAGCACTCTTCCTGTCAGAGCAAAGCTCTGCATCTGTGCTCCCCCCAGATGCCTTTCTTGGGGGGCAATTCTTTTATAATTATTTTTAAAATTCTTTTTCTTCCCATGCTAAGTCCCCATTTCCATTTGAGTGGCTGGCAGCACAGTGGCACTCATCATCCATGTGCTCAGTCATGAGGCACTTGTGAGTGAACAGCAGCCCTTTCTGCAATTACAAAGTGTTTTTTCATCCAGCAATTCATAGCAATTTATACCATAAACACACAACTTTGCTCTGCTCTCTGTTCTTCTTCCATCTCCCAGAAGGCCTCCAGCCAGCTGGTGGGAAATAAAAAAAGCTACCAGTAAGTAAGTGACAGAAGAGCCAAAGCAAAGATTTTCCAGATGCCCTGGAAGATGACACATGCTCATGCAGATATTACCTGAAGAGACACCACTGCCTGAAGAGGGATTACAGTAGAGAAAAAAGAAAGATAAATTTCATTTTGCAACCAGCTGTATGTTTGCCAGTCACACTCCTTGTCTCTGAAAAAAAATATTGGGAGTAGGATCCAGTTGTCCACATATGTGTTTGAGAAACTCTAGAGAACCCCAGGTGAGCTACATCTGCCCTGCTGGGGAAGAGTCAGTCTTCCTAGGTCCTGTGACAAACCTGCCAGCCTATGCAGGTGTCTCGGACATCTCACATGGCTCCAGGTATTTGTCTCTTGACTCCTCTCATGGTCCATATCCAGCAAGCAATACAGCTGCCTGATCTAGATATCCAAAGCCACCAAAGATGTTCCAGGGTATCACAGGACAGTAATGGAGACTCATAGAGAAAGGATTGATCATCTATGGACCCTCTGTTCAGAGCGACCTTTGCCCTGGCTCTACCAAAGCCATACTGGGTCTGTGCCTTCTGGCTGCAGTTGGCTACAAGGACCACTAATTTAGCCCATGGTATCTTGTGTGTTGTTCCTAAGCTCAATTCAGAGAAAAACAAAGGACTGTGGGCAGATAAAGTGTCCTGGTGGCAGCTCATATCTGTTTCCAGTCTTCTTCCAGACTTACCCTTCTTCCATCCATCACTGTGTGTGACTAACATAGTTGTCTTGCATAATCTGCAGAAACAAGGCAATTCACAGCTCTGCTTCCAGGACTGTGTTCCCTCACTGTGAGCATTTATTTAGCTCAGATTTGCCTTGGTGCAGATGTGAAGTGAATGTGCAGCTTCTTACACCCATCCATATAAGTAGGACTTCAAGCTACCTGGGAGAGTGTCTTTCTAACTTCGTTACACTTCTGTAAGAGAGCACCAAGCAACAGAATTTTTTTTTTTTTTCTGAAATGACACAGGAAGCTTATTCCTAATTTGCCACAGAAAAGTTAGTGAAGGAGAAGGAACAGAAATTTGGGAACGGGAAAAATTTGAGACATGGCCTATATGTGTCTTATAGTGTCTCATATAAAAAGGGTTGCTTTGGAAGCAATTTAGGATTTTTCCCTTATTCACAGAAGAACAGATTTTACAAATTATTCCAAAAAAGAAATATTAGCAGTGAAGGAAGAAAGTCCCTTGGCAAAACTGCATTTATTGTTGTGCATTTGTTTTTGTTTTTGGAAAGCTATGACTTTTTATTAGATAGTAATACACTCTTCCCTACAACAGTCTTCCTAGAGAACATTTCAAGCAAATGATCAACCATGAGCATAAGAAATATTTCACAGGACATGGCATGTTTGGCACAGTGGACTACCTCTCTTCTGGAAAATTAAGCAGAGACCAGGAAAATTCTTGGGTTGTGTAACTCTCTACAATAAAATTACTGCACGTGTACATTGCTGGTTCATGGTCAGCCTGACCTCCACCAGGACCCCAGAGCCTTTCTCTGGAAAGCTGCACTGCAGCTGATCAGCCCCCAGAGTGTACTGGTGCCTGGGTTATTTTTTGCCATTTGCATTTGCTGAACTTTGGGAGATTCCTCACTGGCCAGAATTCCAGACTGTCAAGGCTGAATCTGCTGCAATGGTCAGCCCTTCCAGTTCTGCATCATCTGCAAACTGTGTGAGATGCACCTGCTGTTCTGTCCAGGTCATTAATGAAGTTATTTAATAGTATTTTTCCCAGTGTTGACCTCTGGGAGGCATCAGTAGTGTCTGGTCACTGCTTGGACTTTGTGCTGCTGGTCAGAAACCTCTGAGCTCAGCAGCTCAGCCAGTTTTCAGTCCACCTCACTTATCTATGTATCTAGTCTCTACTGCATTGATTTGCATCATAAGAATGATAAGGGAGACAGTGTTTAAAGCCTTGCTAAAATCAAGAGAAACAACATCCACTGTTCTCTTCTTGTCCATCAAGCTAGTCAGGTTGTCAGAGAAGTCTACCAGGCTGGTCTGGAGTGATTTTGTGTTCATCAAGGCTAACTAGCTACTACCTTCTGGACCTTCCTACTTTTGGAAATCATTTCAGAGCTTGCCTACAGTTAATGCGATGTGTGGGGTCGATTGACCGATGCCGCATTTTTCCCACAGTGTTCCTCATGGAGATACTTTGGCAGCGCTCTGCCAGCACCCAGGTGTGCACACGATGTCACCCCAGCAGGTGGGCGTGAGCACCCACTCACACACACGGTCTGTGCGTGAACTGGAGACAAAGAGGTAGGAGGGATTCTTTGCGTGCAATTCCGAGGCGTTTACTGGGTCCGCACCACGAACCGAGGACAAACGCACTCGAACACTGCCAAAGAACAATGAACAATCGCGCGCGCATGGTTTTATCCTGGAGGGTCCCGGGGCGGACCCTCCCAGAGCATCAGTAACCAATAATCTGAGGGCTGGGGGAAGGGGGGGGGACGGAGAGGCAAGGTTGAGTGACATAACAGGGGCCAATGGGAGAAGGGAGGGGAGCAGGGAGAGCACCAGGGACCAGTGGGGTACCGACGAAGGGAGAACTTTCTGGCACAGTGATGTGGGGAGAAACCATTTCGTAGCAACATGGGAGGTGTAATGTGGGCTTAGCCACCGCAACATACAGTTGAACTTGTTGCAGTATGAAGTGGTTCTGTATTTAGCAATGCTGCCTGAAAGAAGGGGATCAGTAAAGATTCAGAAACCCATTTTGGTCAGTAGTATCACAACTACTGTGGAGTTTTTGGGGTTCAAGAATAGGCCATTTATAGATTCCTTGACTCAGCAAAGCCAATCCTCAGCACTTGTGACAGCATTGTATGTTTTCTGCAGTGAAACAGTCAAGTGGAGCCTGAAAACTAGCTAGAAAACCTCACAGGAGTGGGTGCTTCTGAGTTCCCTTGTGCACAGGGGGAAATACCAGCAATCAGAGTACCTTTAATCTGACAGCTTTTGGAAGGCAAACCAAGCAGTGAGGTAGTGGTTAGTGCTCCCACAGTCAAAGCAACAAGGGACGCAAGCACAAGGAATGCAGCAATGCTTGCTAGGCAGGCTTCTTGCTGTGCACAGGAAGAGTGGACACACTCCAGAGTGCTCCTCTGCCTACTGTAGCTGACTCTGAATAACTTTTAATTATATGGATGCTCAGTTTCCTCATATAAAGTGTGGTGCAGACTGTAGGAAGGCAGACATGCCTTCAGCTGAGGAGGGTGTGATTTTCAATGTTTAAATGGGAATGAGTAAACAGTGTGAGCTGGGCCTTGAGTGGGTAACACAGGAACAAAGATACACAGGTTTTCCTGCTGCTGAGTTTATTTTTGATCAGAGGAACAGCACTGATGATTTAAGCCATCATGTCAAAAGTCGTCAGAGTCAATACAGAAAGAATAGTAATTTAATCCTGTCACTGACAACTGCCCATTTTCAGCTTTAGCCAAGAGTGCAGCTCAGAAAAGAAAAAATGGAACGTATACTGACATGAAAGGAAATGTCTTCAGTAAATTCCTGGTAACCACCTGCCTCTCACTAGCAAGGGCTAATATTTGTTTTCAGACATGTGTTCACCAGTCACTCCAGTGACTAGTGTAGATTTAATTTCATCACTTTCTTTAATAGCAAGTGGCTGTATTTTCCTTGCCATGATAACATTATTAGAGTTTATTCAATAACGGGAAGACAAAATGGACTAGCTTGGAAGAGTTTCTAGGTCTAATGGGCTTGAGTTTGCTGACAGAAGAGTCTGTAGTAACCTGCCCCTTTCACTGGGTAAAAGCTGAACTGTTGACTAAGATATGTCTGTTCAGCAGTCAAGTCTGTGACTACAAGGATTGCAGCCAGAGCTAATAATTAGCTAGATACAGTCAGCTAAAGCCGTCAGTGCTGCTATGTAGACACCAGCATGGTCTAACTCCCAAGTGTGTGCTCAGGATGTGCTCAGTATTTCCCACATTACTGCAGCTTCCTGGCTACCATCATTCCAGGACACCGGGACTAACTCGGATGTGATCATCTGCAGTCACAGCAGGGGTGAGAGCAGAGCCCGGCACAGCCAGCCTCATGCACTAGCACTCCATAAAACATTTGAATACAGTGGTAAATGTGAAGACAGTAAAGACCCTTGGCTCAAAACCTTCTTAACACTGAAGTCAATCAAGAATTTTTGCCAAGCAGCGCTGGGAGCCACAGAACCTACCTTGTGGTCTGGGGGCTGTGATGGTCTCTCCAAGACTTCTGTTCCCACATGTGCAAAGGAGGAATGGAATTTACTGCCACAAAGCAGCTTTTGTGTGACTTAATTCCCTTGAGAGCTGTGAGCTCTAGAGGTGCCTTGTGAAACCACCAGAAATACGGTTTTGTTTATGTAGAGTATCTGAATGAAACAGTCAAGTACAGAGATATTATCTGTTTCTACTCTGAATGTGAAGAAACAAAGGGTGTTGCCCAAGAGCAAATACTGATTTAGCAGCAGGCAGCACTGTCAAAAATTTGGCAGATGAGTGTAATGAAACCAGTCGTATGGTACCCAAATTTATAGAGAACTACCTCACGGTAGAAAACAAACCCCTTACTGGCTATGTGATTACTTTAAGAGCACATTTTTACATATGCATTCTTCAAGTTATGTCACCCAAAATTATTTTCTACAGAGAAGATTTGTAAGCAGCAGGGCTTACTTTCATTCCTTTTCTACTTTTGTGATTCATAACACAGTTTAAGCAGTTTTTTCTTCAGAGTTCCCTCTGCCTCAAAGAACATAGGCAGGCATGCAGGGCATGTTCAGGGCTATTAGTTCTGGGTGCCAAAGTGAAGTGGTGCAACATTTACAAAGTATATATTTATATTTGGCAAAATATTTTAGACAACTTAAGCATCCTTGTTACCCTACTATCCTTCAAAGCAAGTAAGAACTTTTACAGAATAAGTTATAAACCCTAGATGCAAGCTCAGGAATATGTTATCTCTCTTGCCTTCTGCAGATGACTCAGGAATGTCTCTGTCAAGTCAAAATCTTGATTGTGGACTCCTCTTGAGGGGGGAAGCACAAATTGAGCACATATTAACCAGACACATTTCATGAAATGAATTACAGAAATAAAAACAAAGATGTTTCTCAGTATGAATGTGTCTGAGTTCTCATCACATTCTGTGTTCTCAGTCTTGTCCATATTAGGCTTTTCTATTTTCGGATTGATTGTTCCTGAAAACAGAGCTTTTACAGGGCTTTAAAGTATGTCCTCCGTCTGCAGATGGCATCCTTAATACAGCTGTAAAGGCAGAGAGTGTGAGCTGGACTAGATAAGTACTGAAAACAGAAAAAGGAGCACAGTTTTATGTCATGATCTAGAAACACCTTCCAACCTTTATGGACACCCAGTTCTGTACTCATGGGGTAAATTGTTCCAGCTGTACTGAAATCTGGAACAGGTTCCATACAGTGGTTCACAAATTATTTATGGATCAAACTTATCTTATGATGACAACAGACTCTGACCAAAAATAGTTTCAACTTTCATTGTAAGAATATAACAGAACTCTGCAGAGGTGCACATACTACCCTGTGAAAATATCCCTAATACAGTCCTGGAGATGGAGTGAAACATGCACATATCAGTACTGTGTGCACATAAAGATTGCTGGCTATAAATATTTTAGTTCCTCTAGGACTAACTAGAGTTATATGCAAGATATCATATGCTACTACAGCAGGATGTGCCCTAAAACATGCAAACCTCACTAGGTCCTTACAGATAACACACAGAATAAAGCCAGCACACATACACAAGGTGGTGCTGCTGTGCTGACACAGTGAATGTCCTGCTACTCCACTCACAGACCATTTTGTGAGAGAAAAATCCCACCCTGGGAAATCTTTCTTTGATTTTCCACTTTCTGAATACTCCACCCTTCACATGTCAGCTGGCTAGGAAATAGAGGTCTTGTTTCACAGAGATGGTGCAAGTCTGGCTTTTGTCTTTGGTTTTTCAGTATTTTTGGCATTATTCTCAATCGTGTCCTAAACATCTATTTCAGTGGACTACAAATACCACACAGATCTTTCACCAAAACCTCGGTCAGAATGATATAAGGTAAAATTTCAAAGTGCCTGTGTGAATGTCACAGAATGTAGGATGCATACCAAAGGTCTAAATAACTTTTTTCTTAAATAACTGAAGTGTAAATTCCTAAGCCATCTAGATACCTTTGCAAATGTTATGCAGTCTCTAATTTAACTTCATGGGATCAAAACAGAAGACACCTTAAGCCTCTTTATCTCTTGAGGGTGGAATTCACACCTGTGTTTTTAATAAGAAGTTAGATAATGCACTCTGAGGTTTAAATACAATAAAAGACTGAACAAGCAAGTTTATTTGATACAAAGTGTTAATACAAGAAAATATGGAAGTGTAAGGTCTCACAATGCAAACATTTATGGAAATCTTGTATATGTGGGTATGCTGAATTCTGTAAGTGGTATCATTTCATGCCAACCTAATTACTTGCCATAGATTTTCAGGTGCTAAGGGTTGAGTTCTGTAGGTTTATGCTGATGTGAGCTGTAATAATTCTGGAGCTTCTTGAGGCTTATACCAGTAATACATAGAAAGTAGCTAAATTGTTTGTTAGCCATTAAAAATTAAATGAAAGCATGAATTAGAATAGCAATGAACATGTGTTGAATGGCTCCTTACCTGAAGGAGAATTCTCAGCAAAATTTGGAGTACAGAGGGAATCTTGAAATATGAATTATGTCCTCTAAAGTATAGGTTTTCCTATATGATTTCCTCTGGACTGACTGTACTAGCTCTATTGCTGAGTAGTCAGTCTGCCCAGAGAAACCTTTAGGTCTCTTAAGGATAGTTAGTGTTTCGATAATCACAAGGTAATTAAGGTTTGCCTAACCACCAAAGGGATGCAAGTTACTTACTGTTCTTTGAAGACACAAAACTTGCTGTACTTACAGGATGGTTGCATACACTGGCAAAACTAAATAGGCATCGCTGTGCTAGAGGAAAAGCTCTGTGTTGTCTGTCATCAGCTCAACATAACTTGTTTGAGAATTTTATCACAAGAGCTCTCTTCCTTAATTAGCACAGTGCGGCAGGGCAGGACACTTGCTGTGAATATGAAGAGAGCCTCTCCTCTTTCTAAAGATTTTAACATGAGTGGTCAATTTGTGATCACAGTAGTGGTGGCATAAAATCTGCGATAAGTCTTCAGTGTCACCAGAATTCATTAGGTAAACCACTGTTCTTATTTCTCTCATTCTTGATGATGAGATCAAAATCTGGATCCTAGCAACTGTATTTTGAATTTTGGTTGGCTGATTACTCAAAATATATTTCCCTACTTCACTGTTTCTCCCCAAAATCAGATTCTCCCTGTGACAATTGTCATTTTAGAGTATAATTAGAAAGACAAAAATTCCTGCTGCTTTATTTAAGCAGCAGTCTCTCTTGCTTTGTGAACTATATTTATATTTTACAGAGATATTCCCTAGTAACTTACTTGCTTCTCTGCCTTTTAATTTGTTGTGCTTCAACACTGTGTGTTGAGTGCTAAGTTCTCCCTTGATTTTCATTTTGAAATATTGGCACCTCCTTTTTAGTGTTGAAGCAAAGAAATAGCAACAATTAAAAATTCCTCTTTATTTCCCCCAGACTGTGCATTTTTTCCACTGTCATTGGGCTTTTTACTACAATTCCTACTGTAAATTTCGGTTGTAAATCCAAACATGTACTGTAGATGAAGCTTTAAGGTTTTTCCAAAAAAAAATCCATTCACTAAGCCACAGAGATGCCCCAGTGATAGGAGGAGGGGAAGACTCACAAAAGACGTGTCAGGGAGTCAGGTGATGCCAGGTACGCTTGTGATTTGGATTTGTACTCTTTGCATTTGCCTCTAACAGGGTAGCACAGAAAACAGACTCAGGAAAGTCTTGTCTTTATCTTCTCTGTAATCCTCAGAAAATAATGGAAGATTGATTGGAGGTGCCTTAGAGCAGGGAACCAAAGTATATCCCATGGAAAGGAGAGAAAATTTTCACCTGGTGTGTTGAAAGGAACAACACAGCCATCACAAAGCAGAAGAATTATAATGTAATAAGTGAAAAAGATTCCTTCAAGCCACAGTCCATGTGAAAGTGAAAGGTCAATGGCAAATTCTAATTAACATAACATTTTAAATGGGATTAGTCCTAGCCATGTGTATCAGCAGCAGATGCAGTCTTACAAAAGGAAGACTGAAATGGGCACGAGGTTAATTATGTAGGTAGACATCACAGGACCACTTTTAGCAATATCCAGAAAAAAACCTGCTGTGAAAGAGTAAAATTGTCTTATCCATTTAAAAGTATATTTTTCCAGTTTCTCCCTGTTCATTTGAAAAATACAGAGAATTGGGAGCTGCTGTGTTCTGGGAGAGGGACAGCAATCCATTCTACCATAGCCTGTTTTCCTCTGTCTGTATTTTGCTTCCCTCTCTACCCCACACCCACACCTCCCGCCCCACCCCCTTCCCCTGTAGCTAACAGTCCTACCCTGTGACATGTAGGAAATTAGCACACCTAGAAACCAGGGAAACTGTATTTAATTTAGGGAGGTGATTTCATGATGAGCATCACTACTGTTGAACTGATGCTGTGGGCAGTATAGGATGGAGAGCCAGAGCAGCACAGTGGTAAGGGAGGGCTGTACCTTGCTCATCTTTTAAGATGTGGCTGAAAATACTTTGAGAGCCCAGTCTTGTCCAGTGTGGAGGTACAGAGATGAAGACATTAGCTCTGAATTGAAATGTCTCCCAAAGCAAATGAAAACTGAGTAAGACTTTGCTCTGCTTGCCTTTTGCAAGTGTCATTGCACACACTAGAAAAACTGGATTCAGGCTCATCCTCACCCTTGGGCAGCTCACATCCATATCTCTTATCTTCAAAGGAGCAGATAGTCCGAGGCCGTTTGGTGGTGAGTTCATCCGCCCTCTCTCCTGTCATATCACACTACAGCTCATCTGGGTTAGACGGAGGAAGAATAGGTCTGTACTGTAGTGATGCACGGACTGACTGAAGTCTCTGCAGCCACAGCTCCATGAATTGCCCATGAATTTTTATTATCCATCATACTGCACCAGCCCAAAGACCAGAAGCCAGTGCTCCAACAGAGCCTTGTCACAGATCAGAGCACTGAAAGATGTTTGTGTCTATGGAGCTGGACTCTTGCAGCCCATTTCTCCAGCAGGGCACTTGTGCTTGCCCTCTGCTTTTACAGCAGCAGCCCTGGCACCCTTGTCAGGTGACCTGACTTTTACTCCCAGCTCACACTGAAGTGATCCAAACATGTAGCCAAACCTCTGTAGGGAATGCTGCAGTCAGCTGGAGCATATAAATTTAGCTTACATCTATCTACATTATTAATAGACATTTTAATAAATTGCTGTAGCCAGCTGGAGCAAGACCATCAGGTGAACAGGCTGTCTAAAACAGTACCTCATCTCTACCTGCTGCCTTCTGTTGGGGTGCATGTATCTATTTATGTCTGTAACATGCTGGTAACACTAATTAACCCTCCATGAGCTATTTATAGGTGTTCCTTCTATAAAGAAGTGTCATCTGAAATGCAAACAGGTTTATCACCCTCCACTGCACTCCTGGTGTGCAACAGCCCATGCCTCAAAGTTTAGATTGACAGCTGGTCTCTTTTTACACACATCACTTTCTTTCAAGATTATTCAAGTCACTCAGAGGTAAGTTTTCAAACCAACTCCATGGGGCTGAGAATCAAAGTGGTAGTTTCTGTGTGCAGTAGGTACATTCATTAAATGTGTCAGTGCATAATGAAATTACGATGTCGGTGAGAGCACTGCAGTAGGAAAAGGATCTGTATAAGTCAGCCAGTACATTATTCTAAAGGCACTTTTATCTGGAAAACCCCTACTCTTCTCAGATTCTGTAATATCATTAAGAGTACCTACTGCAGCTTTATTTGCAGTTACACTCGTTTTTTTAGCTCCCACTCTTCAGAAGCAGAAAAAATCCTACAAATTAGATGTCTCAGTTTCTTACTATGAAGTGTGATCTATATTTTACTGTTACCTGTAGAATCTATGATGCAAACATATATTTTCCTCAGTGTCCAAATGAGATGCAAGATCAACTTATTTCTATCTGTTAGATGAGAACACTGTGTAGCATCTTACCAATGATTCACTTTAAATCACCCTCATCTTCTGAAATCCTCTTTATTCAGATTACTGCACAAGCATAACAGAAAATACAGTAAAGTAATTCTGAAATCCTTCTTTGATCTACTTTCAAAGCCACTTTGCAGTAAGTTAGTTCCAAATTGATTTCAGGAGTTAATCATCAAATAGACAAACAACTTCGGTCAATACCACATGTTTGAAAAACTTCCTAATCTAAAGGTTAAAAAGATTAAGAGTTCAGAAACACTCTCATTTCTTTAAGACTTGACATTATGAATCATAAATCATAATTATAAATAAACTATAAATCCTACTTTTCCACTATAAATAGGAACCTTTATAACAAGAATTTTAAGTCAAGGTTTGCATAGTGTTGAGTACACACCAGAAGGCTGCCAGTTCCCTTTAAAAATGCTGCTTCTGGTTCTGCTTTTTGTTTCTCTTCTGCAGTGCTACTTAGACAAAGTCAACTTTTCCTCTTGATGATACACACAGCCAGACGGCTTTTTAGCAGTACCTGGTTAGTTGTCCAAAATGCAGCTATGATCAGATAATTTTGTGCCAACTTTGAGTGCTTCATAGGTGTTTAGATTATGGTTTTTTGTGTGAGAGGGTTTTGTGACCCCATGGGTTTTTAATATACCAGTAGTATCTGCAACTGCAGCATTATTTGAAAAAAATGCAACTCACACAATGAAGTATTTTCTTAAAAACAGCAGATTGTGCAATGCAACACAATTTTAAGAAGATGAGATGTCAGAGACTCCCTCCAGCCACCAGTGTACCAGTGAACTCAGAGCTTTAAGCACCAGTCAGGATTTCAGCATGCATCTCTGAGACTACTACTGTGGCTCAATTTTAAATAAGGGTTTCTCCTTCTGCCTGTGGTCTGTGTTTTGTTATCTGCCTAGCTGATAGACTAAATCTGCTCTTTTTAAAGTCTACAGGGTTTCTCCCCCAAGGGGATGGTCTAACAAAATGACATTTGCACTATCATGATATCATGCGGAATGATACACAGCAGATTATGCATAAAGAGGAGAAATAGAAAGAAATTGTATGTTAGTATCACACCTCAAATGCAGACTGGACTCTGCGGTGCTTCATTGTAGCGCTGTATTTCCCCACTCTTTTTCTTAATAAATGTCTGCCCTTCCCACATGGTTGTCCCTTCCCTGCCCCTAGTCCTGGCCACTCCCTCAGGTTTTCCCTATTGGTTCTGGTACCCCAGCTCCGCCCATGCACCGCCCCTCCACCCTGAGACCATTAGTCCATGTGCTCTCTCCGCCCCCCTCATCCCCCTATAAAACTCCAGACTTGGGCGTGGTTTCCCTCTCTGCCTTTGGGAACCGGCCTGTTCCCCTGTGAGAAGTTCCTCTGAGGTCCCCATGTGGGGAGCCTTCTCGCCTCCTTTATCACTGCCGTGTTGTGGAGCTGACAGCTGGCTGGAGCCTTGAGTGCAGGGCAGCTCGGAGGGCTCTGGGAAATGGAACAGCCGCTCTCCCTGACGCAGCCCTGCAGCGCTCTCCAGGAAGATTTGCGGCTTGCCATGCCAATGCAGAAACAACAGACCGCAACACTTCAGGTACATCTAGTTCTTCATAAGAAAACCATGAAGCAGCTCCATCATGACTGTACCTATTTCAAAATTTTTTATGTCAATACAGTGTGTTCATAGGGAATTCTTACACTTGATCTGCCATAGCACTTACACATGGCAGAGCCCAGCAATGCAGTGCCTGGCACTGCCTATTTCAGGACCACAGAGTCCTCAGCCCTGCACTGGGTGTCCAAAGTTCACAGAATCAATTACCCCATCCCACAGGTATATTTCATATCCCACAAGAAGGATTTATCTTAGACACAGGTAATGGAATAAATGAGAAAACAGGTTGAAACAAGAAAAGTTGCAGGGACAGATGTAGCTCCCAGGGCTCATAGCCCTACTACGGCGGCTTGTGACTTTGCAAGCCAAGTCTGCACATCATGCAGCCCTGGTCACAAAACACAGCTGAAAGGGACGAAAATTTTACAACATTGACCAAAGATGAGAGGGATGCGGCGGGACCTCTGCAAGATAACAGGCAGGATCAGAACCTCACTCTCATCCACAAGCAAGACGAGGGCACCATGGCGGCAACTTCACTAATGAATAAAATGATGTAAAACTTGGCATAGCACAGCTCCTGAGGTCACACCTACACTCTCCAACCTTTCCAAAGACAGAGTTGCTACATCCAAAGCGTGCATGGATAAGGCCCTTGGAAAACTAACTCCCTGGCCCTGTCTAGTTTGTTGACATAGCTCTTGTCCAAATGAGCAGGCGTTCAGGATAAGCCAGTCGAAAGTTATCCCTGCTAATGCTGATCTGCTGCTGTGGAAAAGTTACCTCTAGTCTGAGTCAGAGAAAAGGACTATGCAGATCCTGGAGCCTGACTGCTAGAAGACTCACATGAAAGATGAGGTTTATAGCCTCTCACTCCTTTAGAGATTAAATTATTAAGACATGAATATTAAATGTACTGCATACTAAATATTTATCTCTGCTGGGGCTGAATCCCAGATCTCACCTTTCCTGGGTGGGCAATCTGACTACGCTTACTTTATGTCTTGTTAATAATAGAGAAGAGACAGGACATGGACAATTCTATGCATTAAATATGCAATCTCTAAATAGGGATGCTGAATATAAACACATTATTTTTGAGGCACCTGAGAATGAAAGTTTAAGTCACATAAATAAGAGAGTGGGCATTCGTAAAATTTATTATTACAGTTTGTGTAATACCATGGTTAATAACCACTCTTGAGCCATAATGAAGTTGTGTATATTTTAGCATAACCTCTAAAATATAACCTCAACATTTCAAGAGATGAATGCATTCAGTTTATGAGCTCTTTATGTATATGTCGTGTGTTCCTTTCGCATCCTTGTCATTGTTAACATGTTAGCTAAATACACTCACTTTCCAGTAAGAATGTTCATTCTTGTCACTGCATTTTTGCAGGCTGAAAAAAGCATTTATTTATGCCCAAATAACTTATCCCAGATGAAGGAAAAGCCACAAAACATCAAAAGCAAGAGTCAAGTCTCCAAAAGAGAACACTATTTTCTCTACATGCTAATGATTTGACACAGCTGAGCAGTGCCTAGCTCAAATGGTTTCAGACCCAGAAAATATAAAGGTGCAGAACACAGAAAACCAAATGTTTCTTAGTTTCTTAGCACACACACATATGACACATTTGCCAATCTCTAAGTTTTATTGCACTGATTTACAGAACAAGAAGTAACTGTATGTCTTCTTTATAGTCTTCTATCTTTAATATAGATCTCTACTAGAACAGCTTTTCCCAAAGGTAGCTTTCTAGTGGGATGTATAGAGCTTGGATAATAATTTATCTGCTTTTTACTACATATGCAGCATGGTGTCAGAGCTTACGATGGGATTTGATTTGCAAGGTAATGCCTTGCTGATGAGCAATAACACCTCACTTGCAGCACAGGAAAGTCACAGAGCTGTGGGCGACTTGCTGCACAGCTGAGAAAGGCTTTCCAAATAAAACCTGCCACCTCGCTGCTCAGTGAGAAGGAGAGTCTCTGCCTCTTTTTTTTTTGAAAGGGAGAAAGTGTCTTGTCCCACATTTTTCTGGAGAAAGGGGGGCATCCTCTCTACTCCCCCCTGTAACAGGAGGTCAGGCTGTGTTGCTTTGGTTATGATTTGGAGCAGACTGATAAAAATTTCTTTGTCCTTATGTATCTTGCTATGGTCTGGGTTTCCTGAAGAAAAAAATGGTCAGGCAATGTGCTCATACCTTCTATGTGGGATTCCACACCTCTATGAATCTGTGTTTCAGGACCCAATAATGGAAAAGAAGTTTCAAAATCTACTCCTCCAGGGTACTTAATAGAATGAGCATTGCTTGACTGGCCAGAACCAACAAGACAGGTTTTATTCTCCAGCCTACAAGTGTTCATTCCCTTCACAGTCTGGAGAACTGAAGATCAAGGATCCAATCACAACCTCATGGAAAACAAGGAATTTTGTACCTCTCACTCCAGTGTGTGCTGTGGGTCCCAAATACTTTTCAGCTATATTTCACAAGCTTTCTGCTCTTGTGTTGCAGGCAGTGTTTATCAGTAAATATTTGGCTGAACTTTCTGAGCCTATGACAATTCAATAGCCACTTCTTTGGAAGTTTTTGCCCTATCTTTAAACACAGAGTGAGGACCCCAGTTTTTAAAAGAGGAGTAATTCATTGCATGAATGTAAGTGACAGCAGTATCACTGCCAACACATGGTGTTTCCAAGACACTGCTCCTGCCACAGTTTCTGTCTGATGTCCACTGTCTGGCCGATAGTGTTAGTCATTCTCATGTTAATAACAAAGTGCCCCGTAACCCTGGCACATTCTTGTATCCTTATTCCAACTGCAATTTGGGATACTATCCTTTTTCATTTGACTTTTAAAAGCAAAGTGGTTGGGAAGTCCTCCAAGTAAACATGTGTCATTACACTTACCAGTTTACGGACATGGTACTGTCAGTTAAACTACATTACTATTATTATTGCTATTTTTATCATCATCATCATCTCAAAATTGCGGATTCCTTATTGCCAATTTAAATTCCTCCTAATCTGCATTTACCTTAAAAATGAATCCGTAGCAAACTTCTTAACCTGTGACAGGGACTTCACTGAAACAGCTACTCCTCCTACCTGTGGAAGTGTTGTATTTCATGGCATGCATCTAACCTTCATTTCTCGACAGGAAAGTTATGCTATGCAGAAATCTGTGAGATTTATATTCTGTGCTAAATTTGTTCAGATGAGTGGATGTTCTAGCACATTTCAAGTAGGAACTGTAGGATATCATGTTAGAATAATATGCTGGTTTGCAGTTAGTAGGCATCTTGCAAGGTCCCTAATAGCTTCCAGTTTAGCCTCTTTGGAATATTGCATTACCATTCTTTCTGGGCTTTCTGTTGCAACTAAAAGTGAAGAAAAGGGGTAAGTTTTCTAGTAGAGCTCAGTAAATTTAATTTTAGATACATCCTTACCAAGGAAATCAACTAGAAGAAATAAGTACATTTGTCTTTTCAAATGTGCTTTCTAACACACATTCAATATATCTGAGAAGATATAGAAGACAAGCTCCACAGAAAATATATATATATATATATATGCTGTAATCTCTACTACTTTAAGTAAGGATTGGAAAATTAAATAGGAATCCACTACATTTGTATCTTTCTGGACCTGACTTACAGACCTGGGTATTTTCATAGAATCATAGAATGATTTGGATTGGAAAGGATCATCTCATTCCAACCCCCCTGCCATGAGCAGGAACACTTCTCACTAGTCCAGGTTGCTCAATGTGCCATCCAACCTGGCCTTTATCACTGCCAGGGATGGGGGATCCACAACTTCCCTGTGCAACGGTTCCATGAGAAGTGGGTAGAGGCGAAGGGAAAATCTGTGTCCTGTGGTGTACGATTAGACACACAAGAACCCATTCACATGGGTGTTCTTCCTTTCAGATTTCTGCAGCAGCAAAGGCCAAAGCCTTCCTCATTCTCAGCCACCTGCCACAAGCCCATTTTCTACAGCGGCTCTGATTTGTTACCTCAGAAAGGGCTGTGCCCTTTTTTAGGCGTTAGGAGGAGTCCCTCGACAGGAAATGTGGGTACTGGCCCTTATCTTGATAGCTGTGACATTCAGGCTGTCAGTGACCTGTCGATCATAACACACTGATGGGTTTGAGGTTGTTGTTAGAAACAGCACTTTGGGTAGACTTGACCTTGCAAAGCAATGTTAAGGATCTTCCCTGATTAGCTGATGCCAGGCAAAAGACAGTTTACTCTGGCATGGTTAATACTGGGACACTGATACAATGATTAAATGCAAATTCTAAGCATGAAAAAGATTTCAGATGTAATTTTTGAGTGACATTCATCTACCGTGGTCTCCATGAGCAGTCAGCTAGGTTCATACAGCACTCTTCCGCAACTCTTTCTGAATCAGTGTGCTTAGTCAGCCTGAATAATTAGAAACATCAAGCTTTGTCCAGTCTTTGCCAGGTGAACTCAAAATAGCACTTCAAAGCACATTTCCTTAATTAAAATATTTCCTAGTCAAATACTAAATATTTGCAGATGTTATCAGACTCCCATATAAATATTAATGAGGTGTAAATTTTGAACACACAGAATTTCAGAAAGCAGTTGTGACTTTCAAATTACCCAGTGCACTGTCTGGTACACAATACTGATGTATTCATCTGCAGACACTCCCCCTGGGTTTGCAAAGTTATTTCTGCATCTGATAAACCTTGAGAGGCTTGGGCCATACGAGCTCATGTTATACACATCTTTCATCTTCTTACTCAGCTTCACCTTAAGCCCATTACTGCAATGCAAGTTTAGTGTGCTGTCTCAAGACTACTTTTCATGATCTGTTCAAAATAACACGTAAAATCCTGAATCCAAAAATTTCCTAGGAGAACCGACTTAAAATTAAAAACACTCAAACACATAAAATCATGGAGTTCTCTGAATTAATTAACTTTCCAAGTACCTAAGGCATATTATATCTGTCACCTGTTTTCCTACTGTTTCAAAGATGTTTGGAGTATAAAATCTGTAACATCGAAAGCACATTATAGGAGAAATTACTTTGGTTGATGGGACAGCCCTTCTGCCTGAATTCTCTGTTTTGTTGTGTTGTGTTTATTTTTTCCCAAGACTTGTGGAGAGAAGAGAACAGACTGCAGTCACAATCTGGTGGATGTTGTCACCTCATCTGATATTTTTTCCACTCACTGAAGAAATAAAAATGGTTACAACATGCAAACCTAATTTTGTGTAACAGTGCTCCTGTTTGCATAAGTGTTTTATTCCAGAGTGCTGTACGACTGGCACTTCATGGTGTGGTGTTGCTCATGGGTTTGGTCATGAGGCAATTATGTTCCCATGAAATTCCACATTACCACGTGCTCCATATGTAGATGCTGAGCATCATGTGCCACTGAAATCATGCTTTGCAGTTTTCTCTGGTGCTGGATAAGTCCAACATAGATAGACAGGTTTAACAATGCCCACCATGCACAAATGGAGCTGCAGGGTGACATTTGACACCCCATGGCAGACACCCCGCTCTCCCTTCCTAATCCACCATTTCAGATGTGCCCCTTCTCTGCACTGCTTTCTGGGATTCCCTCCACATATTGCTTCCTTTACTTTGCACCTCCTTTTGGTGGGGAAGTCTCACTGAGCCTCCCTGCCCTCCCAGAAAAATAAAATAAAATTAATGAAATAAATTTAATAAATTTTTCAAATGGTCAGTTTGTTTTTATCTTCAGCCTGAAGAGATTAAAAATCATAATCTCCAGTTAAGGTGTCCTAGCAGTCCATTGACTGGGATTTCTTTGGGACGTCAGATCCCAGCAAGTCACCTACAATTTGATGTTTGGACATTTTGCCAAAAAGAGAAGCATACAAATGGGGAGAAGCAAATGTAAATTGTTAAGATTAACATTCGAATTAAGTATGAAAATGTCCAGACCTCTGCTTTATTTCACTTTTTTTAGTGTTTTTCCAATAAAAGATTTATATCTGTTTTCAAGAACAAGATGAAGCCAGTTATTCTTTATATCATATTCTGGCCACAGTCAACTGTTCAACTTTGTGAGAGCAAAAATTACTTTTCAAGCAACTTAACCTGCCGCATCTACAACCTCCTAACCTGTAGAAGCTTGGCAGTGTTATGTAAATAATTTTAAAAAATTAAACCACCTAAAAACTCTAGCCTAAAATTCCGTGGCTCTAAAATTCTTACAGAGTTGAAAAATATAATGATAAAATATAGCATATTTTTTTTTTAAATTAACTTTCCACTGAATCTTGGCACAGACACTGAACATCTCAGAAGGATGTAAGAAGGTATGAATGTTGTTCCCAGATTCACAAACCACCTGCACATCACACATAGATTTGAGATGTGCAAATCTTTGTATACTTTCCATGCCCAAATCAAACGCATGGTTACTTGTTTTAGTTTACCTTCCAGTGAAAGGTTTAGCCTCCAATAACTGTATGTTTTCCCTGAGGTGGGAGGCGTGGGGTGGTTCAAGGCATGTTTAGTAACTTCAGATCTGGAAGCTGGAAAAGACAGAGATTCTTTTCTGGGCAGTGATGCATCCCCAGGTAAATGTCTTGAGGCTCCCAGCAGCACCTAATTGCAAACAGCTTTTGCAAGTCAGAGGCGATTGTGACAAGTCACTGAGAGGGTATCTTGAGAAAGTAACTGCCAAGTAAAAAAAGCATTTGCCTGAATAAAAATTCCCTCACTGCTATCTTGGATGCTCACCCAGGTGTATCTGAGCCTGTGCAGCTTTATTGGAAAGTGATATTCTTATCTTTTGTACCTGGAATTCTAAGGACAGATTCACAGGATCATTCATGCTGGGAGGGATTTTGAAGGCTGGATAGTCTGCTCATTATGGTAAAACCTGGATCAGATTTCTGAGATGCTTGTCCTGTCATGTTTTGACAGTCTGTGTGGGGAAGATCCATGCAAACTATCTGGGTAGTGTCTGGCAACCCTTGTGGTGCAAAATGCATCTTCCTACCCAATGAGAATTTCTCTTGCTGCAACCTGTGCTCACTGCCTCTCGTCCCACCACCACGCAGAGTCCGGCTCAGTCTTGCCTGTAATCTCCCATTAGAGGGTTACAGGCAGCAGCAAGACTTTCCCACATCCCTTACCCGTCTCTTAGGAAGATACAACGAGCCCGCCCAGCTCTCCCAGGTGCTCTGTTCTAAAAACAGAAACCTGCACTGAAATACCTTGGCTGCAGTCAGCAGCTGGGCACAAAAACATACAGGGTCCCCATAGCAGCTATAATTTCTGCTCAGTACCGTCTTCCTTTAAGCAAGATGTTAGTGCAGTCAATGGATGTTTCTCCGGAGGATAAAAAGTGGAAATAATTCATCTGTGCTAAAACCAAGCAGCAAGCAAGATAAAAAGCAGTTATAAACAAAAAAGAAATATCCATCTGTCATTGGGCATAGTCCGACTCCATCTGAGGTCTCTATCAGGTCAATGCTTCAGGCTCAAGTCTGTGCAAGTGTTTACACCTTAGATGTAAAGCAGAGAGGTGTAATTGAAGCATGGCTTGGATTTGCCAGAGTGGGAGGAAGCCTCCCATTCCAGGTGCATCCATAGCCCAGCTGTGAATGGTTTATCAGTGTATTTGCTGCTGCAAAGGGAAAAGTGATAAATTAGAGCCCTGGGAACCCCAGGGCTACCTTTAGCTTTGCTGTTCAAGCACACACACACTCACATACACACACACTTGTCAGAACTTTCTGCCCTATTTTCTTCTGCAGACACAAGGACAAGGAGTCCAGGCAGTTCAGAATCCAGTAATGACTTCTTGATGCTTAGGCTGGGTTTATGTTTCTGTCTGTGGACACAGATGATGGCTGTTCTGTGCCTCAGCTCTGCCTAGAATCTGAGGCTGCTGGAAAAGGAAAAGGAGGGGTTGGCACAGCTGCCAGTTAAAACAGTGACTGCTCACCTCAGAAAGGCCAGGCAGAGGATATGCAGTGATGTCCCTTTTCTTTTGCATCACTAGGAACTGCTGCCTTTAACGTAGAGAAAGCTGTGTCTGTCAGGGTATCTTTACCTTTCTCCATGGGCTGGCAAAGTAGGGCTTTGCCTTCTGACATGTCTGGAAGTAGGAGCCTGCAACATGTATTTGACATTCAATATTGAATGAAATTGAAACAGCTATTTTAACAGTGATAGCAGTAAGAACCCCTTAATACTGAAAATCAGACAAGCTAACTCAATGCTCAGAGCTTTTGAGTGACGAAGGAGAATCACAAAAATCCATCAGCCTCTTGGATGCCCGTCCGTGTTCCGTGCCTGGCAGCAGCCCGTCGCTCCCAGCCTGTCCCTCAGCCCCAGTAGGGCTGGCTGCCTCTGCCCCGTGGCCAGGAGCCTGTGGGCTCTGCTGCTCTCCCAGGGGCTCAGCAGGCTT
This sequence comes from Dryoscopus gambensis, assembly GCA_013389985.1. NCBI lineage: Eukaryota > Metazoa > Chordata > Aves > Passeriformes > Malaconotidae > Dryoscopus > Dryoscopus gambensis. The sequence goes on along the minus strand of WEIT01002992.1, from coordinate 59,755 downwards.
GGGAGTCCCACGCAAACACTGTCAAGGGGACCAGCTGTCTGGGAGCCAGGACACTTCCTCTTGAAATTTTAGCAAGGGTTCCACCATTTTTTTCTCTTGAAGATTTGTCTACAGGGCCCTAATCTGAAACAGAAGGCAGTGATCTTAGGTGCTTTTTTGGTTTGGTGTTTTTTTTTTTTTTTTCCAGTTTCTAGCTAGCCCTTATTCAGGACTGAATTTCTATCAGGTAATGAATAATAGAGTGAGACAATGTGTTTTGCTGTCATTTTTATGAGTGAATTCTGGATAACCAGCAACAGAGTATCTGAATGTTAATGCATCCTTACAATCTGATTTTCCACTGATAATCTGTATCACCTATTTAATCAAACATGTAACATTTTAGTGTCTCATTTTAAACTAGAGTTTAAAATTAGCAGAAAACACCAAGACAGTAATTGTCATACATGGGAGAGTATGAAACTACTTTTGATAGCAAATATCTCTCATTTCTGCACTCCTGGGCTGCAATGTGCATCTACATTTTATGCCACAAGGAACAGTGAAGTGAACTGAATGTACAATTATCAAATTAATATGGTCTGTTAACACAGCCAGAAACAGATCTGTGTCCCATCCAAGTGCAGGAACATCAGTACCTGTTTTCTAGATTATGTTTCATGCTGAAATGGTCAGTGCAGGTGCTGGACTCATCCTTTGGCAGTTCTTGGATATATCTTTTTGTGACCAGTGACACTTCTCTCTGTATGGCTGGGCAAAATAATCCTGGCAGCCATCCTCTGTATTGGTTCTTTCCCTTTCAGGCTAAAAGCAATTTAGTGGGGACTTTTCCAAAGTGTTGTAATAGTGATTTTCAATGAGAGCTGCCTAGAAAAGGGCCAAGTTTTTATGTAGCAACCAAAAAAGATTTTCAATAATGCTTATGCTTCAAATTCTCCAAGGTGCCCATGGAAATTAGGCATCCAAGGCCCTTAGCACTTGGAAAGTGAGACTTTGGTTTCACTCAACTTTGCAAAACTTTAAAACATATTCATTTAAACATATTTTCCTCCATTATCCCAACTCCAGTCTCTAACCTCCAAATGACACCTGGGCACTCCTTAGCACAAGAGATTTGGAAGTTTATTTTTTTCTTAGTAGTTTCCAAAAGGGCATCTGATATCGTCCTCTTTTCAGTCACATCTTTCACTAATTCATCCATTCTCTTCTGCAATGTTTTATGACTGCTGGCTTGAATTTCACTATGTGAAGTCTTGCCTTTGCTGTACTCAAAGATAATTTTTTTGACTTGCAAATATCAAGATTTCAGCCAGTGTATCTATTTGACGCTTGACCCAATCTCAGCTGGGCTTCCCAGGTGCTCTAAATGTTTTCAGCTACTGCTCCATGATCGTCAGATTGGAAGAGAAGAAGGACTAGGAGGCGTATAAATCTACACAGTCAGGTTGCTTTGAAGAATCACAAGCATACAACCCACACTTGAGCATTGCCTTTTTGAAATGGGAAAGTTCACATTCAGATCTGGATCACTGAGAATGATTTGCCTGTATTTCACACCTGGCTTTCATTCAAAGCGATGCTTTGCTAACATTTGCAGTAAAACATTATTATTTATATAGCCCAAGTGTTTAAAAACACTGCTCACGGAGGAGGACTCTGCTGTGATAAATGCTATACAAACAAAGATAGGAAAGAGCTTAGATCTAGCCCAAGGACATTGTAACATGGGAGAAGTGATAATATACAAATGTAGACAGTCTGGAGAATACAAAAATAAAATAAATCAATATTGGTCAGCATATCAGACAATAATCCTAGCACACTTGTGGTCTAAAATACACCAAGCATTTATGAGTAGTTCCAGACACAACAAGGCATTAAGTAGGGATTTCTAGGAGAATTCTATGTGGCTTAGCACAAAGAGAGAATCCCACAGCTGGAAAGTTGTGTAGGTAAAAGAAAATAGTATTGTTTAAAAATGTAACAATAACAATAATAATAATAATAATAACAATAACTGATTTAGAGAAGCTCAGGTATGGAAACCATCTTCTTAATTCTCACTGAGAGATGACAGAGAAGTGAGGTAGGCCAGAAGGGACTTTAATTGTGGGCAAAAATGCTGTTCTCTGTGTCTGAGAAAAAGCTGCAGGAAATGGGGCATGGCCCCCTTGACAGAAGCTGTGATTTGGTTCTGGCTCTTGCCCAGGTCCTGCCTAAGACTGGCAGCCTTGACCACGTGCCTTATCTCATGTCCTGACTCCCAGCCCAAGGCCTCAGCCCTGCCTCGGTCCTCTGCACCTTGGCAGATACCAGTGGGTGGGCAACAAGGTCAAAATATGAAACCGCATTTCTGCGTGCACAGACAGAGCAGGGATGGGATGTAGGAGCAAGTGGAGCATGCTGCAGATGTGGGGAGAGGCGAGCAGCAGCAGCCACATGGCTGGGCACCAGCAGCCGAGTTCAGGTGGTTTGCAACAGTGCTGAAATAAAGCTGGGAGTAAGAACTTCAGGTGAGATTTGGCTTACAGAAGTTAGCAGGTAACAGGAGTATCTGCTGGTAATATAATAACTGAGCAAGAAATTGTGGAGGAGGACTTAGGAGGAAGGGGACAGGGGTTGGCTTTAGCCACACTGAGCAAGAGCTAATAATTGAACCTCCAAAGGATAGGAGGGACAAACACTGAAGATGTTCTTCAGGCATGTGAAGGCAAGTCTAAAGCTGAGGTTTGGTGATCAGACTATCAGTAAGCTACAAAATACAATTTATAGTCAGGAAAAGTTAATTGAAAAATTAATTCTATCTCTTCACTAGAAATCAAATAATTCCATTATTCCCTAGAAGTAAATGATCTTGCTGGAATTAACTTTCTGTATTGACTATTCTTTCTTCTGAGAATAGAAATACATGTATTTAAGCGGTTTTTATTCCAATGAAAATGTATTACCTACATCAAAATGGAGTTCCATACTCCTGTCCTGCTGTTACCAATTTCTGTCTCAACAGTTGCTCATCTGATCCTCATCTTCTTATTTTCCCAAATTCAGTGAGCAGAGGGGATCAAACATGTTTGATCGATAGAATTTTGCTCACTAGAAGAAAGTTTATGCCTTGTTTATTAGACTTTGTTTCAAATGAAAAGTGTATTTTAGTATCCTTAGCCTCAGTAGGCACACTGCTGTGGCTTACTTTCCTCTGAGTTAGTAGAATTGTAAAATCATAGAACAGGTCAGGCTAGAAGGAACTTTGGATGTCATCTGATCCAGCCTTTCCTGGGAAGGAAGCCTAGATGATATTATCTATTGCCCTGTCCAAATGCATTCTGAAAACCTCTGGTGACGGTGTCTCTACCACATCCCTGGGGTGGCTGCTCCAGTCAATGATTCTTCTCGCTGTAAAAAAATTCTCTCTTATATTGAGGTGAAACCTTCCCCTCGGCAACTTGTACTGTTGCCCCTTCTCTTCTCCATGTGGTTCCTTGTGTGTAGAAATCTTCCATCCTCTTTCTGGTCACCTAAGTACCAGACTTCTATAGCTGTACTTTATAGGAAAGCAAAGAAAATTAAACTCTTCTTCTTATATTAATCAATTTTGCAAACAAGCAAGTTATGCTTTCCTTGGTAGGAATTTTAATGTTTCACCTAGGTATTTTATACTTCACAAATTTTCTGGGGAAAAAAAAGCTTGGAAAATAACTATATGACTCTTGAAAATATTTTGGTTTACGTTCTCAAGTGGGTGAATTATGGTCGGTTCCTATTGAGGAAATGTTTTACCTGGATTCATGCAGTTGCTTCAGAAGTAGGCACAGGCATTTTCTTTGAATATTACCTTCAAAATTTTTAATAATATCTTACTCCAGATTTTTAATTGTTAGTATCTGCCAGCAGACTGATATTCACAGATACTTAATTATCATCTGAATTTCTTACCTCCTCAAGGGAGTGTTAAATGAATTCAATCATATTTCTTATATGGGCCAGTTTTCATGACACAGGATGATTTCTGGTCCAGGCATTTATTTAGGATTTGTAGTTTTCTGAGGAGGGGAAAAAAGGGGGAAATACTAACTCTGATAGAAAATATTTAGATAAGATTAAATTCTTGAAATTTCATTATTAGCATACAAAGGATGAGTGAAATTGTCATCCTGTCCTGCTCCCTCTACCTCTAAAAGCACAAAGTAAACAGATATTTTACAAGTAGCTATTCAGACAGGGAGATGCCAAAATCTATCCTCTTAGCTAACAAGCAAGGCCAAAGGGTAAGTCTTCTGTAAGCATTTCACCATTTAAGCATTGCAGTCACTAGTAGGCCCTGCTGAAGGTGCATGCCAGGTCTTGTGAATCACATTTCCATCCAGGCACCTGCAGTACCAGTGATCAAGTCCGTTCCTGCAGTTCAAGTTACGTTTGTGCGTGCTGACCACAGAGTAAAGGTGTAATGAGTGACAGGGAGGCCGTCTGCCGCCACTGCTCAGCTGGGCTGATTTTTATGGAGCAGTGCTGGGTACTGCTGGTGCCAACAGGCTACGACAAACAAGAAGCTCATCATTCAGATGAGTCAAGCCTGCTCTGCAGTCAGCCATATATATTTTTGCCAGTTATCAGAAAGATCAGAGATCATTTTCAAATTGATACAGGTCTGGGAGTGACAAACACATGATGAGGATATGGGCATTTATACAGGTGAGTGGGTGTTTAAGGCATGACTATGCATTAAATCATCAGACACTCAGTGAAATAATTTAGAATACAAATAACCATTTCACTGAGGGCATATGTGGGTGTGCATAAATAAATCATAAAATTACAGAGAGATTAATTTTGGAAGGAACCTCCTGGGGTGAGCAAGTCCAGCTGCCTGCTTAAAGCAGGGCCAACTTCAAAGTTATGTCAGGCTGCTTAGAGGCTTCTCCAAGTGAGGTATGCAAATCTTCAGGGATGGAGATTACACAACTCCACTGCGTAAGCTGTTTCAGTTTTAAGCTGTTGTAAACACTTTTCTCCTTATACCCAGATGGAATTTTCTCTTGTTGCAACCTGTGAGTGTTACCTCTTCACCATCCACCATCATCTGTCCCGTTCAAGAGGTAGAAGACTACAACCATTCCCCTTCCTCAGCCTGCTCTTTTTTTCTAAGCCACACAAACCCATTTCCCTCAGCCTCTTCTCACACTCCTGTGCTCCTGTTCCCAGCTGGTCTGCCATGGTTTTCTGTTCAGTGTGATGACATACAGATATTACCTAGGAAGGCATTGTGGTGAGGGCACCTGGAGTTCCTGCTGTTGGAGAATGAAGCCCCACTTGTTATTTTTGGCCAACAGCGTGGTTGTGCTGTCATGGTTTAGCACAACTTGAGTTTTAATAAGGAAAAATTCACCAGCTACAGAAGTGATGTTTTTGTAAGAGGCTGTTCTAACTTCCTGCAGACCCAATAAACACAGTCAACTGGCTAGTTTGAATATTGACAACTCTGTTTAGCCACCTAAGAAAGCTGAACTCGCCTCTGTAAAAACACATTTAAGTACGAACAAGCCTGAGAAGCTCTCTCTTGCTTCTGGCCCTTGGATGGGTGACTGGGGTGCCCACCGGGCCCGGCAAGGCCAGGCCACAGCCCGTGGCTCCATGTGGGCCGGCCTCCCCAAGCACGGCTTGGCAAGATCGTGGCCACTCCTGCTCCATGCAAACCAGCCCTGCAGCTCAGCTAGCCCCTCCTCCAGTGCAGCCACCAAAATGAAACTCTACACCAAAACCAGCTCCGGCTGCTGCCCAGCAGAGATCATGTGACCACCAGAGAGAGATAAGTCCCAGCTGCAAGGCCCAGGTAAGATTAACCCCTTCAGCACTGTAAGTTCCCCAGAACAGATGAAGCCTGCAGACATCAATCCTCTCCCAGGTCAGCGGAAAGGGAAAGGCAAAGACACATGAATAGACACCATGACAGAGACACCAGAGTCAGTGAAGAAGGAAGAGATAAAACCCAGAGAGAGGAGAAAGAGAAGATGCTTCAAACCAAGAAGCTGAAATTCTTTTGTAATGCTATGGTGATGTACTGTGATACATCAGAGACTCCTTTTGTAATTTCATCGAAAAGCATGGGGGATAGAACATTCACACTGCAGCCATGAGCAAAGGTACCTGTGCTGAAATAAGCAAATGTTGAAGTAGCTGTGACCCAATGAGAAGTTTGAAGAGAGAGATGTGAGATTAGTAATGAAGACCCTTGCTCCCAGGGAAGACGAAGGCCTCTGTTCCCAGAGATGAAGATGATCCCAGAGGTAGATGAAGAGAACCTTTGCTTTTGAACATCTCATCCTTAAAACAGTACCCCATTAGCTAAGACTGAACCCTCGAAAACAGTTGTGGGGAAAGCTGTAAGTCGAGGGAAGGGACTTTCACATGCACATAGAGAACCATTTCCTGAGCAGGTACCTTGCTGTGACATTGAAGCCATGAGAGGACTGTTTCGTGTGGAGATGTCCCCATAGCATGGGCAGAAGAAACTCCTCTCCCTAAGTGAACTGATGAAAGACTATTACAGAGTTGGTCAACTGACTGAAAAATCCCAAGTTTTGTCCTTTTACAGTGTCAGTGGAGGGAGAAAGAGATGGGGGAAGGAGAGGTGTTCTGAAGGTTTATTCTGACTCTTATTTTTTTCCTTTTTAGTTCTGTTAATAAAGCTATCTTTATATTCTTTAAAGTTTTGTGCCTGCTTTGTTTTCTCCTAATTCTTATCTCACAGAAGGAAAATAAGTAAGTAATGGATTGCGAACAAAACCACTACACTTAATTGGTGTTTCCACCCGGTTTATGAACTGAACCCGCTACATTGTGCTAGCACTGGTTTTTTCCCAACTACGTGTATAAAGGCAACCTGGGCAGGAGGTGAGGTGCTGTGCTGAGGTGTGAGGCAATGACCTGGCAGGTGGCACCGTGGTGTTCACCTTCACTCTGCAGCCACAGGACACTGTGAAAAGCACATTCCCTTCTCCAAAGGGTGTCCTAATCAGAGAGTGTGCTGAGCACAGCATCCAGCCTACTGTGAATTTCAGTCTGTCATTTACTCAGCACAACAGGTGGCTGATTTGAGACAGCCTAAATTCTATCTGATGAGACACAACATCCTATTTCAGCTAAAGCTAAATCTGGGGATGTTAATACCAAACAGATTAATTCAGTTTAATTATATTCTGAATTTCTTACCTCCTCAAGGGAGTGTAAAGTGAATCCAATTATGTTTCCTACATGGGCCAGTTGTCGTGACTCAGGGTGATTTCTGGTCCAGGCATTTATTTAGGATTTGTAGGTCTCTGAGGAGGGGAATTAAGGGAAAAATATAAACTGCTGATAGAAGAACATAGTGAGAGCTGTAATATTATGAACATATTTCAGGTCTTTTTACAAACCAGAGAGGGATTTTTTTGTCATCTGAATTTAAGAATTAATCCAGACTGATGACAATATTCATTGTCATCACTGCCAAACCTAGTCTCAAAATAAACTCCCTCTACACAAAGTTAACACAGAAATTAACCTGCAGCAGGACCTATCTCTGACCTTTGGTTTATAATGAATATAGAAAAGCTTAAAAATTTCTTGACAAGTCAACTTTGGCTGTTTTTTAATGCTTGCTGTCCTTCTCTGCAATTCCTGGCATATGTATCCCCTTTAAGTATTCCGAGACTGAAGTGGACAATAACTGCTCTTCATCTGGAGAAGGTGATCTGCTGTGGATCACTTCAGTCTCTGTACATGGCACCCAGCTCACAGATGCCACCTGTCTATCCTGTCTTCAGATTGGATAAAGCATGCCTATTGCTGCAGAGCACAGAGGGAGAATGCCAGAGTGGCTGGCATAGATAGAGGGGAATGGATTAGCTGTCTAAACCCAGACTTCTAATTCAGGCAGCTCTAGGGTATCTGAGACATCTCTGCTAGGCCAGCAGATATAGCACAAGACCTTCAAGGTCCCTTCAGAGACCTCTCCAGACCTATGGTCTCAGGTGACATGTGATCTCATGCAGCACCTCAAGTGGCATTGGACACCTTGGTCTAAGCAGCTGAATCTCATTCTGCATTGCTCACAGACCACAGCATTTACACAGGTGTCACGTGCTATTGTTCTGCTTGGGTGTCAAGCAGAATGTTGATCTGCTGGAGGGTGGGAAAGATTTGCACAGGGATCTGGACAGGCTTGATTGACAGGCTGAGGCCAGTTGTGTGAGGTTTAATAAAGCCAAATGCCAGGTCCTGCACTTCAGTCACAACAACCCCATGCAGTGCTACAGGCTTGGTCAGAATGGCTGGAAAGCTGCCTGGTGGAAAAGGACCGGGGGGTGCTGGTCAACAGCCACTGAGCCAGTGTGTGCCCAGGTGGTCAAGAAGGCCAGTGAAATCCCAGTTTGGACTAGAAATCATGTGACCAAAAGGATCAGGGCAGTGATTCTCCTCTTGTACTCGGCAGTGATGAGGCCACACCTCAAATCTTGTGTCCAGTTTTGGGTCCTTCAGTACAAGAGGGACATTGAGGTGCTGGAGCATGAGCTTGTCCAGAAAAGGGCAACAGAGCTGGTGAAGGGTCTGGAGCACAATTCTTACGTGGAGCAGCTGAGAGAGCTGGAGATTTTTAGCCTGGAGACAAGGCAGCTCAGGGGTGGCCTTATCAATCTCAACAACGACCTGAAAGGAGGCTATAGTAAGGTGGGAGTCCATCTCTTCTCCCAAGTAACAAGTGATATGATGAGAAAAAATCGCCTCAGGTTGTGCCAGGGGATGTTTTGAGTGCATATTAAGAAAAATTTCTTCTCCAAAAGGGTGAGAAGTGTAAACATTGTAATGGACTGTCCAGGGAAATGGTTGAGTCACTGTCTGTGGAGGTGTTCAAAAGACGTGTAGATGTTACACTTAGGGACAAGGTGGACTTGGCAGTGCTGGGTTAACGGTTGGGTTCAGTGGATGCAGTCATTGTCCGTGTCTCTGCCACTGGACATTTGTCAGAGATGCCAAAAAAGCTCTGACTTGTACAGAGCGAATATCAGTTGAAATCCAAAGAGAAGAAAAATGGTCATTGCCGCTGGTGTGGATTTTCTGTGACTCCTGATTCTCACAGACAGCTTCAAAACCTGATGCTGCCTGAACACGTCTGCTCCATTGCCAATACTGAATTGACAGTTCTTGACCTTCTTTAATCCTTTAGGTTTAACTTTATTTACAGTTCATTTAAATTTAATGGTTTCAGGCAACCATGGGCAGTCATGCCTTACTCTCTTTAGAGATGCTGTTATGTGCAAGGACTCTCTGTCTCCCACTGTTACGAGCCTTCCAATCCCAAAGGCTCCTCAGAAGGATCACGAGTTTTGACTTCAGTCAGAGCCACTCATTGTAGCCACAGTCTGGAGAAACACAAAGTAGCTCCAACCAATTTAGCTTGCACAAATCTGTGTTTGTTTTTTTAATGGACTCTCAAGCTTGACTACTCATCCTTGTCACTGACTATACATGAATAATACATCTGGCTTGAACTAGGTGAGATGAATTCCCAGCTGCATCCAGTCATCATCTACCTGCGTCATGCCTTGGAATATAAAACATGCCCATCTATTTTCAACTATTCAAGAGCAAGAAAAATACAATTATATATGTAGAGACTGGTGATTCATTTGCCCTGATTGCCTATATTAATGGAGTAGTATTAGTAAATACTACTAAAAAAAGTATTGTTGACTGAGACAGAAGTCAATGCCAAAGCCATCTTATATCAATAGGACTTGAAATATTGCTACTAGGCCTTCAATCCTAGGGCTGATGCCTAAGCTTTTAATATATTTTTCATATATTTGTAGCTTTGTATTGCTGTAGCTGCAGTACTTTTCCTACCCGTTTCCCCTAGATTTTAGAACAATTAGCTAACCTTGTCATACTTTCTTGAAATATTGGTCGGTGGACCTACAAAAAGCACATTTTGTTTTCCAACCAGAATCTGAGAAGTCATAACAAGAAGTGGGGCAAAGAAGCCCTTGGACCAACTCCAAGGGGTTGACCCAGGGGTGGGTTACTGGGGCAACTGCATCTCCTATTAGATGTACCTGTTAGATATCCTAATTAATTAACCTTATAAAATTGTAGAAATCTGGTGCCAGGTATGCCCATCACCCCTGGGACACCTGGAAGCTTCCAATAGAGGTCTGCTTTTTACTTTATTATTCTAACACTGTTGCAAGGGGTTTTTTCTCTCTTGATTTTAGGCAACAGGGCATGTAAGAGCCTGTATGAAAAGCCTACATCCTGAGCCTTCCTGGGATGGCTCATCAGCATCAGGATCCAGCTCCCCAGAGCTAATCCCTTGTGCCACTCCCCAGGGGTATCTGGCTTGGGTATTCTGAGTATTGTATACACCAGCATGTGCACCATGTGGGGTGTGTGAATATATGTGCTACTTTGGGCTACATGTGGCTGCATTGATATATTCAGTCAGTGTGTGTATATCCACATATTTCCGTGGCAGAAGGGAGTGCAAGACTAATACTAGAAATCAATCCCCTCTGACAAAGAGAAAAGGGTGATGCAGTGCTTCTGTCCTTTCAGGGAGCTGTGATGGAAATCCAGGAATCACCTATCCTTTTGGTTCCTCTGCAGCTTTCAGTATGTCTTTCTTTGTTACAGGTCAATAAGGGTGTTTTCAGAACAAGAAGGCCCTTGACTTTATAAGTGTTCTGCACTTTTCTGTTACTTTTCTGAGTTGGTAATGGTAAGGGTTATAGCATATTTCATTTGCTGGTAGATGGGCTGGAGACAGTGAAAATATTTTAAACTCTTCTAATTTATTAGAGGACACTCTTACAAGCAGCAGCTACAGAAGATATCAGCAAAGCTGTTTGACCTCCTCTCAGACCCTGGTACAAGCTGGGGCTGGAGCCTTTGATGTGTTAGAGAAAAGGTGTGACAGCTCCCAGGACCCAGAGAATTGCCAAAAAAACACCAAAAGAAAGGCTATAGTCCTCACAGGGTAGGTGTCAAATCTGGCTACAAGTGCTCTCTTTTTGCCTGTATTCATGACCTGCAAGTTCTGTGCTAGGCATGTCAGAGGAAAATAAAACTATCATAAATTGAGAATTGCACTGCTGGGGGAGGAATGAACAAGAGGAATGGATGAATTCTTGAGCAAAATGTTTCCTGTTGGGGTGTGAGATGAAAGCTGACAGTGGGCACAAAAACTTGCATAGCAAGTCTGGAGAGCAGTCTGGAGAGGACTTTCTACTCAAATAACAGCAAAAGAGAGAAAAACTCTGATTGTTTCCTTAAAAGCAGGAAGATGATTTCATTGTAAACAGTTTGCAGTTCACAGCACTGCTTTGAGCAGCAGGGGCAGCTCTGAGGGAGCCCACATGCTGGGCTGCACTGCCCTGGGAGTGCAGGGGACACGGGTGCCATGGCAGGGGCAAGGTCAGCTGTGACGGAGGCAGATAATGCTGGAAATGGTCCCTGGGCTGCGATGCACCAGAGTGGCTTGGCCTCATCTGGAGCAGTGGGGACATCTGTGGTGTGAGCCTGGCCTGTGGCTGGGATAAGTTGGAGCCTGTGAACAGGGCAGCTCTACTGGATAGGTCCAAGCCAGTAATACCCCATTTCCCTGCCAGCTTTCCTACCTCACTGACAGGATCCTGTCAACAAAGCGCAGTAACTGGGAAAACAGTGGTGGCATGCAAGAAGGGAAGGCTTTCCAAGCAGAGCAGCAGAGACATTTTCCAGATGACTGTGCTGCTAGCAGACCTGCAGTTTGAAGGTCTGACTGCCTTAGCATAACTGCGAAGCAAACACTTCCAGGCTGTCAATAAGTGAGGAGGTGGAACCTGTAAGAATATTGACCCAATTCCCCTGTGGCAGCGACTCTCTCATCCATGCCTGTGTCCTATTGCCTCTGGAGTGCCTGCCAAGTCAGACAGTGTGCAGTTTGGGGGCGTCCTTTCTGCTCATCCTTCGCATCAGCCTATTGCCTTCTTCTCAAAAGATACTCCATGTGGGAAATCATTAGAGGCATTTTTGTGAACTTTATGGATGATATCATTATTTACCCATCCAAGCTTGGAGTCCCTTTTCAGTAGCTCAATCCAAGTGCTCATTATTTTCACAGGCTCTGCCAGTTATCTAACAGGAGAGACCTCTTTCATCTTCAAGGATCTCAATTTGTAGTGAGATCAAAGGTATTTCAACTTCAAATTAAGAACATTCATTACTAACACTTTCTAAGTAATGTAGGTTCAGGAAAACTTTTCCAGTGAAAATAAATTGACTGGTTTATGTACTGAGTTGCACGCAAGAGGTTTCAACCAGTGTTAACAAACTTCTAAAAACTCTGAATCTATTGATCTGATCTATCTGGACCAAGCTGACAAATAGAATAATGTTGTTGTTTGGTGTTATGATTGCAGGCCATTTTCTCAGTAATGCTGGTGTTATTATATGCTTAGTGCTGGAAAATTCTGCCACTACAAGAGAATGAATTTCAGCATAAATTAATGTGATTTCTGTAATAACAGCTAATGAGATCTGACATGGCAAAACCAAAATGTACAGATGACAGGAGGAAGTGTGTCTGAAATAAACTTCAGTGCAACATAGTCACACTCTCTTAGACTTTCAGTGGAGTAAATTTGTGCAGCATTGTTTGTTCCATGGCTAAACTGCTTTACTGGGCATAGCTAACAAATAGCCACAAAATGAGCTCTGTGCACTGTACTGCAGTGTGCAAGGTGGATGCATTCAAAGGTAAAAGTTTCACTTAGATAAAAGTAAATTGATTTTATGCAGACCCCAGCTGAAAAAAAAGTATTTATAGGAGAAAATATTGTAAAACATATTAGAGTTTGTGAAAAAGAGATAAGTGGTACAAAGCCTATTTTTCTGAGTCTGTGGTAGACCATGTATGCAATCTATAGAAATTAGTTGTTTGGGTTAAAAGGGGAAGTGTTTGACACTGGTGTGGAATTCCCCAACATGCAACACACAGGCTTTGGGGAGGTGATCCCAGGTCCCTCACCTGGCCTCAAAAATCACCCCAGAGTATCACATTTGTCTTAAGCCATTGCCCAAAGATTGCTGATCTTTCCTGACTTGTGTTATTCACACAAAATGCTCCACTTTTGATGTTAATGCATCATGATGCTAACTCCACGATGTTAACAGGTTGGTTAACTCCATCCTTTGGAGCTCAGTGAGGTTATAAGTCCTTACTGGAGTAGTTCTCCACCAAAGGCAGGATTTTGTTCTGGAGAAGAAATGATGAACCACAGGGTTTAAAAACACTCATCATTAAATAATCCTTAAGCTCATCATCTAGCCAGGGCCTTGAGGAGAAAAACAAAAATTTCAGAGAAGAGAAATAACTTCCCAGTGCTGACCAGTAGTTTGCTGGGCACCCCTTGTATAATCAATTCACCAGCCAGTGTCTATACCCTCAAGTATGTGCCTATGCAATAGTAAATATTACCATAAAAATGTGCCCATGGAACATATATGATTTCTATCCTTTTTTGAGAGAACACTTGCCAGCACTTACTAGACCTATAGGAAGAAATAAAAGAAACAATAAATCTTTCAGTCTTCTTTAAAATTGCAGATGTTGGCCTAATTTCCTCAGTTTTTCTTTCGGACTAGCAATGTGTGAGTGCCTAGCTCTGACTGTCACAAGAACAGAATATTAAACAGTCTTTTTTTGCTTTAAATCAGCAGATAATTATTTTAGCAGTGGGCTACCTGGTTACAGTGCAAGCAAAACTATTTATAAAGCTATACAGTGTTTTAGAGGAAAAAGAGGCAAACCTCTGGTGTCTGTGTGGTGCTTCAATGTCTCCTGTCTGGACAAGTCATGTGAAGTGAACTGAGTATTTGCCCTACTGAATGGGGACAGGAGTTCAGGTCAGCTGAATCCTGGTCCAGGCTGTGCCAGAGGATCACTCTTCACCTTGTCCTGACCTTTGACTTCCACACTCTCTCCTCTCTTCAACTCCAGTGGGAATTTCCCCTGAGTAGGAACCAACTATAACATGTCAGTTCAATGTTCAGCAAAGTAAACCTTTCAGTCCCAGAGACCCGGAGCTGTTTTTCATATTGCAAAAGCACAGCACCACATCTCAATGCTGAGGCACATCTCCATGGCTGCAGCCACCCAACCTGACAGCCCTCAGGACCAGGGGCCTGCAGAGGAATGCTTGGCTCATTGACAGGCACACACTTGGGCTGGTGGATCTGTTTCTTTTTCTCCATCTGTACAGGAACCAGTAAGCCTCTGTGCCCAGGGAAGACATTATCATACAGATTTTATCCAGTGCTGGAGGATTCAGGTGCTCCTGTTCCCATACAGCTTAGTGCTCTCTGATTTGGACACAGCAGAAATGCAGACATGGCCTCCACCAGTTCAGAAAAACCCAAGTGCACACAGAAACCTTTTTACCAGAAGGCATCCTTTATCCCAGGCATGCTAGGAGCTCAGTACTACAGTCAGTTAAGCAGTCTTCAAAATCATCTGTCAGTGATAGGAATCCAGAGCTGCTGGATGCTCTGTTTAATCGAAAGTTAGCCAGGGAAGCACTACTCCTTTATGGGTGCATTTTTCTCCTTAAGAAGTCAAAGAAACAAATATTGTTTATGGATACGTCAGCATTTTTTTTTATAAACATCCTTTGAGCCTAGTCAGCCTAATTTATGACATTTCCACAGCTGCCTTATTAGGAGGCTGTGAATCCGTATCTGCATTCATCTTGGAGTAAAGATGCCTTATCTCCATCCCTCACTAGCCTCGGAAGTAAAGCCACTGGAGTCAATTGAATTGCACCTGTGCAAAGCCAGCATAAGCAAAGCCAAGCACAGAATGCAAAACAGCATGACTCACTAGCTGGGGGAGCAGAAGGATGTGCCAGCTGTAAAAACTAGTAAGGAATGAAGAGCCATGAGATTCCCAAAGCAGCTTGGGTGGCAGGAGCAGCTTGCTCTGGAGCAGAGCAAATGGACCAGAACGGAGCCCTGTCCTACAGCAGCTGGGTGGCTTCTGGTACTCAGTGACCTTGCTGGGAGCAGGCTGGGGGTCCCCGCATCTGCCACTGTGCCATGGATATGCCACAGCAGGAAAGTGTGAGGGGACGTGAAGCAAGCTTCTCTCCACGCTGAGATTCAGGACTTGTCTATTTTTTCAGTTTTATCGATGTAGCCAGAATGAATGATAAGACAAAGCACATTCCAGTCTTTAGGGCATCTTTTTTTAAGTATCTGC
Source organism: Dryoscopus gambensis (assembly GCA_013389985.1). Lineage (NCBI taxonomy): Eukaryota > Metazoa > Chordata > Aves > Passeriformes > Malaconotidae > Dryoscopus > Dryoscopus gambensis. The sequence goes on along the minus strand of WEIT01002992.1, from coordinate 44,487 downwards.
CAGAGTTTCTTCTGACCTAGAAAGTGAAAAAGAACGAAATAGAACTAACAATCCCCACTGCACAAGACCATCATTTAGTTGAAAGTATCTCTGTTCTCAGGCATTCAGCTGAGAATAATAATATATGAAGTAAGAGAAATAGGGAGAGAACACAGCTTCTCACATCTTTCACTATATGAAACTCTGACATTTTGCACTACATTTTTAATTCGCTGGTTTTCAAATATTTATATTTAATGCCAAATCTGGATTTTGGAACAGCTCATTTTAAAATGAGCCTCAAATTACCTCATAAAATAAATAGTGATGTAATATAAATTCTGCATCTCCCTGAAACTTCTTCGTAATTTCAGGGAAAAAGAACCTAAACATGTTCTCTTGTAAAATTTGTTTGCTTTTGGAAGGCAGAAATCCTCTCTGCTTATTAAGGGGCCTTGTAGAAACACTTAGACAGTGCACATGCTCCATGATGGATTATGCCACTGCACCAGAGCATTATCAGCTCCATGGCATTCTGATAATGGATTAGTACTGTAAGTCACTGGCACTTAAGAGCAGATTTTCCTTTATGAAAATGAAGACGTGATATATTGCTCCAAAATATGGTACCAGGAAGGATATACTAGTTACAATTGAAAGTATGTGAGGGAGAAAGCCCTTCACGCTGTGGTAATATTTGCTGATATATCTTTAACTTCCTGTTCTAGGAAGCCTCTTTAAACTGCCAGTTTCCCTGAAGATATAATAAGAATATAGAGCCAAGTCGGGGAAGAAAATATGTTATTGCTCTTAGCTGGCATGGTTCATGCATTTTACAGCAAAGTAAGGAGTTTGAAAAAAAATTACCATTGCATGCCTCTGTATGAAAAAAATCCATTGATTTACATACTTTCACAACCAGTACTGTGTATTTATTTGAAAACACTGTGGTTGCCTGCACTGCATGGCTGCCTTTCATGGATGAGATGGCTGCCTTTAACATGTCTGAAATGATGGGATGAGGTGGCTTCAGCAGTATCAGCTTATCCTGCCACCAGCTTCTTGCCCAGGCCAGCAAACCTTCCCTCCATGTTGTTCGCTTTCTGTATTGGAGACTTTCAGTTTCAGAGTCTTTTATCTCTAGACAGACTTCAGCAGCTCAGTTTTCTTCTGGGTTAATTTGCATTAAATGCTACAACCTACCAGCCTTTATATAGTAAAAAGGTCTGTGGGATAGTGCAACTAACTTTGTTGAGATATGTGTTTTCATAGCAGGCTTCCCCCTGAAGAGTTAACACAGCAGAACTACTGGGGAGACTGATCAGCTGCCCAAAGCATTGTTTTAATGGCTAAGACATGTGATGAGTAACTGGGAAAGTGTTATCCTGTCACGACCTGTATTGGGCTACATGCTGATCTCATGCTGCTGAGGAATAACCTGAGGAATAACACAGGAACCAAACTCAAACCTGTTTTCTCAAAAAGATACTAGTACAATGCTGTAAAACTCAAGTCTGGCCCTCTTCCTTCAAGCTAGAGGTGATTCTGAAGGCACATCTTCACTGCGGCTGAGGAAACGGGAAATGTCCTTTAGGAAGAGCTAACAAAAGATGCTGGCACTCTGTACGTGTGTGAAGCAGCAGCCTGGCCAGTGACTGGCATGTAGATTTTTTACCAGAGGAAGGAGAAGGGAATAATTTCATCCCTAGTCCTGTTTAGCTGCTGTAGGGAGAATATGAAGGAACTGTGGATTCAGAATCCACCAGTGCTTACAGCTTCAGGCAAATTCCAAATCTGCAGACAGGCGAGGTTTCTGCGTTATTGGATAAAAGATGTGACACAGTGCATCTAGACAAATGGCAGAAGTGTAGGCAGAGAAATGGACTCTACCATGGATGACAACAAGGAAGGAAGCGCTGTGATGCTGAAAGCTTTAGCAGTAGACAGCTAATGTGCCATGATCCCTGGGCTACAACAGGCATTAGATGCTAGGTGATGGAAGAGCTTTCCTTCTGTCTGAATCAAGATGAAATTAAGCATTTTTTTCCTTCTGGAGTCTGGACTGGAGAACAGTGCTGCTGCCACAAGGGCTGAGCACAAAGTGTCTTGGGGAGAAGGGCAGGAACCTCTTCAAGCCCCAGCTGTGGCAGTTTGGGAACTGCATTGATGAAGCCATGTGCAGGGAGGAGAGTGGTCACCAAGAGAGGATGGGCAAAGAACTTGGAGAGGACCCAAAGGGGATGCCCCATCAGGGCTATTCCAGGCACAGGCTGCAGAGGCTGACTCAGACTTGAGGAGCAAGGAAACTGTCCTGGCTTGGTTCAGTCATGCTCAGGGGAAAGGATAGATTTTGTAAAATAAGATACTTCCTTAAGAAATCCCTGACTGCTGTTAGCTTCCCAAGAGAATCAGGACACACAACAAAAGTCAATAAGCTACAGCATCATATCACTTGGTAAATCCTGTACATTTTAGCAACATTTGCAGTATTAGCTTTTTTGTTTTCTAGACATGTCTTTGATGCCACAGCTTCTGAAACTACCTAAGCACTGGCTGCCATGATAACAGACGGACTGTTATGCAGCTTGACAAAGAATTTAGCTGTCAGATTTAAGTTTGTATAATTGACAATGTTCTATGAAAATTAATGGAACTGCACAGCTTTGCACAACTTGAAGGTGTTGCCCACTAGTTTCAGTTTTTAAACAGAAAGAACAGTGCTTTGGTATGAAAAAATGTAAAAAGCTATGGGCTTTTTTTACTTATTGCTTTCTAGTATTTTAGAAATATATGGTAAGGAAAAGGTGATTTCTAGAATGACCAAGATTATTTATGTACTCTAGCATTGAAGATTTGACAGTACTGGGAAATGCCTTTTTTTCTACAGTAATAAAAATAGATGTCTTAAGGGAGAAAAAACCCATGAAAGATGACATGCAAGTCCTATTATGCAATGTAGTCCCTCTGTTTGCCATAACAGACAAACAGAAGTTTTACACTTAACTAAGTGCACAGATCCCTTTTAACAGTGCAAGAGCTAATCAGGGAAACCATAGAGACCCTTTCCCAGTGAGTTTCTTACTGAAGAGTTGTATTTCTAGAACCAAGGTTTTTTCAAACACTGTTGGTATCTTCCTGTGGATACTGATGCCTTGCCAAGGCAATTTGCTTTGATGTTGCACCAAGGAGAAATATGGTCCACAAGGAGGAACACTATTTCACAGTCTGCAGCTCAGCAACACCACACTTGTACATGCCTTACCTACTTTACACAAAACCTTCTTTTCAAAAACTTTTTATTTTCCTCACACATTTTCCCTATGCCAAGAATCACGATGTTCTCAGACAGTGCTGTGGTAAGGCAAACAATGATAGGCAAACCCTGAGCACTACTCAAGGGCGTTATAGAAAAGATTGTGAAATTCTGCAAAAACTGCATGTATCTTATATTTCATGGATTTGTGTATCGCAAATTTAGCTGACAAAGAAGTAAGCTAAAACACTGGACACAAGGAAATTTTGTTCCCCAAAGTATAAAAAGATATTTGATATGGGAGCATATATATCATAGGTCTTTCTGCCCTGGTAATTCAATATTATTTTCCTATGTACATTTTAGGATAGTGTATTAAAAAGTTGACATCTGCCTACCAACTTTCTATTCTATTTCAAAATAATCTGATATGATGCCACAGAACACCCCATCATACCTATATTTCACAGGAGATAACCTGGCAGGGTGGCATAAATTAGAACCAAGACCTCTTTGAAATGCCAGCGAGCTGTTCTTTTTATCCAGATCAGTGGAAGAGTCTAATTAATTTGGCAGAATTCTTGTGTCCTCGATTACAACATCTGCTCTGCTGTGGAATGATCCAACACAACCATCTGTCTTTCACCATGCAGAGCAAGTGGCTGAGGGAAGATTTAACATTTTTCGACAGCAAAGGTTAGAAATGAACACAGTATCAAATTTAAAGCCGTGTTCTTCAGACCGTCAAGGTTAAGTACTGGAGTTATGCATAGACCAGCAGATTGGACTGGGGAGAGGTGGTTTGTGCCAGCACATTGTTAGAGAAGGATGAGCAGCAAAGTCACTCTATTGGAGCTCACAGGATTCATTACAATTTTTGTCTCGACTAGCTAATCAGCATCAATCCCAATATTATGCCTGAAGCATCCTTTTTGAGGCTCTCTCAGGCAGAGTATAATCTTGCAATCCTAAATGTGGTCTTCACTGTGAAATTTGCCAACAGCTCAGTATCAATGAAAACATCAGGGGAAAAAACTTCCTTCTTTCCATCATGCCAGCCAAACCCACAGAGTATTTCAAATTATGCAGGCAGGCAAGTAGTTCTGTCAGCTTAAATATCCTTGTTTTGAGAGACAGCTTTACCTTTACCAGTTTAGGGGGATTCTCCTGTGGCTGCCAAGGTTGCATTACCCAGCAGAGCTGCGTGTCCATGGAGAGAACATGCCTGAGACATGATCCTGTGCCCTTCATAGCTGTGTCCTTCTCCAGCAGGCTTTGCTTCGGCTCCCTCACAGCCAGGCTTAACAGCTGCTGTCAGAATGAACATGTGTGCTTAGTTCTTCTTTTAGAGGTACAAATCCTGGTTTTAGGAGCTATCAAGCATTTCCAGTGGGAAAGTGTTGCTTGCACTCTGTCTGGAACTGTTGCGGCAGCTGAGCCAGTGGCATTGGAGGCTCAGGGGCCAAAGAGCTCCAGAGCAGGAGAAGCCTGTTGGTGGGCCAGCTCCAAAGTTTAAGATCACCCCCTAACTCAGGGTGAGAAAAGCCTCCCCCATCAGGCTTTGTGGTTCTGTGCAGATTTGGTCTGTCTGCTTGGCCCGTTGGCCATATACCCCTTTTACCCCTTAAAAGGTTGTTGTTTCACTACCCCGCCTTCTCTCCGCCCTGTACCCTCAGACCATTGGTTACTGGTGCTCTGCCCGCCTCCTCTCTGTACCCCTATATAAGTCTGTCACTGGCCCCAACTGTGGTTCTTCGTCCATGGATCCCTCTGTTGTGGATTTACAATAAAGCCTTCAGAACTCTGTACAAAGAATCTCTCCTGACTCTTTGCCTCCGGTAACGCCTGAGCTATCCAGCTGGAGTGTGAGCGTGTGCTTTCGTGCCTCTATCGCACAGGTGTGAAAGTCGGCCTGCCAGCGTGCTAAGCAGCACTGCTGGAGCGATCCCTTGCCAGGGACGCTTTCGGGAAAACACGGCAACCTCTCCACTGACCACCCCCCCGCGTTATGGAACGTTTTCATTGTAAAATTAGTGGTGCAAAATACCTCTCTGGCTGACATGAAAACTTCTGCAATTCATAGGGCTAACATGAGGTGGGTCCATTCATTTCACTGGTTGGAAATGCTGACTTCTCAAAGGGCAGCAGCATCACAGACAGGTGTTCTGCAATCATTTCATGACTTCCAGCTCCAGTTTGGCACTGATTATGTAAAATGCATCAGCCTATTGGAAACTGCATCTTGTTCTGCCTGTCCCCTAAAGGTAAACAGAGGGTTTAGCAACAGTGCTTGCCATTAATAACAGTGTCTTCTTACTACTTCAGACTGATGACAGCCAACTGTGAAGACACTGTGCTGTGATGCCAAAAGAGGTAAAAGAGCAATCCAGCATTGTTCACTGGTGTATCCATACCTATCGTAAAGTACTGATGTGGAAGGGCAGCCTGTGGCCTGTTTTGTCCATAGATTCAGTGCTGCAACCTCTTCTGCAGGAATATAGATCCTGGATCCTCCTCTCCTTTTTTTTTTTCTGTCCCATTAAGCTTGCAGCAGTGCAAAATTTTATCCATGTAGTTCATTGGACTTCTCCCATGCATCTCATTTTCTTTCCTCTTCTTGTTTGACAGTTGTGCCTATCTGTATTTTACTCTCTTGTGTTGCGAGAGTACTTTGGTTTTGCTGGGGTTGTTGGAGTTTTTGTTTATTTATTTATTTGGCTTCTAAGGAGTGCCAGCGGCTTTCCTCAGTGGCTGCATTGGAAACAGCATGAGGAGATGAAGGCAGCAGCCTGCCATGGTGTGTTTGCTGAAAACCACTGGGTTTATTTACTATCCAGTCCCCCACTTTCATATATGTTGGCTCCAAAACAGCAGCTCTATCTGCCAATTCCTACTGCCCAGACTAAAGAGGGAGACTATCTGGCACAAACTTTACCTTCCTAATCACATCACAGACATCATCCAAAGCCTGTTGAATTCAGTTCCTGCTAACTTCACTGGTCTTCAAGGAACATGGCAAGATCTTCACATGCAACAGCAAGAGATGGTATATACATGTACCCCCTGCATACTCAGCCTCACTTTTCACCTCCTCTTCCCAAAATGGGGAGACTGCACAGACCTTGCTGCTTGTTAAAGCTCTGAGTTAACATTCTGTGGTAATTTGTTTGGCCTGAAAGGTAGCTACAGTAAATGTGTTAATGGGAACATTCTCCTTTTATTCCCTCCCTCCCCAATGCCTCTGTAAAGCTGTGGTTTGCACAGACTTTAATTAGAAAAGAGGAATTTTGCATGGTCTCCAGCTGAGCTTTCCTGGATTTAATTGTCATTGTAGCTTTTATTTTATTGAATATGTAGCAAAACAAATTGGTGTAATCCTCCAATCCAAAATAGATATAATCCTCCAAACCAAAAGGGAATGTAGTAGTGGAAAGAGAGCTGTGATAAAAATAACTCGCTTCACTCTGGCAAATATCTCCATCATTCAATAGAAGCTACTTGCTGTTATGGAGACCAAAATCCCTTATTTCCACAGCACTATTTTGATTTTCTGAGTTTCAGAGTTTTCTAAAACTGATTGAATGACACATTTTATCTATTTTTTTAATATATTTTTTTAAAAAGGTAGTAACGTTGGTTTCAGTCCAGAGTTCACGGTCATTGCTGACAGCCACAGACTTCAGCAAGAATAGGGCTTAGCTGTTTCCTTCATTCTGAGATAATGAAAATCCCCCTTCTCCCAGATGATCATTGGTCTTGAACGTCAAGCTGCCTCTGTGCAAGAGTCTGATGCCTGCATCGGTGACCCATCTGGCAAGAATGAATGGACTTATATTAAGGAACATCGTCTGACAGGTGACATGCCAAAGCCGTGACACGGAGATTACTTGTGGCCAGTGTCAATTCTTTACACTGCCAGTCCAAATAGATCCTGCTCGGGATGTGGGTGATGCACATCGACACCTGGCATATGGCAACAAAGCTTCTGCATCTCCACGGAAGGAAAGGTGAAAACATTTATGTCAGCTGTGCTGGAGGTAAATCAGAAATGTTGGGACAAGACACTGTAGCACTGAAACAAAGTGAATTAACTTGTTTTTCAAATGAGGATGACAGACAGAGGTTTAGGCACGGAAGGTAAGATGTCGTTTGGCAAAATTTCCCCCTGCAGTGGGGCTTAGTAAAACTTTAGTCATCTAGGCCACAGGCAGCTTTCCAAACCACCCCCTTTAACCACTGTGTGTCATGGTGCACACACACACACACACACACACACACACTCTCACACACACAGAATCATCTATCTATCTGCCTTACAGCCCTGGGTGCTTGATACCCCACGTTCACATGAACAGTGTCCTCTGACCCAACAGCCCAAAGCCTGCAGACTGCACTTCTGTGTGTGGGATCTGAGCCTGTTTTGGTTAAGGTGAACCTTGGTCATAGTATAACATGCCTCACAAATCCTGCAGTCACCAGGTTGTTATGTGAGAGATCATTGCTAATACAGATTTATTCTTGGGTAGTCACTTATTCCCCTTTCACCTGCTTTGGATCCTGAGCACCTGGTTGCCACAGAAGGTGACCTGGGCATACGTACATACTTACATTAGGTATGAAGGGTTTTGGAGTCACTAAAGAGACATCAGCTCTCCTAACTGATGGTAGGTGTCTGGATCTCCTACAGTAAGGCTACATCCTAAATCCTAGATCTTGTACCACCTGCTGATGCTACCAAGTCAGGAACCAATGAGACCTGAATTTGCATTTAGAACAGCCAGTGTTTTTTTTACAGTCCCACAAAATTTCTAAGAACCAAAGGCCTGTGCTGTTAGTAGTAGCACTGGCTGGGTCTTGGACAGGTGGAGGATTCCAGTGCATTGTTGGAGTTGAATAGCTTCTGGCCTGTGAGCAGTCCGGGGACTCTGCACAGTTGTTGTGCCCAAAGTGAAGGTTGGGGATAGAATGAGGATAATGGCCAGAAAAAGGTGGAAAAGTAACATTGGTGCTGGAGCCTGAATGGTCTGCAGGCCTACTACAAGAGCTGCTGCCAGCACTGTAAATGATGTGTTCAGCCTTGAGCAGGGGTTGGAGATAAGGCAGTGACACAGAGACATGTATCAAAGTTAGAGTTTAAGCTACCATGAATTGATGACATAAATTTGTTCACCAACCATCAACAGTTTACTATGTTTGAAATCATGTTTGGATTATTTCCAGAAGCAAATTACTTACATTTAGATATCTGGTGAAGTCATATCCAATGTTCAAGGCAGATAGCGTTTTAGTAAGAGCTTAGTTTAGTTTAGCCCTAGGGGCAACAGGGCCAGGCGACTTTTTTGATAGATTTTGAAAGGCCTGCAGAGACAAGGTGATGTCAGACAATGACAATTACAAGTAACTTTTAGTTGATTCCAAGATGGGCTATGGCTGAGACCGGAGCTGAGACTACATCAGCATCCCCATCCTGCTTTCAGGCAGCAAAAGTCTGAAGGAGGCTTGTTGGCAGGTCATGCCAATGTGATTGAATACCTTAGGTTTTTGAGAATGCCTGTCACTGGTCTCTAATATTAAAGGTAGATTTTGTTTGGGACTAGATTAGGCTCTGGGCTAAAAAAAATGTAAAGCTAGGTTTGCAGCTGGATTACCATGGAAACTGGAAGGTTAGTAAAACTAGGATGAGGTGTGGCATGGGTGAATCAAATGATATTTACAAGAGTCACTGGAGTGTTAAAGAACAGGTCAGAGAAGGCATTTAAGAGCACATGTAGTGATAAAAGGGCTGAGCCACCAGATTGTCGCAGGGTTTTCCGGTGACAGATGAAAAGAGGTTTGTGTTCAGTTGGTTTAATGAAAGGTCAGCCTTATATCTTTACATCTAAAGTTAGGATTAGAGGGAGATTTTTTAATGGCAAAGACAGAAGATGCAGGGTTATCTTTGGGCTCTACATTATCCATTAATATGTTTGGGCATAATAAAATTTTATTGTATAAAGTTTGGGGGGTTTTTTTGGCAAGGATTGCCAGACTTTGATGTTAGAGGAAAGGTTAAATTTATCTTTAAAAGCAAAGGTTTAGAACAGCAGTATTGAAGAATACATTTTATAGCTTGCTCCCAAGGGAAGTGATCTGCTGCAGTGAGATTTTTTTCTGGGTGAGCAACTTCAGTCATTGCAGGACATTGTTAAGTTTTGAGAGAGTGAAGGTAAAGGAGTAAGATTTGCTACTGTTACCTGGCATGGCAGATACTGACAGGCAAAAATGGCATCATCTTAGCACTGAAGATCATTACTGGAATGTAAAGGATAGGGTTGGTTTAGGGTGAAGACTTGCCAGAAAGGTTGCTAGCAGCAGGGAAATTGTGAAATGCAAAGTTGGGTGCTAAATGTGGATGACGGTGAGATGAACAAACATCCAGAATCTGCTAGAGGCCACTGGGTTAAAATGAGAACCAGTTGCAGTAGGATCAACTGGTGTAGAAATACTTTTGAAGCTGTTAGATTCATGATAGATAGATTTTAAAAGTTTTAATATTTGGAAAAAGGTTAGGATTCAGTTTTATTTTTGTTAGGGGTTTCTAGAGCATTCACTGGGATATATTATATATAGGCTTATTACAAATGAGGTTAAAAAGCAAAGTGGTTTAGTGTGTGCTGAAACCCTCACACTACACAAAGGCTATAATCCCGAATAAAACCTACCCTAGGACTAACATGGGACCCTGTTAACTAACCTACTCAACCTCTTCCACCTCTATCCTGACTGGAGTCTAAAGATTCATTAGATCTGTATCCGGGGTGTCCCGAGACCTATTGTAAGCCTTATAGTGTCAAGGATTTTGGAAAGAGCTCAGAGTAACAAGTTGGAAAGACTGGTTGTTTTGGTTTTTTTTCTGGTGGAATTCTGAAAGGTTGGCTGACCAAATATATCAGCTTTTCTCATTTTTCTTAATAGTGTTTCAAAGATACTGAGCCTGGAGCCTTCAGTGATTTATGGCTAAGTTTCTCATTTCAGTCCATGGAGATTATAGCACTGCTTTTTTATGAGAACATTTGAAACTCGTACTGCTATGACCAGGCATGGGAAATATGTCTTGACTTTTGTGAGATTTAGGTCAGTATTCAGGATAAAAGGACTTGAAGAACAATTTCCTTCATGACTCCTCAAACTCTGGCAGAATAACAAATGGAATAGTCTTAAGCTTGAGTTTGCCAACCAAACAGTAATGTTACAGGATTTAAAAATGGGGAAACAGGGTTCAGTACAATGGTGCTGAGCCAGATTAGGGTCTATATCTGAAGGCTGTGGTTAAGGGCATTCTTTGAGAAAGTGTACACAGAAAAGCAATTCTGATTGTTCAACGTTGTTCAGCCCATTTAGGCAGGCCAAGAGGTTAGTCTCCTGTGGCTCATAATAGAAACTTTATTTTAGGGTAAGACAGATTTCAGATTCATATTTAGAATTGGTTTTGTTCAAACAGGACATATTGATTTTTGGGGGGGGCAAGGATGAACAATGTTTTGGTAACCTGGCATTAACCATAATCTTGGTTTTGCAGTTAGGTTTTGATTTAGAATTTGACATATGCTACTAACCCTTGATGGCATCATGTCACATACTGCCCTGATGATCTTGGAGGACAAGCTCCTGAACACTACTCCTAACCCTGACTTGAGTCCAGTGGAGCTGCAGACCTGGGCTGACACAGCAATACAATTTACTCTTCAGTTTTCTCTTGTACTTGTAGCTTATTCCCTCTCCTCCTGCAAAGTCTAAAAATAAGGCTAGGCCTTATACCTCATTTTTCCCAGTTTTAGTCCTATTCCCAAAGATGACTCAGTCACAAGATCCCTACAGATCCACTTCTGCTGCCCTGTCACCTGTCAGCCATTCTTCTCCTTCAGCACCAAACCTCACTCTGGCTTTACAGGACTTCCTAAACCCAATAGCTGTATGGTATTGCTGCTGTCAATACTAAACCCAGCCCTAAACCTAAATTCAAACCTAACCCATGTCACATATACAATAGATTCATGTGTGCTGCACTGGGCACATTAGGATTTCATATCAAATCTAGATTTTGACATGCTCTCATTATTCCCCCTTACTGTCCTTTCCCATCAGAGGTAATATGGGATAGGCTGTCACAACCAGATTGTGGCCAAATCCTAAATATAGATGAATAGGGGTCCAGTAGGCCAGGCCAGATCTGTAGCAAAAAAAAACCCCAAACCAAAAAAAAACAACAAAAAAACCCCAAATCAAATCAAACCAACCAAAACCATGCCCCCCTCGCAAAAAACCCAAACCAAACCAACCAAACAAAAAAACCCACAAAAAACCCAAACCAAACCAAACCCAAAAAAACCCCAAAAATGCGAGCAAAAAAACCCCCCCAAAAAAAACAAAAAAAACCCCAAAAACCAAAAAACAAACAAACAAAGATTAGCCATGGGGCCTTCCACCTTTCTTATATACTAAAAGTTAGGAAAAGTCCTGGTCCCTGTTTAAGCTCCAGTGATTTTTCAGTGCCTAGTTCTCTTGGAAACAGTATTTTCTTTCTGTCTTATAAAAGAAGATTGGATATTGGGCAGACACAGAGTCCAGCCTGTGAGGAACAGCTCAGTAGCCACATAAATACAAATGTGACATACAGTGTAGGAGTCCCAGCATCCCATGTCAACTTCAGGTAACACAGTGAAGCACAGGATGGGAAGAAAAAAGATGAAGGTGGAGGAGAAACAGAAACCTTCCGAGTCCCACTGGTTCAACACCAGGGTGTTTGAGCTCAGTCCAGCGTTTTGCTCGTATCCAAAAATGAAAGGTGAACCTAGTGGGCATTTCCATGGTGCAGTGCTTGAACAAGGTTGGTCACATTATTTTGAAAATATTATTCTTTCTCCCATGATGGAAAGGGGAGAGGCTTTGAAAGAGAAGCTACAGAAACCTTGCTGCACATGTTGTTGAGAGGTATTGTTCCAGGCAGTGTGAGATGGCTGCAATTGATAACACAGCCTTTGCTGTACATGAGTTAATAGGTATTTTTGGAAGTGCAGGGGATGTAAAGAGAAAAAAACACAATAACTCATGTCAAGGATGAGAGGATTGTGGGTGAGGGTTGGTACAAAACCTAGGTTAGGTTCCCTTAAAAAGGCAGCCTTTCCAAAGGAATACATGAATACTTTCTGTCCATCCTGTTTTGGTGGTAGCTGAGTCTTGAAGGTCTGTTATCTTCTTTGTGCTATACCATCTTGAAAATCCTTACTCTCTTATTCTGCATGTATAACCAACATCAGAACTTCCATTTCTATGCTCCTCTCCCAACATATAATTTGCATTGTAAAGATCTATCGATAACCAATCCATTAAGACCAAAGCAGGAATGGATTTGGGGGTCCTGTTGTAGGCATCCTGTTAGTTAACGCTTAGGAAAGCCCTTTGACTTTCAACAGAAGGGGAACCAGTTCAAGGGTGTAAATGAAGGATGCGCTGCTGCTCTCATCTAGCCTGGATGCTTGTTTCCCAGGTGAATAAGAGGTTGAATCATTGTTCACATTGCCTGATGGCAGCTGGGAAACAGGCCTAGGGCCTGTATAGTTTAGCAAATGATTTCAATTTTCATCTTTCTTACCCAATTTTTGGGACAAATGGCTGCTGCATATCTAATGTGGAGAATATTCAAGAAAAAGCTCTTTAAGTACTCTCCCTGATCTGCAATTTTTGAAAGCCCAGAGGGAGTCCCTGTGCATTGGAGACGAGGTGCATGCATGACTGGAGTGCATGGCAGCCTTGGGGTACTGAAAGAATGTGTGTGATACCAAGAAGGACTGCTTTTCTGTGTCTTTCAAATGGAAATTCTCACTGCATGCTGCAAATGTAATGCACCACAGAGACCTCTTCCTAGTCCAGTTCATATGCAGAAGGATTCCAGGTGGATATTTTCTTCCCCTTGAGATGCTTTGCATTTTCTCTTTGCTTGCTAACTTTATGACTTTGAAACAAAGGCTGTATTTTGTTCTGCACATCTCAGATGGGAAAGGTACTGCTTGTGAGGAGCCAGAGGAAATTTTTCTGGAGGACAAGGCATCCTCCTGTCCCGATGTGGCCTTTGTAGCAGACTGTGTGCTAAGGGATGGTGAGGAGTGCTGCTGTTCTGGCTGCTGCTGTGGTGATAAGCTGTACCTGCGCACAGTTTGCCTGGTTCATGGAAGTGTGTGTCTTCCTCAGGGATGCTGGGAGGCACCAGCAGCACACCCTGCACACACCAGCGCTTCTCTGCTACTTCAGACAAAAGCACTTTATAGACCATAGTGCCTTTTCCTACTGGTGGTTTTAAGTTGTTGCACACCACGTCAGCTGCTGCATGGTGGGAAGCCAAATAATTCATTATACAATTGCTGTAAGTCTCACACTCATGGGAGAAACACTGTAATTAATTGTGAGTAATGTAACTATTATGCTACAGAGGAGAAATTAGGAATGTTTTGTCACTTGGTGTAAAGAATTATCAGAGGGCAACTTATTACCATACTAACTACTGTCATTTAGTTATGAAGTCACAAACTGCCTGCAACATGATTTAGACATCTTCTGCTGTAATGCACCATTCCCACTATCCAGATGCCAAATACTGTTTTGAAGATTTTTTAGATTAAATTCTTCAAAAGTCCTCAGATGACATTATCATTGAGATTCTGTCCAACATAGTTTTCTCAAGATGACAAATTAATTTAATGACATATTCTCTGACTAGGAGAACTGATCAGAGTTCAGTTTTATTAAAGGGACTCATTCAGATATTGGGACAATTGCTGTACCTGAGCAGGTATTACCCACACCCCTCCTTTTCTGGACTTACTGTTACATGGATACTTAGGTGAAGACCTGGGTATTTAATCACATCCACAGAACCTTTTACTCTGATGTATTACTTTAGCTAGCTTTGAAATGAAGTTTATTGGTATGTACACTAATACTGGCATGCCCAAAGATGATCGTAACTGATGAGAAATGGTACATCTCTGTAGTAAGTGATGAGTAAACGTGAGGTCGACTCACCAGCTCTGCAAAATAGCCAATGGGAAAAACAAAGGGGAGGGAAAACAAGGAGTCCATCACATGCCACTATACACAGCTGACGGTGTGTGCCCCCCTGCTCTCCTCTGGGACATCCCAGACTGCTTCAGCCACTGGAAAAGCTTCTGTTGGTTGATAAGATTTATGTGTTGTTCTCCTGGTTATGCTGTTTCATTCAGTGAAGACTCTAACAATATTCAAACATCTTCTGATATAGGAAATATTAGAGAAGGCAGAAGCCTGTAAATGAACAAAGCCTTGCAGACAAGAGCAGTGGCACTCAGTCTTAAAGTTTCCACTTAATCCCCATGGTATCCTGTTGTGCCTACCTATTACAGTGTGTCAATAGATATCTGCCAGGGAGAACCCTAGCTACTGCAAGCATGACCATACTATTACACTTTTAAAAAATACTTTTGCTGCATATATTTTCTTTGTATTTTTAAAAGACCGTTTTTCCACCCTCCTCACAAAATCCTATGCAGGTAGAGACCCAGGAGGTCAGCTGGCCTGTACCAAGACATAATTTCTCATGTCTGTCTTCAGCTACTTGTCCAAATTCACTACTCTGATTAGCAGTGCTTGAAGTCAATATCACACAAGGCACAATTTAGTTCCCAAAACATGAGTCTCAAGGGGTTCCTGCCTGGCCCTTAATGCTTCCCTCACGGGGACATGGGTATGCCACATGCCTTAAGTCATGTGACCCCATTTTATGGCACAAAATCCTGGATACCTTGGCTCATCTCCAAGAGCAACAGTCATCTCCATGCAGGCAATGGATTCTTACCGACAGTTTGGTGTCCCTGGGCTGGTGATACTACAGCCACGAGCAGCAGATGCTGCTCGGATCATAGTCCAGCCTTGCTGGGTAGCTTTGCCCCTTGTGGAGTGGCAAAAGTCCCAGTCTCCTTGGATGGCCTGTGCTCACCTGGCTCCATGGCTTTGCCTCACACTGCCTTGAAAATGCTGCTTCCATGCCAGGCAGCTGTGCCACAGCCCCAGCTTCCCAGGGCCAGCTGTGGTTCCCCACCGAGGGCACTGGGACCAGGGGCTGGGTACGACAGGACACCTTGCGATGCTGCTCCATGGTCTGGGCACTTTTTCATCTCTGCCCTGACTATACTTCAAACAGATTTCCTGCACATGTCTGTGTTGCACCTCATAGCACAATCAAAACCAAAACATCATCATAATAATATATGTTAACAAAAAACCTCAAACAAAAGCAATTACCAATAGAGTAATTAAGAATCGTGATGGTCTAAGCGTAAAGATAAATATTTTTATTTCCCTTAAAATAATTCCATTTAAAGCAATGGCAATACATATACATAGATACTAAAAAAATATCCTATTACTTTATTTTTCAAAGTCTTAAATATGTCTTTACACTGGGTTGCAATTTTGCTGTTGGGTGAAACTCCCTTTGTAAGTTACCTGTCATTCTTCTCAAGCCTGGTAGTTCATTTTTTGCATGCATTTTCTATTGTCCTTGCCATGACTTCATGCCTGGGCATTGAGGAAAATATCCAAACTCAACAAAATTTTTATGTCTCTGGTTGTGCTTATCAGATACTATTTCTGCTAGTCATGGGATATGTGTCTACCATTGCAAGCTGCCGGTGATCTGTCTGATCCAACAGAATCAAAGGACTTACAGTACTTTTTTAAATTGGTGCAACATCTAATCTACCTCTCAGGAGTATTAAGGAGCCAGGAATGGGTGAGATATTTGTCTCTCTGTTCTCAAATTAGGCTTGTGTAATGACTGTCTGGATTTTTTAGAAGAGCTCAGTGTATAAAAGATTATTTATGCTTAGCATTTAGATGCATAGACATGTGATGAATGGTGCATGACATTTCCAATATTTGACATTAGAGAAGACATTAATTCTTTTGTTATTGCATATGAGTAATTGACAAGTTAATTAATGTAGCCCAAAGTGTCACAAAGTTGGTTCCTTGCTCTTTTTCTTTCTCCTTTTCTTTATCCTCAGCACTCAGCAAAGTTACTTAGAGGTGTTTCCACTGAAGTCATTAAAGCTTTTCACATAGTTTTGTGATGATAGGGACCTGCAGTCAAGAAACACCAACATTACAGTGTGCAGTCATTGTTATTTATCATCTTTGCTGTAGACCTACTGAAAGCAGCTCCTAAAAATGATAGCAGTGTTGCTACAGGAATCAGTGACATATCCCACAGAGAACAGCCTACGAAAACTCTCCCTGTGATCCTGTTAATATAAATCAACCTGACAATCAATGTCAAGGATGACTGTCAGCCACAAACTAGCATATAAGGGAAAAAAAGACTTCTTAGGGAAAAAAATTGAGATGGACCATTCAGCTAATGTTGATATAATACCCAAGGACACTTATTTACAAGTCTAAGGTCAGGCATTTGAGTATAAAATATTAGGAAATTCAGCTTTTATTGCTAATGTCAAATCCTGTTTTTTTCTTTAGGGAATAAACAGATTTTCACACATAGAGTTAAAACTGCATGACAGCTAAAATGTGGGAAGTAGCAAAGTCTTTGTTTATATTACCCTGGGTTATTTGGTGTTCTTATTGCTAGTTATATAATAAAATAATGAAGTGATATTGCTTTGTTTATGCTCAGTTGTCAAGGAGAAGGAACAGTACTCTCTGGGCTATCCAACATGCCTCCCAGCCTTTTTGATTAAAAAAGACAATTGCTCAAGATTTGTGGAAGCACCTCACCACCTGTATTAGGAAATATCTCTCTCTAAAAAATTCCATTATGGAACAATTTCCATTAAGAAACACATTCTGTCTCTTTCCCAGAGAGGCAGTGTGTCTGTAAAAAGCACAGGTCGCCACCTTGTTCTGCACCTTATGCACTGTTTCTGGTCCCAGAGCACTGATTAGCCTGTTCCTTTGTTATCTCTCAATACCATAAAAATTAATATCCTTGGATGATAATAAACCATTCCTGGACTTGCAATACTGTCAGTGATTTACTGTGACTCTCAGTAGCGATTCATCCAGATGTAGGACAGCAGATACCCCCAAGCAGCACATCACAAAGGTAAAAAAATACAAAGAAGAAATTATGGCATTTTTTCACCATGTAGCTATAAACAGAGGGTAAAGTTTTGAGCTTTGAAACTTGTATTTCTATGACATTATCTGAAATCTAATGGCTGATGCTTGTATGTGCCTGCTTTTTTAGATTATGAGTCTGCTTTTTGGGCTGTCACTGAAGAAGACATTGAAGCAACTACTTGTCTGTGTAAACCATGAAAGGCAAAGGCTGCCTGGTGTTCAGAACAATGTAGGGAGCAGAACTCTAGTCTAGTGACAACCTGCAAGTATCCATCTCCTCAAGACTGTTCCTGCCTCTCCCTTTGAGCTGGGACAAGGGGTGTCACTTCTTTATTGCCGAGAGACGCAAACCACATCCCAGGGCACACTGAGCGCATCAGTCAGTCAGTTAAAAGAGGCGATCATCCTGCTGAGGTCAGAGCTGGCACAGCCTCACCTGGGTGCTGTGTGGAGTTTAAGAAGGATGTGAAGGAACTCAAGTGGGTTCAGAGGAGGGCAGCAAAGATGTTTAAGAGGCTGGAAGGAATGTCCTGTGAGGAGTGGCTGGAGACTTTGAGCTTGTCTAGTTTTGAGAGAAGGATGTTGAGGGACAAACTTGTTCCTCTCTACCGCTTCCCAAGAAGGGGAAGTGGAGAGGGACATGCTGATCTCTTCTCTCTGGGCTCCTGTGACAAGATGCATGGGAAGGGTTCAAAGCTGCACCAGAAGAGGTTCAGACTGAACATTAGAAAGCATTTCTTTACTGAAAGGGTGATTAAACACTGGAACAGGCTTCCTAGAGAGATGGTTGATGCTGCAAGCCTATCAGTGCTTAAGAGGCATTTAGACAATGCCCTTAAAAACATACTTGCAAATTTTGGTCCTTCCCAAAGAGGTCAGTCACTTGGACTAGACCATCCTTGTAGGTCCTTTCCAACTGAGCTATTCTATTCTATTCTATTCTATTCTATTCTATTCTATTCTATTCTATTCTATTCTATTCTATTCTAATACCTGAATTATCTGAGTTAGGTATTTGACCAAGAAGTTGGCAGCATCTTTCACAACACAGTTTTCCTCCTACTTAATGAAAGAGAGCAGTGGTGATGTTAAAAGTGTTTAGTATGTTTTTTTGTGGTGCCATCAAGTCAGTAAGTCTGGATTTTATTCAGTATTTGGAACTGTATTATTGTACACAATACATAAGTACAAAATTTTGTACATAATACACAGAACATAATTTTGCAGTGTTCCTACATTTTGAAATTTTGGATTTATTTGCATCTTATACATTTTAGTAAATCATAAAAATATTTTGCACAACTAACAGTCTCAGTTGTTTCAAGGTTAGATAGACTTCATGCTGCTTTATTCCCTACCAGAGGCATCCACACCTTCATGCCAGCAGGACACTGAGTGGACAAGACTGGCACCCTCAGAAAAGGTTGGGAGATTCACCTCCACTTAGTCACTGAAAATGGAGTTAAGTTTCAAATTACTTCAGGCTTGTGAATCTAAAAATTACCAATGACTGTAATATGCCTAAGCAGTTTGTAGAGCAGAGCCCAAAGCCCAGTCCTTTTCCCTGGAAAATTAGTGGACTTGCAACAGTGTTCTTAGCATCAAGCTGCTGACAAAGACCTGGGAAATGTTTCTCCTCTTTTTTTGTGACACACAGTTGGATATACTTACTCTTGGTATGACCAGTGAACTTTCTTTGGTGTCCCAGGAATTTGAGGACCCTCCTTGGTAGATCTTGGTAATTTGAAATAAAGCTTCTGACCATATTGACTGACTAGACTTTCCCTTCTCTCACAATATGTGTCCTAAAAAGAGGAGGTCTTGTCAAGTTTCAGTCAATTAAGTTTTTGCACTTTTCAAAATGTTTCAAAACAATCTACTGACAAAGGTGATATCCGGGAAAAGTGGAAGTCAGAACACAGAGATGAAATAAGCTCAGTGAGGTCTCATAAGAAGTCACAGTAATAGATGCAGAGGTTCCTGATGTGCAGCCCTCTGGTCTGATCTCTTGATGACATTGCCTTCATCTTTCCTGACCCAATGTCATTTTCAAAGTGTCCTGTGAGCTCCTTCTCTTCCAAAATTGAAAACCATCATATCCTACACAAATCAATAAAATTAAGACAGGAACACAAGACAAAGCCTTACTGATATCTAGTCTCTTTTCTTTTTTCACAAGGATGCTGTTATCTTAAGCCCAATGAGTTTTCCCTCAGCTTTCCTGTTATTTTAAAAATGGTGTGTAAAACGATCCTGTTTGTCTCAGTAGTGCTGCCCCAGCTCATAATCCTGTCTGTGCTAGTAATGTTGATTGCATGGCCTTTTTGGCAGTCCAGACTTTATATCAATGGCAAAAAAACCCCCCTGAAAGTAATTTCTTTCCTCATCTTTCTCTAATTCTGCACAAAATTATGCATGCATGAAATACCTGGTTATTTTCAGTATTTCCACACATGTTGTTTTTAGGGTACCCAGACTACTCTTTCCCCCACATTTTGTGACCAGATGGGTTTATACACATCCATGTGATAACAAAAAATTTATTCTATAGTCCCCTTTTCCTTACTGGCATCCCATTTCTCATATTATTCCTCTCTGATTTTGTATTTGTTATCTGATAACATGCATCCAAACCAGTACTTTTAAAAGGCTGTGAGATGTCTGAAGTAGGAGTTATATGCATCAGGATATGGAATTTTTCATAGATTTATTAAAAAAAGAAAAAAAGAGAAAAAGAGAAAATGTGTGTTACATGATATATCACTTTGCTCCAATTTTTGCCAAATTTACTCTCTCCTTTTAACTTTGTAATAGATTCTGTTATCTCTGATTTCTGTCTGAACAAAGTATGGACACTGAAGAAAGGCAATACACTATCAGATTCAGTTGTGTAATTACAAATTACAGTTAGCCAGCCAATCCAAATATGGAAGCATCTTTAAAACAATCATTAAGAGTTTTAAATTCAAACAAGATCAAGTAAGCACCACAATCGTGCCCTTATGTTAAAATTCAAGTTTTGAATTCTTTTCTTATCCAAGGGATACTTACCATGTCTTTTTTATGAATTTAATTCTTCTGTCAGTGAAAAATATTTCTGAACATGAAATTCAATACACTTTG
Organism: Dryoscopus gambensis; assembly: GCA_013389985.1. Taxonomy (NCBI): domain Eukaryota; kingdom Metazoa; phylum Chordata; class Aves; order Passeriformes; family Malaconotidae; genus Dryoscopus; species Dryoscopus gambensis. The sequence continues at coordinate 23,984 of WEIT01002992.1, read as the reverse complement.
CTTTCCCTTGTTAACATCAAATTCTGCCATATTATGAATATCAGCAAGGGAATCACTGTCCTTGTCCCCACTACATTTGACACAGTTGTCATTTTGCAGTGCTTCCCCTCCATACACACACACATACACACACACGCCCCTTTTAAATTTCCTTTTTTACTTTCCCATCGACTCTGAACCCAGTGTCTGCTTTTAGCACTGCTTTTAAAGACTCCTTTGAAGTCTGTCACTTCTATTATAAGAACTAAATTGGAAGACATTTAACACCCCCTATTTCATTTTCCCTATAAAAATTAGAGTATTTAGTGCAGGGAAGAACCAGTGAAAGTCATATCCAGGTCCACATGGGACGGATTTTATTGAGGCTGGTTCTGTGAAGTGTCTGTGCGTTTAGTGCTCCATTTCCCTCTCGATCCAGCTGGGGGATACAGGTGACAGCTCTGGCCTTAGCCATTGCCTTCCTGTGGCTGCCCTGGCTGCTCTGCTGTGTTTTGTTCATATGAATATTAAAGATGCCTTCCAGTTAGGCTTGTTTCATCCCAGGAGGCCTAGGAGATTGCTGTGACTCCTTCCCTCTCTCCAGGCGCTTCCCACGGCACCCCACAGTCTACAGCGAAACGTTCTTCTCTGAGCAGTCAGGCTCCGCACCTGGCTCATCCCTGGAGTCCAGCCTGTGGAGAGATGGCTGCAGTCCAGCACCCTGTGGAGAATAGCTCTTCAGCTGACGGATTTTCTGTGTTCCGTTTAAATATTTGATGCTCAGTGTTTCCCAGTAAATCCTCACTTTAGGGGGTAAAATGAACAACTATAGTGGTAATCCTGCAACTGCCTTATCCAGAGAACACTAATGAGATTTTAAATGGAAAACAAAAGCAGTGCAAAAAATATATTAATTGGCCACTAGTTTCACAAAAAATACTGTAAGACACAGCTTTTATTACTACAGCAAGAAAGAGGGAAAACCTCGTGGAAGATTTTTAAAACACCAGTAAGTTCCTTCTGAAACCAAGCTCAGAAGCTAATCTGTCTAGGAAATATTAAAGATTGCCAGGAAGCAGCAAATATCTGACAAGGATGGTGGAAGCCATTCCCAAAGACAACAAACTTTATGTTCCTGAACTTCCAAGTGATAAAGAATCCACTAGAACAGTAATGTGAAATAACTTCCAAATGTTGGAGCAAAAGTCTCTGCTGTAAGTTTCCTATCCTTTGCCAGCCTTAGATAGAGTCATTATGCTGTTACAAACACTCTTGTCTAAGAAACAGGTTTGAACACAACTTTAACGGAAATTGCACAAGGAGGCAGAGGAAATCCATCCTGTATTTGGTTTGTTTTTAGCTGGATATGCTCTTGTCAAAGTACCACTCTTGCCAACCAAGGGCAAAACATTGCAGGACAATCAGAGGGAGAACAGTCATGACCCTGTTTAGGCTACAGAAGGAAGATAGACTGGAGCTATAAATTATGGGAAACCCAGGTTGGTTTTCTTTGCTTGGCTGATTATTTTTATATATGTTTGCAGTTATGGCTTGGAGTCCTCTGTGTCTGATTAGGATTGTCAAGTAACCAGTGCATCCAAATATATTCAGCTAATAGGATATGCATGACTTTGCAAATAATGATGTCAAGTTGTCAGAGGAGAGATCATAACCCCTAGAACTGTAATATTGCACTTTCTCAACGTTTTGATTTTTATTTTCCCTCCACACTGTATATTAAATTCATATGAACTTGAATGATGCTTCAATTTAGTGAAAACTTAAATTATAAATGAGTTCGTGCAGCTGGAAGAAAAGTATCCCATATAGATGTCATGTTTGAGGTATTGCAGTAAGAGAATTTGAACCCACTCTCAAATGAGACAAAATTATCAAGATATGCTCAGTAGTGTTTGTAGCACACATTAATATGAAGCAACTCTGTGTGTCTCAGGCCTTTCCTCATATGGCTGGATTCTCCATCCTTGGATTCCATGTAAATGGTTTTGGGTCCTCCTGTGGAAAGAAAACCCTGTGCTTGTGCTTTCCCCTACATACCAGACTGATTCATTGACCCAAACTCACTTTCTGATCTCCAGGTATTTCCTTCAATTTCTTGCCATCTGAGGAGTTGTCAGTTCCAGCCTGCATCCCTGTGTCCAAAAGGGCCTCTCCCTGGCTCCTGCTGTGATTCCCTCTCCCCACTCTGCTCTCCATTTCATCCTTTGAAGAGAAAGCATTTTCACCTCTATTTAACACTATCACCACCTCACACCAGTGCCTTTGAACCTCTCTCATTGCTAAAGGTGTCCTGCTAAGGGTGTTCTCTCCCTAGCACTCAGATGGTCCTTGATGCCTCTTGAAACGGCTCATGAAATAAAGGGATTCAGCTGCGGTCAGAGTCACGTAAGGAGTGAGAATTGTGAGTGTCTCCAGAGGCCCTGGCACTGTTTGATTCCCTGTCATCACTGCAACCCTGTTAGCCCTAAAATGCTGCAGGGACCTGTTCCCACCAGCCTTGCTGTGGGCTCCCAGGGAGCCCAGGCACAGCGGAAACCTGCTCAGGCTGGTGACACATTTTTGAGCTGGTCTACAAAGCTCTCCAGCTTGGGGGGAGACTGGTTGACATTTGACAAGAGCAAGAAAAGGTCATGTTTTATGTCTGGTGCACTCTGCATATTCCTGCACCACTTAAACAGCAGCAAGCCATTGTGGGTCTCAATTATGAGTCTCTTGAAAAGGGATTTGAATGCTTTTCTCATATAATAACAGCAGAACCAGAGTGGTGTCATGGCAAAAGCATTTTCAGAGAGACAGCCATTTCCCAATTTTTCTGCTGAAAGACAATGCCAGAAATCACTGACATTTATGCTGCAGAGTCTGTTGAAATGGGTTAAAATAAAGTATTTATGCAAATAGAAGTGCACAGATAAACAGAGACAGACATACAGATGTATGCATATGTACCTGTAAAATCATGAACAGAATGTGTGCAACAGCCCTGATGTTACTCTTGATTTCTGCAAAACTATGAGTTGATATGAGAAGAGCAAGGTTTGTTCAGGGTCTGTGGAAGAGGAGACTCCTTAGGTGTCAAATGCATGACAGGATTACTCCGAAGTGCTGAGCATCCCCTGATCCAGTAGTAATACACATGCTGAGAGACGTCAGCCCATCCTGGGCCCGAAGACCGTCACGTACTGCTCTGTCCTGGCACAAGCACCAGCAGTGCTGGTCACAGGTCATGCTGTTTGCAGGGAAAATGGGAGCTCGCTCTTGCCTCCTGTCTCCACTGGGAGCACAGGTGACATCTGACATGGGAAGAGGTGTGGATCCCCTGTGAGTTTGGGGTGAGAAATTCCACCCTTTTCCCCTGCTCACTCAGTTCCTGTTTCACAGCCCCCCACCTGCCCTGCAGGACTTCAGCTCCTGCCAGCTGTGGGAGCAGCAGGACATGCGGTGAGCACTGAGCTCTCTGTGCCATAGCAGCAAAGCCTGCAGCAGTGTGAAGAAACTCCCTCATTTTTTTGTGTATTTACTGGGAGTCTCCCCTCCAACCAGATGCGCAGATCATCTGAGGGAACTGCAGTCCCTCTGGCATGGAGCGTGGACTTTAATCTGGTCTTCACAGACTGAAGATCAGTGCCTTTGCTGGGTGGGCCAGCTATCCATGCTGTAAAACATGTAGATACTCACTCCTGATGTTGTAGCCCAATTTCTCCCAGCCCTGCCAGGTCAGACAGGTGGTCCATCCATCCCAGCACCCTGCATTTGTGAGCACCTATGTCTGAAGTAGTGAACAGAAACTTCTTTTCTGCCTCAGAATCCTCAGGCTTGGATCTGAATGAATTTAAGAGGAAGAAGCTTCTTTTCCTAAAGCTTCTGGGAAAAAACCTCGTGGTTTATATTGCTATGTGGAAGTCTACATATTTTTCATGAGAGAAGAAAGTACCTTATGCAGCACTGCAAAAGGCAGTCTTTCCCCTGGAGATTCATACTGAGCTCACAAAGAGAAAAAACAAATATTTGTGAGGAAAGCCTGCTTGCTTATCCACTCTTCATCTTCAAGTGGTCTGCAGTCTTCAGCACATTCACTCTCCATCAGAAAATTTAGCACTGGTTTTCTTAGTTCCTAGATTTTCCAAGAGCTTTTCTCTTTGACAGCCAACAAGGATTGCAAAGGAGCACTCATTTCCCCAGCTTGTCATTTTTGCAAATCTCTCTGAAATGAAATGCCTTCACACAGACTTTGTTGATACAACAGAGAGCAGTATTTAAAACATTCGTGAAACTCGCTTGGCACAAAGAGTCTCCTGGTGGATATGGCAAGAGTACTACCCAGCCTTGGGTTTAAACGTTTCCTGTAAAGCAACTGAGTAATTTTTGCCAGTGATGCTGCGTATTCCATCTGTGCAAATCCCATCTGCCTAATTTAGATCAATCCACTTAAAGAACATTACTGGCTGTCATGCCTTTGAGAGATTTTCTCCGTTCTTCACATGTGTCAGAGCCTGCGGTCAGAGTGCTGAGCGATGGGAGAGCCAGCGGTTCTTCATCATACCAGAGTTTTCAGTCTCGCACTGAAGAATAAACAGGTCTGCATTCAGCAGCATCGTGATTGTTATAAATTATGAATAGTGCTTATCCACAGCCAAGAAATCTCTCATTTGTGCTGACAGCCCACTCAACATCAGTATGTCACTAGGGTATCTGCAAGTGTAATCCCAGTTGTTTACCAGGCTTGTGGGAAAGGGAGCACTAAAACTGGGAGGTTCTACTTCACTGCTTGAAAATTTAGTCATCTGCAAAAGTATTTTCTCTTTTGTGGCTGTAAAATAACTATTATATGCAATATCTACATAGAATGTTTCCAGATATGGTATCAATAGAGCTCAGTCCTGTCTCCTGTGAGTTTTTATTAAGACTTAGACCTTTTAATTGTTTCTTTTTTCTCTACAATCAGTTTGCAAAGCAGACCTGATAGGACAGTTCAGATCTGTTTCAGCATGGATCTTGGAAAATTGCTGCTGTTCACTACAGCACTACTGTGACGTAGTTATCTGGAACTGCTCCCTTTTTCCAACAGGCACCGGCTTACCCAGGCAGGGCGAATCACTTCCTTGTAATGTCAGCCTTGTATTTTTAAGCTGATACATTCGATCACCCTCAGTGCTGAAGATTATCCTAGCTAGCAATTATAGTAAAATTTGCATAAATATGATGCAGAGCTATTAGAAAAAAGACTGCAGGCAACTCCCTGCCTGCTGGGCTCCTTGTTCCACGCAGCCTTCTGCCTCCCGAGTTAGGCATGGCCAGCAGAGATGCACCCAGGGCCATTAGCCCCCATCCTCCCTGAGAGCCTGCAGTGTGTGCTAGCCCTTCGCTTCAGCATCCCCAGCTGCCCCTTGGCTGAGAGACATGGAATGGAGGTGTTTATTATTTTCATTTCAGCTGCTAAACAATTTGTCCTTTACATTCAGTGATCTGAAATTGCTTTCCAACCCTCCAGAATTCCTGGAGTACCTACCACCTTTACCCAGGGCCCTCCAGGTCTAAATCCCAGCAACATACTGCCTTTAGTAATTAAATATTTTCTCTAACTCCATAATATTTTGATTGCCTTATCCTCCAGCACTATGTTGCAAACTATATTGGGAATTGTTTATCAGTTTCTCCCACAGCTTCTGGCAGAGCTGCTATGAGTTATCAGATGTGTTCTGGAAGGAAATCGGATTGTAAATAACAGCACAATGTATCCCTAACTTCAAAGAAGACACAGATCCCTACTCCAAAAAAGTATGTCTTTAGATAGAGAGTTGGCAACTCATTTTCCAGATGCAGAACTCTAATAATTTCCTAGAGAAGAAATACACCCATTTAGAAATATTACTCACAAAAAACCCCAGAACAAAACCAAAAAAACCTAAAAATATTTAAGATATTTTAATTTAGAATAAAAAATCTTGACATTTACTTACATTTTTGGTTATCAGTTCATATAAGAAGGTTAAGATTACTTTTTGGAATCAAGTTCTTTACTTAAGAAGAGCATGAATTTCAGGCATATCTCTCTTTTCACAAGTGAGGTGTTTTTGTAGTTTATTTTCACTTACTGTAAAATTAAAAACTCCCCATTCATATCATAGCTTGATGTGAACAGTAGCAGTATAGGCACAACCAGCTCTGCTACTTACTACTAAATACTACTATTTTCTTTTTAGCTGAGATGGATAGAAGTGTCAATACAATTTGCACTACATGCAGTTTTTATATGATTTATTTTTTCTTGCAGCTAAAATTGTAGTCCTCTACATACAGGTTTTGTATCTAGTCACTGCCTACACTGATACCAGGGAAATACTGAAAAAACTGGCAATTTGATCACTAAATAGTCCCCTATTTCTCCTTTTACTTTTCTTGAGGATCAATTCACTATTCAGCCTAAAAACTGTGCAGTATTATACATGTATGAAGGCCATTTTTGCTGATCGGACAGAGCTCTATCTGAAGCATCATCCCTCTTCCAGGCTGGAATCTTTTGGGAGAAAACACGAGAGCAGCCCTCCCCCCTGTAAAGCCAGGCTGTGTTTTGGGAGCATCGTAAGCCAGGTGTCCTGCCTGCTGGTCCAGACAGGTCGGCAAGAAAGATCCTTGCATTTATAAATATGGTTGAAAACCCCTAAAGTATTTTGCTTTGAGAGACGACAAATTTACCTTCAAGGGCATTCACATGGACACCTGCCCATTACACAGAGATGACTTTGCTGGTCAAGACAACATTCTCACAGCATGGATCAAAACAATTTTCAGTTTGGCTACCAAAGCAATTTCCACTTTTTTTTTGTGACTACTTTTTCCTGGAGAGTGTTTGATTTGCTCCACAAGGACAGCAAAGCTACTTTATGCTTGCACACAGCAAACATGAGAAGGTGTCTGTCTTGTCTGCACCCGCCTTGGGCAAGTTTGAAAGCCTCTGCCTCAGTCCTGCATGAGGCCAACAAACACGGGGCACACTCTGCCTGTGCAGGGACTTTCATTAGCAGGGCCAGACTAGGACATCTTCTGCTGGGTACCTTCCCAATGGAAATTTCACACATGCTGGCAAAACAGTGCTTGAAAAAGTTCCTGTAGGCTGTAAGGAAAGTAGGAGTCTCCCCTGCACTGTGATTTTGCATGTTGTGACCAAATTCCAAATCACCCAGAGCTTTGGCACAAATCTGTGTATGTCTCCTCTATATGGCCACTGTTCCAAGAACGCTGTTTTTGCTATTTTCAGCCTCCATTGGTGTATTATAAGATAAACAGGAGAGGAAGAGGTTTCAGGTGAGACAGGTGGAAACAAAAGTTTCAGCAATAACTCCCTGCCTTGGGTTACTGGTTTGCAGGTCAGGGCCTTTCCTCCGATCTGTCTCTAACTGGAGCAACTTTTTTCATGGTTCTCTTTGTATCACATCAAGCAAAGGAAATTCAGCTTTCTCTTCCCAGAGACTCCAGTTCCTACCCTCTCCCTCCAAGCCTGTCCCTTTCTGCAGCCCAGAAACCCCCTGTGCACACACACTGCTACTCTTAGAGTGGCACCACCTCTCTGGAGGCTCTCACCTGCCCCAGTGAACAGCAGTCAAGCAAAATATTAAAGTACATTATATACAACTTTCCAAATGAGTTACTTTGTGGTTTGATTGTAATGTGATATTCTCTGCTTACACTTTTGCTGTGAGATGGCATCTATGTGACTAAGAAACTTCAGATATTTTTCCAAGGTGGAATGGTAAATGGAAGGTAAATCTCACTGAAAATGGGCAAATCATAAGGTTTGTCTACCAGGTCTTTTCAATGAGCAGTTTAGAGCAGGCAATTCCTTGGCTATTTGACCTTTTTCTTTATTGTGTAATACTTCATATTTTCCAGCAGATGCACTTAGGCAAAGAAGTGAAACAATGCAGTTTCTCTTCCTCTGATGCTTTTGTAATTTCTCCTCGATTTGGGAACTTGTTGGAGTAAATGAATGCTCTCTCTGAAGACTCTCAGAACAGAGTGGCTCTACCAGTTCCCTATATTCCTCATCCATATACCAGTATGGGACAGCCAGCATAGGAATACTGGAGTCCACTTTCGGTATGGGCTAGGAACACGATTTAACACCTAATCTGAACTCCAACACACATCCAGTGTGAGTGATAGGAAGACACATCATGTCAATCACAATGCCTGCTGGAACAGCAGTATCTGGGATTATATATACATCAACCCGTGTTTGTTCGGGATTGTAGTTAAAATTCACAACAGATTAGCATGAATGAGCATTGCTGTTCTGAGGTGTCCCTCCTAATTCCAGACTGCACTCAGGAGCCATGTTTATACATCCTCCTTGCAGAAGAAAGCCTGTTAAACCATAAACTCAAGAAGAAAATGTTACTTTCTTTAGAACACACTAAAAAATCTTTTAGTGAATCATCACCATCAGCTGCAAATTTAAATTCAAAAAAAATTGTAAGAAAAAAAGAAAATATGATAAATGCTACTTGGGTACAGAAAAGTGTAGTGCAGGGCATGGAAATTATAGTCATTCAGATGCCAGGAGGTCAAGCATCAGTCTGTAAATTTTAGTTGTACCAGATTAATGAAGCATCTGTGGTGTTTGCCCAGACTCACTTTTCCTTTCAGCAATTTATAATTGTAGCACTCTAGACAAAAAAAAAAAAAAGAAATTCTGTTAATGCTTCTTTTTCACACTACTATTGTGATCTATGTTCATTTAAATGGTGTTCCTTATTTTTGTCATTTTCCCTGCAGCTTGAAGAACAGGTGTTCAGATATAGCTCCAAGCTGTCAAAAATAAAACTGGCAATGACTTTAACAGACACAGGGCTGAGGAAATACAAGAAAGTTGTAATTTTGAAAAATTAAATGCCGCAGAGGATTTATTAGACTACATCATGGTTGCCCAGAGGATATTTTAATTTAGATTTTATCATAAACACAAAATGGGATTGTGGTTATGGTGGGACTGAGAGTGGAGACTTGGACTTTAGTCCTCTTGTCTTGCATTTCTTTCCAACCTAGTGAAAACGCAGTGGATCAGAACCTGTCAAGATTGCTTTTGATCCCTTTCCTGAGGCCTAATTAGGGGGGCACTTATACAGACTGCTGGGGGAAGACCATATCCTTGTGCAGCTTTTTTCCCCTTTGCCCTCCTGACTGTCCAGATAACATTGACCTATGGGGTCAGTTTTCTCATTGAGCAGCAATACAAGTTTATTGTGTGGCTACTTCCCAGTATCCTACAGACACGTACTGGAACAATAGGAGTAGAGGAACCCCGTTGTTTGTAGCTGGGTCTGTAACAGAAAGTACATATCCAACTATCTGTTCCTTCTGGGAAGTTCCCACAGGCCGAGTTTTTTGCTCCTTGGTTGAGTAAATTTGTGTAATTCAGGAGGAAGTTCTTATCAGGACTAAAGAAAAGAGAAGTACAGTGAGTTGTTTTTGCAAAAATTAAAAAAAAAATCTTTGAATACTTTCAAAGAAATCACTGCTTATTGCCAGCTGAATCACCATCAGGTGCTGGCCTATCTTACAGATTAATCAAGATGAACAAAACACATAATTTACCACCATTCTAAAACAAAATGTTCAAAAATACTTTGTGTGAAACCACCAAGTGAGAGTAAAATAATGAGTACATTCTATTGCAGCCTAAATAAAATGGAAAGATAACCAAAAGTTACAGACTCTTGTTTCATATCCAGGTTTTCCAGCATTTCAGACAACCCCAATACAGTATAGCACAATGAGTATTCAGAGTACTAAAATGGAATAAAGAATTAGTAACAGATCAAGAGACCCTGAACTGGCATGAGAAAGTCCGTAGCAGTCCTTTGGGTGGGCTGATGCTTTACTTCAGGCTATGGTGACGACAACGATGGGCAACTGATAAATAGTTGGGTTTTTTCCCTTAAAGGGCTTTGTATAAGGACTTCATTATTAACATCAGAACAAATTGCCTAATGCAATCTAAAAAACAAGTGCTATTAGCTGCAACTGTACAGCAATAATTGAGCACACAGTGCCTCTTTCAGTGTTTAGGAAAACAGAAGTGACTTGAAGCATGACAAACAGATAGGCTGATGCACCACTCTTGTGAATAAAGTAAGCCAGGAGATGAGATACCTACTGGCAAAAATCTGTCCAGCTGCTTACTTTTTGCTCAGACAGCTTGGGAATTTCAGTGCTTCTGCTCAGAAGTAGCAAAGCAGTAATTGCACAGATCTACCAGGAAGCTGCCTAAATCAGTCCCAGAAAAGGCCAGCACATGGAACTTCACTCAGCTCCTCCACAAAGAAGGAAAACCTCTCACCCCTGCCATGCTCCTGGAGATGGATTTCCTGTGCTTCATGTTTTGAGTTCTGCCTCTGTATTCTGTCTACGTATAATGTATTACTGTGTGCAACCACTATAAAAGTGTCAAAAGCAAGAATAGTGAGGTTCCAATTGAAAACTGGTGCTGAAACTATTGAGAAAACTGAAAGAGGGAGGTTATGTTTCTCATCAGCTGCGGGAGGCACAGAGCCAGAAGCTGCTGACGCTGAAATGTGCCAAGGAAACAGGCATAGTGAAAAGCCTAATTGGAATCATCACTTACCGTCATGTACCCGTGCTAACACAAACATAATGGAAATGTAGCCCCTGCGTAACACCAGCCTGGTAATTCCTCAGTGAGCCATCTTCCAGGGAAAGTAAGACATGCGCTGCAGGAACTGAGTGA
>WEIT01002992.1:0-12811 GCA_013389985.1 Dryoscopus gambensis | reverse complement strand
GAGACAAATTAGTTACAGCAGGGAATCACTGATGAAATACAAAGGTAATTTAAAACCCCTGCTCCTGCTGCCCTGCACCCACGGTGGTTTTGGGTTTTTTTACAAAATGTCTGATCTTTTAAATAGTGAAGTAAGACAATGAGGCTCAGAAGAGGTAACAAAAACTCCTTGCTAGAAGAAAGAGCGTGTGCTCTTTTGGAGTACAAATTGCTAATTTTTAGGATTACAATCTTTATTGTCTCTTAATTGTCTGTAAAAGCCAAAATTAACTGCCTATCTACAATGAGGGAAAGGAAAGCTAAATCTTAGATCTCNTGGAAAAATATCTTTGTCTCTTCTCTCAGTTTTGGGTATCAAATCATTATTGGTGTGCACGCTGTAAATTCAGTGTGTGTTAAGCACAAAACTTTCTACAGTGAGACCCATTTCCAAGGGCTGGCAAACAAAATCTGAACCTACTAACAACTGAAAGCTTTGAAAATACTGGGAAAATACTCTGTGATGATGGAAACAATGATGTTCTCAAAGAAGAAAAATACAAATTGGCTGTTGTCCATTTCAAGTGAAAAACCACTACTGGCACTTAGCCCTCTTTTTTTTAATATATATATATATATTTCCATTTTCTGTGTGATGTTTAAACAATAGCTCACTTTATCAAGATCCATATATATATTTTAGTATTGTGTGCACTTGCATCACTTGTGCCATAGTACCCCTGGCATGCCGGTATCCTGTGCTATGTGAGTATGTCCGGCATTCTGTCCAAGAAGCCATTATCACCTGTTCTACATTTGTCTGGCAAGTACCACCACAACTTCTGTTCCACAACAGACTATGGGTCATCACCATACTGACCCCTCTAATATATTAAGTATCTGCAGACTAACAAGACAGCAAAAACCTCAGGAGATGCAGCTATTTTTAAAAGACTAAACATTCAAGACTATGTATTTCCTCATATTTATTTTTTAACTGTATTTTTCTAAAACATATTAAAATAGAAAAGATGTTCATCTGATTCATACAAAGAAAATACCAATAATAAAATAAGTAATAAAATACTGAAAATATATGAAAGCACCAAAACATGAAAATATTCATATTGGCAAAGACTCTAAGAATATATTTCTGGCAATTTTACAGTAAAGTGCTATTCAATCCACTCAAATTAAGGAATTGGCATTTTAATAGCATGGTTGTTATTATTATCCTAATGTTACAAATTACTTTGTTTCTCTTCTAAGACAACAACCCATTTTGTTGGAAGCAAAGCATTTGAGTTGCATGCACATAAAAATAACCCAAGTAACAGCTTCATTATAAGCAGTTAACAATATAAATTGCCAACTTATTAGGAATACAAAATACTGAGAAACAAACTAGGCAGAAATAAGATTAGTGAAAAATTAAGAAAATGCAGATGTGGTAAACCACTGTATAAATTAAGAAAGAACAGAAGACTGTGCAACAAACATTTCTGTAGCCTTGCTTTTTACATGGCATTTTTTTAGTAACCATATTGCTGGCTTTATTAGTCAATCTGTTTATTATTTTAAATTGCCCTTTTCTACTTCCTAGAAATGATCCTACATCACCAACACGCTGTAAGCAAAAAGACAGAAGCAGAGTATGACCTTTATTTTTCCTTAATAATCACTTCTCATCTATTGAAGTCAGCAGACAAATCTAATAAATCTGTTACAAAGCCAATTTGTAGCAAAAACTAATTCAAATAACATAATTATTTTAAATTTTTATATCTCTTAAAGAGTGANTATTGCACAACTCAGAGTAAGTTCTTACACTGCCTATCTACAATAGCCTTTTTATGAACCAGTAATCGGCCATCACAGTAAAGAAGTCAACTCCCACACTTCTTCTGTAATTTGAATACAAGTTGCTTTCCAAAAAAAAAAAAAGAATAGGAATAGTGTCTTGTCTTGTGCGTATGCTACTTAGTGAGAAATGTTTACAATAACTTTTCATTTAGAAGAAGCACAAAAAATAAGGAATGTAACCAATGAAAGCAATGACTCTGAATTATCAAAATAATTACTAACAACAAATATCTTCCTTTATGTGCATGTACATATACAGATTATATTAAAAAAATCCACCTGTACTACATAATTTCTGTAAATTTTCCTAGATGAACAGATTAACCTTGGAATACACTAAGCTGACTTCTTGCATCTTCTATGGGAGTGATTCCAAATGTAAGAATAAATATGATGAAAAGAAATGAAATATTGTATTTAAAGTAGTTGAATAGAGGAAAAAAAAGCAAAACAGTCTTCAATCATGTTGTATTTGGTTTCCTCCTTCCAGTTCAGTAGTTTTTATTGAGTTGTACAGTGAAAATAGGTCCTAGCTTTAACATCTTCGTCATGCCCTATTGTAAGTGTCAACTTAGACAATAATTTCAGTAATTTCATTTGCTGGTCATTCATTTCTTCTATCTTTTTTCCCCCTAGTAAACTGTTCCTTGTTCATTGCTGTAGGCTCACAAACCTCATTTTGGCAGTTCCAGAATCCAAGTCCAGTACTGCAATCTTTTTGACGCCAATGAACCGTGATAGGCAGCAGCACATCCAGGGCACAGCAATTCTTTTTAGCTTCTCTGGGCATATGCCAGGTAGAAGCAGAAGGCAGCAACAGTAACTGATAGCAGTGATAAAACAACTGACAGCTGCTGGAACCAGAGGCAGCGATTCATCTGCTCTTCAAGTCTTTTATTAATCTGCAGTAAATGAGTTAGCTGAAAATAGAACAGTTTCATTAAGTTAGAATTACTGCACTTGAAAGTACTTGGCAATTTTGAGCTATTTTGGCAATAACTATAACCGCAGAAAAGAAAAGAAAAAGCCTTCTCGCAGCGGTCTCTCAGCAATACCTTTTCTATCACTACATACTTCACAAATCTGTTCCACTGAAGGAGCTTCAAATCTTAAGTTACAGATAACCAATGTGGCCTGTTATCAAGCAGGTGATATCTTCATACTCAGAAGCAAAAGATATCACTGATGGTCATTGATATGCCAGATCTTGTATATACACAAGAAGAATGAGCAAACCCCATTGAAAATTTTATGATCATTAAATCATTATGATTAAACAAAATAATTAAATCATTATCACTGATGTAGTTACTTTCAATTGCTGAGATGTTCAAATAGTATAATCTACAAAATACCAAAAAGGTTCAGTAAAAATTCTTTTTATCTCTAGCATATTCTATAATTTTGCTGAATATTCAGCACAAGGGAATGCACTATTACCTGTATATGTAAATCTTCATTAGTTTTTGCTGGAATATTAAATGCATTGTCTTTTAATGTCAGAGAAGAGGGCTTACTACTTTCTATGACATGACATCTGAGCCTGTGAAAAGGGAACAAGAACACACACCAAAAATCACAAATTTAATGCAACATTGTATAATGAACAGTAAACAATCCATCTTAAGTGGATAAAGTACCTGCACATTTAAAATTTAGGGGACAGTAATTATAATTCCCCTACATTTAGTCTAGGTTTACAAAAAGTAAAGGTCAGGTTTGTAATCATCAGTAACTAATGTACACACATACAAGCACACTTGTAATCAAATAACCTCTCTCTATTGTTTCAGCGTCTGTCTTAAAAAAACCCCAAATAAATTGCAACTCTTACACAAGGAAGCTTAAGGTCACTCACATGATGTGGATTTTATTCAAAAGGGAAATAAGGGATAAGCACTTTAAGCAAACACAGCAAGATTTAGGCATCGAGACTCACAAAATACTTTTCCCACAGTAGTTTTGGCCGTGAGGGGGTAGAGGCAGCTCCAAAGAAACCAGCCCCCCAAAACCCACAGAAAAACCCCAAGAAAAATCCAAGGCAAAAAACCAGTCAAAACTGCAGGGAACTTCTCCTAGACATGTTCAGTGATACAACCCAACGTGACTGGCTGAGAGAGAAGAGTAACAGGTGCATTTAAAAAAGTGTATGGGGAAATATATTTTTCTAGTGATTTTTCTAGATAACTTTTTCACCGGTAAATATCGAAAATACACATATCAACATGTGATAGGTTTTACAGAAATTTTCTACAAAATACTGATTTTCCCTAGTAGAAAGGGAGTATTTTTAATATTGTCTAGAAAATACCTTTGCATTTAATATGTCTGCTTTCCTTGATTTCTCCCTTTTAGAAAACTCAACAGACACATTCTTATTAAAAAACCAAAAGCCCTATTATTGTCCATGTGTATTGTTACATGCATTCATATTGTTCCACTTAACTCTTAATCAGCACGAGAACAACAACAAGAAAAAAAGAAGAGCGTGTGTGTAATACCATGATCTTTTATACATTAAACCCACATCTAATCAGTTAAAACAGAGAAAAAGTCTCAATAATGTGCTTTGGTCAGTAAGCCCACAAGTGAGTCTGGAGAATCCTTCATTGATTATGATACACAAGTGCTATAAATCAGCTAAATAATAAAAGGTAAAAAACCCGCAAACCCCTGTTAACAGGAAACCATATGCTTACCTGTGTTCCATCACTTTGGTCCTAGGGACTTCTTTCCAAAACTGACTCAGTTCTGGCACACCTGCTCCAGACGACTGGTCCATTTCTGCTGCCATTATAAGGAAACGATCCTGCAAAGAAGCTGCAAAACCTGCCCTCAAGGAAGACCAAAAAAAAAAAAAAACAAAACAAAACCAGCAACAGTGTGCTTAGATAAAATGACAATATTACAAGGAGGATAAAAGCATTTTGCACAAAAGTGCCATAAAACAAAAGCTTGTTTATTGCAGGACACCAGACACTGACTTACTAGAAGTAAAAATAAGGAAATCATTCTCTGAAGCTCAATAATTCTAATTACAGTTTTCCAAAATTATATTGGTTCATTTTAACAGAACTAGTTTCATCTGAATAGTTCAAAGAAAACCCAAAATTTTGTAAAGAATGCATTCTCCAGCAAATTCACCCATCCTTGCAACAATTTAGGAAACTGATTTACTGCAGATCAACTCCCACTATAATAATGAACCAGTGGGACAACTGCCACTCAGAACTTTTGTTTTTTAAGCCAAGAAACAAAATGGGTTGCAGACAACAGCTGCTTATGCCTGAGTGGAGTAGTAAATCAGTACAGGCAGTTACTCAAATCCTTTCTGACATCCATGTTTTTTTAACAAACAGTACCATTCTCATGCAAGAGTCAAGCAGACAAGGACACCAGTCAGTCCTACACACCAGCAAGCACATTCAACCATCAGTGTCTAGAGCCTCAGTCTAGTAATACAACTTGCCCAGATTTCTAACAAACTCTATTTTAAGTTTCTACTTACCACCATGAAGAGAGACTATTATATCTAATGATGTGCCAGGTTCACAGCTGCTGTTACTGGGTTTAACCCTGTACTTTTCAGGTGCAGTTGTTCTCACCTATAAACAAAAAATATGAAGGATGCAGTAAGTGCATGCAGAAACTACAATTGCTTCATAACTTCTCTCATTCTGTAATAACTAAATCCCCAAAAGCTTCACTATTAGGGCAAGTCTCTAAAATACATCATTTTGTAGGCATAATAGGACTCATGCATATTCCTTTTTCCTCCCTCTCAACTGCTTTTATCCTTTGTTTTCTTGCATTCGCTATTTTTCTTTTGCATACATATTTAAAACCAGCCAAGAACATGCTATAATAAATATGAAAGTATGAAAACTTTAAGCTATTTTAATGTGCAGAGAATGCAAAAGATGGGAAAAAACCCACAAAGATGCAAGTAAACTCAGTATTTCTGAAGCAAATGTAACTGTGTTAGTTCCTTTGATGGTGACATTTGTAGATGGAGCTGTATCATTTCAGAACATTACTAACTTGTTTCCAGCCAATATTTAAAAAGAAAAATTCTAAAAAGATGACTTTTCAGTGCTCAAGCCTTTCTTTTTCAAGAAGTATTACTCTCACTAAAAAAACTGACCATCACTTTAGCTCTTTTTTAGTCAGTGCTCCAAAGATTTATAATCATAATTATCCCTATTGAGGTGGTACATCGTAGGTATAAATTCAGCGAGAAGATTTCTTTAACCTGCCTCAAACATCACAATACAGAAAAAAAATTTGTCTATAAAATGGATTTAATAGTATTCTTCCTCCTGACACAAAACAAGAAAAAGTTACACATTTAGTAAACCAGGCCACACATAAAACACTTACTTTAAAAGCCACTACATTTTTAGTGACGTTTGTGAGAACTATCAAACATTTTTTTTCTCCAGTTTCTTTGGATCCAAAATGTAGCTCTTCTGCTGGGCTAAGAGGAAATTTTAAAACAATTAATTTCTTCAGATTATCTTTACAACAGATCATAAAAAAACCCCTGACCACACCTCCAGGAAAATAAAATACTTTCTACCCTGCAGCTACAGTCAGCATAAAAAGATTGTCATCAAAAAAAGCTGTGAAAACAAAAAGCAGAAATTTTGTAGTGAAGCTCAGGGTTGACTCATGACAAGTGGAACTAGCTGCCTCAGCTGATTCCTGCCCTTGACGCCTGCCATCTGTAACAGCAGGAATAGCCAACAGATACGTGGAGTCAGCTTCTGCTTCTTTGGGCAGTATCTTAAGGGAAAGCATTGTTGATTTGAATTTAGGCTCATTTTAAGGAATATAAGGTGTCACAGACAGGGAGTAATTTCCATCTTGAACCTCTATGCTCGTCATGGATATAGTGCACACATAAGAGAAGGCAGATATTCACGACTGGCAATCATTTCAACCATGACAGCTGAATTCTCTTGTACTTATGAGTCAGTCTTCACATACTTGTGGTATCACATGCATAAATAAAGTTATTGCTTGTTTTTAATATTGTTGTGCAATTAAGAGTCATGCATGAGATATTTTAAACCACATCAAACTACCACAACTCATTTTGGATAAGCATTCAAATGAACACTAGTAGGTAAAAGGTAGGGCATGCTCATATAATACAAGTTGAAAGGAAACCTGAGTAACAAGTGAAGAACTTTTTCTCATTATGTCACATTAGGAGCACATAAAGAACTGCCATACTACTCGATACTACAGAACTGCATATTCTTTTTCAAAACACGTGATTTTTTCCCCCATGTCCTCTTTTTAGAATGCCAATTTCAGGTTAGTTTGACCTCCTCCTCCTCAAAAGACCTTTTATAGTATTCTTTCTCCTCCCACTTAAACCAGCGTATGAGCTGAGAAGAAAACGCCTTGGTGCAGTGGGACAAGGGTGAACGCCCATGTCGGAAGCAGATTCCGGTGGCGATGGTGACGTTGGGCTGCTGATATTTTACAATGCATTAGTCAGTCCACATGACAAGATGACTTCTTTTGTGGTGGGGAAGAAGGAAATGTGCCAAATAAGGTAGAAACCAAAAAACTGATGAGTTTAAAATAGCATCATACGGTAATTCTCCCCTCCTCTCAGTACTTTTTCATTTCCAAATTCTCAATTTAAGCAACAAATGCTAGGGAAGGGAAAGACTGTAGCTACAACATATTTTAGCTATCCTAGTACTGTACTACTGCTGCTGTGTGTAACAGCAATTGCAAGATGAACCATAAATGAAACAAGATAACACTAACTAGCATCAAAACAAGCCACAAAAAGAGATCAAGGGAAAGAACGTTCTGCTAGAGCCTGATCTTTCTTGTTCTACCAACTATGGCCACTGATCAAAGGAAAAAAAAGGCTCTGGGACCACGGCTTTATGGCTCTTGTCTGTGAAATCAAGTTCCACAGCACTGGGGGTAGTTGGTGTATGGCTGTGAGGAGGGTGGGTTGTTTAAACAAACACCCAAGCTTTTTAATTTTTACAGAAGCACAAATTTCTTTACTCTGATTTGTGTGACATAACCAGCTTGTACTAGAAATTCTCGTACCACAACTCATAACGAGCTGCACTTGTGCCAGACAGCAGAAGGAAACTGCTGCTTTTTGTCTGACCACACAAATTCATTTATTGAGGAAGAAAGTCAGAGGCAGCCTTTCATTGTAAGGTATACAAGGCAAATGCAATTGTGGTCTAAATAAGGGAGACAGCTGACTCATGAGCATGACTACAAATACAAGACACAAAAGAGCACAAGGACCCATTTGGTCCATGATTTTATGGTGCCACAGCTGCAGTGCCTCAGCCGCGTGCTCGGGCTCCAGGCTGCTCCCTTGCCAGGGCAGTGGTGGGAGATGTGCAAGGATGCAAGTTAATCCTGGTCTCTGTGATAGGTGCCTACAAATGGTTATGAATGGCACTATATATTATTGGATTAATCACCTTCAATTCAATGTCCTGAGAATCACTGCAGGAAAATGAAAACTAGTTCTAGCTTCCACAGAGGAAGAGCATTAATGAAGAGCAACAGCTGCATTCAGTTTACTTTAAAACAAAACAAACAAACAGCAAGGCCAATGGAGACACCAGTATTTTATTTTCCATGACAGCAAAACTACAAGTATTAACACTGCTATACTTGACTAAGTTTACTCTTCCATGTGTTGCAGTTCATGAAAGTTACTTCTATGCAATGACAGCTTGAAGTATTTTAAGAGGAAAAAAAAAAAAAAAGGCAGTTTTTGGAGGGTGTTGCAGGGTGGTTTTTGCTTGTTTGGATTTTTTTGTTGTTGTCTGCTTATGATGTGTGCCCCCTTCCCTTTTTTTTAATTAAAAAGTGGATGGAAAAACACAGTTACATTTGTGATTGTCCCAGAAAATGTTTAACATTCTTTTATAATCACAGTTCTGCAGTCTATGCCTTTGTCTTGCCATACAAGAAACTAAGGCTATACACAGGAGGTTTTTCATTTCAAAATTAGGAAAAATTTAGACATAAAAAATATTTTTAGGCTAATGAGCATGTCATTATTCAAATTCATTCCAAAACTAATTCATTACAGTACTTAGAAAGTTAGCTGAGAAATTACCTAAAAATTAGATATTTTCTTCATTCATCTAATAGCAAACTGAAAGTGAAAATAAAAGTTATATTGGCTAACTGATTTCTTTCTCCTAGTTTAATGATAAAAAGCAAATTAACTGCAAGATGTAGTATCTTGGATGACAAAGCCCTCTGGGTAGATATGTCATTTATAGAGCCCTTTCCACACAAAATAAACTGGACCTATTCATTAAGTTTAACTGGTGGAAATTACTAGTATAGACACTTATATCATCATAAGCTAAAAGAATACAGGCAAGATGTAACAGTGAAAACTGTCCTGATAAAACACTGTTTTTTCTTAAGCCAGTGCAATTAAACAATGCCAAACCAGTGCTCTCATTACAGATAAGGACAGGCTTAACTTAGTCAGATGGTTTCTCAATATAAACAAAACACTTCTACAATTCTATGGAATATACACCCATTCATACAAAAAGTATGCCAATCTTTGGTGACACCAGAAGATTCACTAAAAACTTGTAAACCCAGAAAACTTCTTTGAGCTTTGTAAAAATCCTTCTTAAAAAGTTGTTTATAATTTGTTTTCCTCTAATAGTCTGAAAAAAGTTTATTTTGAAAACCAACTACTTCAGTACTCAAGTGTCCAAGGCACATTGTAAAAAGAAAATTAAAGAAAATTATTATTACCTGATATGTAATAAAGGTCCTTTAAAAGTGGTTAATGCTTTCTTTGCATTTTTTGGTTTGACCTCTGTTTTGTCAGTTTCCTCTGACTTGGAAATTTGTTCTATAGAATTCATCTGAGTAAAAATGATAGTTATAATGATTAACTAGAAACCTGGATTACATGTTACAGAATCATGCAGGTATTTTAAAGAATATGATGAGGCTTATTTCAACAGTTTACATATTACAGACCAAGCTTTATATATATTCATTCCCTGAAGCTGCTTGAAGTCCACTGAATAAAATGAATTACTATAGAAATTACATAGCATATTAAATATGCATGAAACAAAACTTCTGCTTTGGTTTTTTTCCATGTATTTTCCTGCTGCCCAGGTCGGTTTTTGAAAACTCCAGACACATTAAGTTACAGCACTTCAAATACCTAAGATTATAAAGCACTGTTATTATTCACCTACTGCAAATTAAAATTAAAATAGATGCCCAAATACAATCATTGTAACACTGAACAGAAAACACAGTACCAATTCCACACTTCATTGCATTGCAGGGCTGCTAAACATATCTTCATTGCTTTTAGATGAAACTCTGAAGTATTGCAGAACATAAAAGAAATAATGCTGATTGAATTGGTGCTTTCAAAACTGCAGGTACCTCTTAGGGTTCTGAGGGTTTTCTTCTATTACATTAAGAAAATACATGCAAAACAGGGCAGGTGCTGGGGGGGGATGTGCAGAAGACTGAAAGAATTAGTGACATCATGATTCCAAATAAGCTGGCTGAAGAGTTTGTTTAGCCTCCTTTTTATTCCACTTTTAATACAGAGAAAAGACATGAAGAGAATTCAGTTCATGCAAGTTTGAAGTATGGGAATGAAAAGAATACAAAACTTTATATGAAATAGGCTGTATAAAAAGAACCCACACAGCAACTTTTTGTTTATAATTATATAAAAGTGATAGCAAAAGTTTAGTGTGTAAATACATTGCACTAGTTACATGTTGGGCTTTGTTCTACATAAACTACCAGAAAAAATATTACTATAGAACACAAAAGTGGAAGCACCTACAGGACAGGCACTTACTAATCAAGTTTATCACTCATGATTCCCTGTACTAAAAAAAAAAAAGAGTAGCACCTTGGTTACACTGTATAAAAGTGAAAACAATTATTTGCTTTATGGTATTTCAAGAGTAAAAAATAGTAAAAAAGCCAAAATACCTTAAGTAGAAAGCTAAGACACCCAAGCAAATTGAAAGCCAACAAACACTGAGGCTTATTAAGCACCAAAGGAACTCATACACTGAGCAGAAATTCTCCATGTTTCCGTATATAAGAATCATAGCTTGAAAAATGTGCTACAAGCGCAACAAGCTAATGAGTCTAACCACGGTTATGTAATGCTTCCTTTTGACCTTAAGGTCAGTGAAATTATCTTTTTTTTTTTTTTTTCAAAAGCTGGCTAAGTAGCAAATAACAGCTGGACTACTTAGCGAACTGCACATTTCAAATTATCTTGACAAACCTGGAATGGTAAATGAAACTGTATTGTACTCCATTAAGCAAAAGTTTTGCAATGTCTATTTGCAAATTCATATTCCATTTGCAAGTCATACTCCAAAATTAATTATGGCAATAAACTAGTGAATTTCAAATTTTTTTCTACTATTTTCAAGAGCACTATCCCCAGTTACTATCACTGCATATTCCTACACCTCACTTCATATGAACTTGTGTAAAACAATGCCTTTATTTCTAGATAAACAACACTGCCGGAAGATTATGTTGCAAAACATGATTGATGGAGTAGGAATACAATTTCTCCTGAGAATAAATGAAAACATTCATATGTTAAAATTTTAATCAATAATTTAAGAAAACAAATTAACATCCAGTAGTGCATAAATATTTAACTTAATATTTTCTCATATACATACTGATTTAAGCATCGGAGAAAACTAGCTATATTTCAAAATGGTCATCACTAGATATCCCAAGATTAAAAAGAAACCAACTAGAAAGGGAGCCTTTGAAAACAAAATACAGAAACCTTTTTCATTTTACTGTACAATTCACTATATTCCAAGAGATAGACTAAATATTTGGTGCACACTTTATGCATTCTGAAGCAGAAACTTGTCTTAATAGACCAAGAGTCAAGGTTGAAACTGCAACTATAATTTTTCAGTTTTCCTGGGTTTTGTCAAATTGCAAGACAGAAAAGCTGTTAAAAAAATAGAACGCAAAGACAGACAAGTAACCAAAATTATATGCCTCTTGTCCTGCTTTGCAACCATTTAGCTAGTCTTGCCTATATCTTCAGTTAGATACCTTTTTCTGATTAAGGTTTTGTGCTTCATTCAGCTCCCCAGCCTCCTTGTTGTCTGCATCTATCTCTTCTTTACTTTCATGCTCATCCTCACTTGTAATGGGCCCATTTTCACATAAAGGAGTTTGAAAATCATCATCAACCAATGGAGGATAACTGTACTTGAAAGAATCCTAAAAGATAAGGAGATTTATAAAAGATGAGTTATTTGGGAGGATTAGAAGTGCCTTCTCTAAGGTTTTTAGAATGGAAATACTGTCAGTGTTTCTTGTTTCACATTACTTTTATGTTTCATTTATCTATTTCAAGTAGCACCCTGTACAGAAAGCTGACACCAAGTGTTTCTATTTTATCATCAATAGACAAATAAATACAGTCATTCAATGAAGCCAGTAAACTGTAACTGTTATTTAACTTCACAGCAAAACTGCAGAAGCTGGTCTATCAAGGATCAGCATTCAGAGTCTTATTGCTGAAGTTCTCTTCTTAAGTTCTCAAAAATGTGGTTTTAAACTTATAACAGCTATTTCTAAAAATATTCCAAAAGTGATGAAAAACATCAGTTGTTCCTTGTATGCTAGTTTCATAATGGTCTGTTTAAAAAAAGGAAATGAATCCCAGAACCATGTAACACCCCCAAATAATCCCTGAAGTTTAACATAATGTGTGGACCTTTAGCATACCCTGCAATTCAGATCTTAGTCTTTGGAATGCCAAATCAATTTAAAGACCATATTTAAGACATCTGAGTAATGCAGCAGCAGAATACTTAGGTTCTCAATGACTCTACAGTAAAGGTACCTTTTCCACCGGAAGATCAGTATAAACCAACTTTTGCTAACTAGAAATTCTC
>WEIT01002990.1:17836-38565 GCA_013389985.1 Dryoscopus gambensis | reverse complement strand
AAAATCTTGGAGAGAAGGTACTCTGCATCACTTTGTTTTGATCAGTCATGGGATGCTGACTGACATTTCTCACTGTGGTTGAGTTTTGCATGACATGTGAAGTAAAACACACTAGATTGACATCATCTTTTCAGAATCTAATTCCTTTCATTGTCTTTGGGGTAGTTCAGATTTCTTTTTCCTATCTGAATCATAAGGGTGTCTCAAAAAAGATGCCAGAGATGGGCTTTTATTTTGAGAAGAAATGCTTGTTTTCCCCACATCCTAATAATCACGTAAAAGAGACTGCAGGTGCTGTTCACCCTCTTCTCTTCAAAGGTTGGAACTAACCCAGGTCAAAATTTCAACTCCGTGAAGTCAGTGGGAAAACTCCCACAGACCCTGCTGGGGTCAGGAAGGTAACATTAGATAATTGTCACTTTTCTGTCTTCCCTTTGGCCCCAATAAATAGGTTGACATGGTTCTCACTCAGGTTTACAGATGTATGGTTTTCAAGCTCAAAAAGTTGTTGAATGAAAGCAGAGACACATATTCTTTAAATGACTGCAGCATGTTTGGGATATACTTAAGTTAGAGGTGTGTACAGCAGGGAAAAACACTGAGCAGATTAAGAATTGTTTACTCTGCCAACCATAGGCAACATCCCCAGTGTTTAGAGTTATATGTGAGAGATACAGGATTTGTCTGAATTAACAAGATGTAAATCAAATAATAGCAAGAAGACATGAAATACTAACACATACTTCTAACTTGTGAGGATTTTTTTCTCATTTATTTGGATGGATAAACTACCATTTGCACTACCACTTTCACTAAAGTAGAATGGAGATTCTAACTGTGTTGGCTTCTGAACCAGCCATGGAGTAATCAAGCTAAGGAGGAAATGGAGACAGTGTGGCTAGAAGTCATGAGGTGTCAGTCAGCATCATGCAGACAAATAAGGGCAAAACAGAACCAGTGCTGGGGATTAAAAGTGTTGTGTCCTAGAGCATATGCAGATGTTAACAAACAAGGAAACTCAAGTCTTACACTAATGTACATCAACTTATATCTTTCCTATNCAGAAGAGGACAGAGTTTTGGTGAAAAAATAATCAAACAACCAAAAAATTTAATCTAAATTGTTGAAAGGATAGGATTATATTAAATAGCCATTAAGGGGAACAAAAGAAAGATTTTTTTTTTTTTAATGCAAAAGTTTGGAACAACAGTACACCCTTGGAAAAATGCATTTTACGTAGAAAAAAGGCACAGCTAATTTCTCAAATAACAAGCAAGATATAAAATACAGAATTCAACTTTCTTAAATGAATTGCTACAAGAAATCTGTGTACTGTCTGGGCATTAGACCAGAGCAATTTGTGTGTGGTCGTTTGAATGAAAAAACAATATGCAGCTCTAGTTGAAGGAAGGGGAATTTGGCTTGTAGAGTCATTGCTTATTAGTCAAAACAGAGATTTAGAAAATATAGACTTGTCTTTATTCTAATATGTAGTTTTGGAGTAAATCAAGGAGTGCTCTGTTTGGATTAGATTTTGCTGAATGCCCCTGTTTACTTGTACTAAGTGCTGCTGAAGAAATAGAAGAAGACGTAGACCAGACATTCTATAATTTAAACAGTCTGATAACAGAAAACATACAGTATGCTAAGGGGAAGTGTCTGTTGATTTTGATTTACATTTCATTCATTTACTAATTTAAATAGATTTTAAGCCACCTGCATTAATTTGAACATATTTGACTAAGAGTTGGCCAAAGACCAGAATAGCTGCAGAAGCAGCACAAGAGAAGGAAAGTAATATTGTAGAGCTAGAAAGGTGAAATTTAGTAGTACAAATGAATTAATGAAGATCTTAAGGCTAAGAAAAATTAAATTCGTGGCAGAGGAACAGTTTAATCAGGATTATATGTAAGTGCTGCATAAGTGATGGATTAAAGCATAAGGCTTAGGGTGCACATGCAGGCATCTATGAGGAAGGTATCATGGTGCCCTGAAGAGTGTGGGCCTGGCCCCTAAACAAGACAAAATCCTGAATGAAACTCACTGACTCTCCAGTCACAGCATGGGGAGAGTTAAAGATATCAGGATGATGACCCAGAACTTGTTCTTAAGCAGAACTATGTTTAGTGCAGAGCTGCAGCTGCACTCTCACTTCATCCCTGGAAGATCCAGATCCAGGCTTGTCTGCTCAGCACAAATCCTCTGACAGTTCATATGGGAAAGACAATGTTTAGAACAGATTTCATCTTACCTGCTGAAAGTGAAAGATCAAAATCTAGTCAAAGCCAGACAGCTTGAGAGAAAGTGTGACTGTACTCTGTGTCTAAGGTTCTGAACTTGGTAGTTTAAGTCAGTACAAAACTCTCCCAGTTACGGTACGGAGCTGACCTGGGCTGGGATCCCAGAGGTTGGGACTGCAGCCTGGAAGGAGACATGCATTCCACCCACACCCTGATAGCACAAACATTAGCAGAGGGGCTGTGTTTCTCCAAGGTTAATGCCTTACCACAGGAACACAGTCTGTTTTCCATCTGCCTCTCCTAACTCTTCTCTCTCCACCAGTGAATCCTGGAGCAATTTCAGCGGTAGGCATGTGGAGTGTGCTTCCTTCCCTAAACCACAGAGTGATTAGGGCACTCTGCTGAGAGAGATGGGTTTGAATCCCTATAAGCAGGTTAAAATATTATTACATTCTTTTTTCATCCAAATCCTGGGACTGGAAGCCAAAAGTAACATCAAAGCAGTATCATTTCCTTCCTGTGCTTAGCAAAACTTTTAGTAACATGATGGGCATACAGTGCTCATACAGTCCTCAGTTTGATCTTGTTGCCAGCAAGGAAGACATATGCTAATTGTAGTGGATTCAGTTGTCTGTCACTCAAAATTACTTATTTTGAGTATGATTGGGAAAAAAAAAATGTCCCTTGGGAATTCTTTGACTTTCTTCTCTTCTGAATGGATTATATAGCAAGTAATTTTACTCAGTTTTGTCCCATATTAAGAAACATAATATTTTCTTCTTTTCTGGATGCACAACACCCTCCAGGCCCATTCCACCCGCCCTGTCCTGACCTCTTTCATTTTCGAAATGTTTTTCTACTTGTACTGAACTCCCTGTGTTAACACTCTCCCTGTTGCAGCACACTGGTGGAACGTACAGTCCTGTTCCAGATACAAATGTTTGGCATGATGTTCCCAGCTTGGAGTCAACTGTTTATGACTTTCCTCAGCAGCACGACAGCACTCTGTGATTAAATATGCTCAGATTTTTTCTGTTCTGCTTTAGTTTATGTTGACCGAAAATATGACAATTAAATTCACCTACTTGGAACCCCACCAAAATAAATCATCTCTATTTTGTTTGAAGTCATGGCTCTCAGGACAAGACAATAAACTCCTAAGGGAAAAAAAGCTACAATAAGTAATAGGCAAGAATTTTTCTACATGCAAAATGAAGGTAGAATCAAAGAGGAGTACAACACTGGGCTGATGCTGTGTCAATGTGCTGCAACAGAATTTTCATTTATTACCAACAAACTATAGCTCTCTACAATTACCTGAAAGGAAATTACAGTAAGGTGGAGGTCTGTCTCTTCTTTCAAGGAACATGCATAGGCAAAAAGAGGAAATGGCCTCAAGTTGCACCAGGCGAGGCTTAGATTGGATATTAGGAAAAAAATTGCACCAAAAGGTTTGTCAAGCATAGAAACAGGCTGTCCAGGAAAGTGGCTGAGTCATCTACCCTGGAGATATTTAAAAGATGTGAAGATGGGGCACTTAGGGGCTTGACTTAGGGGTGACTTGGTAGTGCTGGGTTAACTGATTTACTTGATGATCTTAAAGGTCTTTTCTAACCTTAATAATTCCATGTCAATTGCAATAAGATTATTCTTAAATTGTATGAATTTGGTTGCCCTGAAGTTAATTACTGTAAAATATTATTTAAATTTTACTGGTTCTATTCACAAACTAACATTTTCAAAAAGTTTTGTGTAGTAAAATGTGGAGAGAAGAAGGAAAGGGAAAGGGCTAGGAAAAGAAGAAAATCCTCTTCATTCTGTAAGTCAGACTTCAAAATAGTCACATTCTTCCTGAATTTGTCAGAAAATATTTCCATGGATAGATAGCTTCTGTTTTGTCAGGAAGATATCTATTTACCATGTTATAATATATATATAGAGCAGTGTAGCTGAAAGAGTTTTTCTCTTTTTTGTATTGAGCATTTAGATAGTCAGTAGAACACGAAAATATGTAACATAATGGTTTTGTTACTTGAGGGTGGTTTGGACACTGATAGTGTGTAGGAATCTGGCTTCCTTCCTTTAGTTTAGGGAAATGGTTTGTTTGTCCAAAGTATCACTGTAGCAAAGTAAAACATTTACAATCAATGAAAATTTATCTTAAAAAGCCCAAAAATATTTCAGTAGAGGTTACTGTAGGAGAATAATGAAGTGACTGTTCTTCAGCTACGAAACACACAGAACCACCCAGAGAACAGGCTGCCCTATAAACAAGCGCCAGCTGCTTTCTATTGTTTTACATTAATTATAAACTTTGTAAGGACAAAGGGTGATATAATCAAATCCCCAAATCTTTTTATGTAAATTCTTTGCTGGTTTTAAGTCAAGTGCTGGTTTTAGATCAAGTGTTGGTTTATTTGGATGCACTTAGTTTGACTGGATTCATGAGTCTTTCCCTTTTCTTTCTAAAATATTTGAGATTCAATATTGAGAAGCAAAGGTGATAGCAGAAGCATGATCTAGCAGTTAAAGTCTGAAAACCAGGGCATACAGGCTCAGATTTTAAAGGTTTATGATTTTCAGACATTCCTCCCGAGGAAATATTCCAAGGTGAGCATTCAAAAGTTAAGTGTCACACTCCTGAAAGACTTGTCTTTGGTTTCAGGTTCCAAGCTTTGTCTTACTGCTGTTGAAGCTTAATTTGAAAACCTGACTGCTACTTCTCTTCTCCAATGAAAATTATTAAAGAGGGCAAAACCAGCCTTAGGTAATTGCTATTTACAAAATGTTTCTTTTACTAAGGAAGTTTATGTAAAAGCAAACTACAAGACTCAAGAATTTAGCTAGTTTTAAAATTAATATTACAACGAGGCTGATATAAAAAATAGGTATACTGTGGAAAAGAAACATCTGCGAGTAGGTCCAAGAACAAAGAACTGCCATGGCCAGAAAGACTATTTAAAAGTCTGTACAGGACTTGCAGTGTCTCAGGACAGACGGACAAAACTTGTTTCACAGTAACTTTTTAAGATCTACTCGCAGGGTTCAGTTCCTTCCTTTCCCACTTCACAGTAATTGCCTGATCCAAATGGCAGAGGGATCACACAGGGAAAACGGTGCCAAGGGCTGAATCTCCCAAGGTCACACCCCCACCACCAGCTGTGCAACCAGGCTGCCTTTTCACCACTTTGGCTTGAGCTGTTTCCCACATGGCAGCACCCACCAGCACTGCAGGGGGTGGGTGGCTGCTTGTGGCCCTTTCCTGGATAATCAAGTCCTCCTGGAAGAGCTAAGAGACATTCTTGTGTGTTAGTAAGAGAAGGAAAAAGAACACACCACCTATCTTATCGACTTCTTGGGGAAACACCATAACTAATAGATTATTACAAAGGCAAGAAAATCCCAGGCCAGTACTTCAGGGAGAAGAAAACAAAAATCAAACCTGCCAGAATGGAGAGTGGAGGAACAGACTCCTCATTATGGCTCTGGGATTTAAAAAATATTCATCTTTTGTGTTTTACTTGCTGTGGGTAACTAGAGAACAGAGGCTGGAAATCTCACAGGGTTCACTGTTTTGGCATCAAAGTCTCTACAATCAGCACAGAGGGATTCTGGGCATCTAATATGAGATTTGTTACTCCTTTTCAAGGGGTTGGATGACACTGCTTGCGAGCTGCCCGAGGCTGCACAGCATCTTGCTGCAAAGGTGTCCTTGGCAGTGAAGCCCTTCTGCAGTTAGAAGGACCATGCTGGCTCCTCTGCTAGGAGCAAGCCCCAAACCAAGGTGTGTAAAAGCACTGGTGAAAGTAAAGGACGAGGGAGGGGTCTTCTGTGTGGTTTCCAATGCTTAAACCCAGGTGAAGGTTCCACGGACAAAAGACAAGAAATGAGGGTGCACATGGGTTTTATGCAGGGCTGGAAAGGGGTGGAGTAAAGGGAAACAACCAATGGGGTTTGGCTAGCGGGGAAGGGACAAAGAGGCATCGAGTAAAAACGAACTTTCCAGAAAAGATACATCAGCAATAAGGGGAAATACATAAACATGAACCTATACATAAAAGGAGGGGGAGATCTCTTAAAGCAATAACATAACAGTATGCAAACTAAGTTCCATTGGGAACCTGGGAACTTGCCATAATCAGGGGGAGAGAGCTAGACCTCTGTAACCTGAGAGTGTGCCCACCAGTCTCCTAAATGTCCAGTCTCTGTGGCCACCGCCACATGCACCCCAACAGTTGGAGTCCTAGCAGGGCTTGACCTTTGAACTTTTTGCTTTCTTTTCCTAATAGAACTTACGGAGGTAGACATTTTGAACTGTCAAGAAGCAGATTCTGCAGAGCAAGAGAAAGTGATGCAGCCATCAACTTCATGACAAATGGCAGTGATTATATCCTAGCAGGCCATCTGTGACAATTTATGGCATCACAGGTGCACAGGAGGCAGAGGCAAGTAGGCAGTTCAGTAGAGAAAGGACCTTTAATAGTCTTTCTATAGGGACTTCAAAGGTTAATTGATTAGGGAAAGGAAAAATTACCGATTGTAATGGTTGGGTTTTAACAACAGAATAAAAAGAAATTCTTATTAAAGTACAGGAAGGAAGGAAGGAAGGAAGATTGAACTATAAATGAAAAGTATTTTTATCCTAAACTACCACATTGTTTGCTTGCTTAAAACATTTTTAAAAGGCAAAGACGTGTTTTCAGTGAAAATATTTTATCGCATTATAATAACCAATAAGAAAATATTGAACAGCTGTAATAGCGATAATGTAATACACCGTGTAGAAAGCAAAATATGTACATGAAATGAGCACTGGACAGTGAACACAGCCTGATGCAGTTCAGCAGGGAGCACCTAAACGAACTAAGGTCAAACCCCCTCTTCCTTGATTTTGCAACAGATTGACACTATCTTCAAGAACAAGTCTGCATTTCTGCTTGTGACCTGGAATAAGCTGATTAAATTTGCTCTGTAAGTGGAAGAATGTGAGGCAGCAGTGTGATGGCAGCAGTTTGATCTTTGGTCTGATTCAAGCCCATCCAAGCAGGGCCCAGGAGCTGTTCAAGCCAAACTTCAGCAGTGGGGTATTTCCGCAGATGAGCAGAGCATCATGTCTGGCTGCTCTGACTCCTCAAAGAGGCACCCATTAATATTTAGGGGCGATGTTGGGAGAGTATTTAGAATGACTCACATGTTTTAGTTCTGTGGCACCTTAATGATTATTAATATTATTAATATTATTCTTTTACAGTAAGGAAAATATAGTCAAGAGTATTGCAAAAAGAATTCTCAAGACAACAAAGCCCAAAATTGTTTAAAAAAACCCCAAAACAACTTCAGCAGCAGTTTTTTGGTTGCCTGCTGCATTGGTTTGTTTATTTTTCAATGATCACTGAATTTGCTTGAAAGAATGAGAATGCTTATTTTAAAATAATTTTCTTTAGCACTATTCAGTATGTCTCCCAGATCCCTAAGCATGAATTAGAAACAGATTTCATATAAAATATGACTGCAGTGAGGAGTTAAAGTAATGACAAATGTGATTGTTAATTATTTTGGTTGTTTATTGGCCAGAAAAAAACCCTTTTCTTCAAAGATCACAATCTAAATTAATTCTATTAGCTTGTATCATGCCCAGAAAATTGGATTGTGATTGGGGCAAGGGATTCAAAAAAGCTCCATCTCATAGTCCTGGAAAAGAGATCTGTTTATAGGTTCCCTTGTAATGGTCATCTGAGTGTAGTAAACTACTCCAAAATATGACAGCTTTATCACAGATACAGGAAGTGTCTAAGTAGGGGGTTAATGAGGAGTAGGTGTTCTACTCTGTCTCTGTGTCTCTCTCTGCTGTGCCTTCTCTCCATACACAAACCCTAGACCATAACCCTGCAGTGAGATTCAGACAGATTGACCCAATTCCATGATGATGAAAAAACATGTTTCTCTTCTAAAATCATAAGATTGGCCCATTAGTTAATAAAAGCATGCTAAAAGAAACAACAACAACAACAACAAAAACAACAAAAAAGCCCCAAATACCCTTCTGAAATGCTTCTATTGATTTATAAGTTTTAAATTTTATTTTTGTATTCCCCTGTTTTTCAGAGTCAGGAAAAATTGGAAGGCTTGTCTAAGAAATGGAACCGATGTAATGGGTGGTTTCAAAAAGTTGAGACATGAGAAAAATGTCTTGAATTATCTCAAGCATACAATGGTGATTGTCATTGCTATATCAAATGTAAGCACTCAAATAGCAAAATATAAACCAGAGAAAGAGGAATGGAATTTTTTTAACATTCCAGGCATTAACATTTTTGCTCTGTTTCCAGTGAAAATTTAATTACTTTACTGATTCTATTATATATTTCCTTTTGCAGATAAAAGCTATTTTTCATGGAGCTTCTTTTTGGTGCTTTTTTAATGCCTCACTTGAGGGATGTGTGGTTAAGGTGATCATTGATTCTTGCTCCCTAACTGGCTAAGCTGCTCTGATTTAATCAGAAAATAGCTTGTGCTGGTTTTTGGCTGGTTTAGAATTTGGTAAAAGCCATTACTTTTAACCTTTGTAGTATATGATCTGGTTGCAATATTGATTTTTCAGAGATGGATAAATGCCACAAGAAAATACCTTTTTTCAGAGAGGATTCAAGGGGATCTAGTGCTGGTGTTTAGGCAGATAATCTCTGTTTGAGTAACATTTTCCCTGAAGTGTGGGTTGGTTCAGGAAAGTATTTGCTGTCCTGATAAGAAGCCTTTGGACATTTTCCCAGGTAGTGGAACTAATTCATATGATACACTGGTATATTGTTACAATCAAATTTTGATATCTTAACCTACTTTTCAAAAAATGTTGTGTTTTAACTTTCCACTCCTTAGCCTGCAGGTGAGATTAATTTAATTATCCTTTCTGCTGTGGCAGATCTTACAGGAACTCTTATCTCCAGGGTGTTTTTTTCATAGCAGAAGTATTTGAAAATATTGTTTGTAGTAAACTAACACATAGAAAACAAACAGCATGATTTGAAGTTTAATCTTCAGGTGCTTTTTAAAGAAACTAAAACCAAATGCATCTCTAATATAATATTTTATTTATTTACATTGGAAACAGCATTAGGTAGATGAGGCTTGCCAGTGATGTACATATGAGAAAGTGTTATTTCTCTGCGTATGGATCCTGTTCTACTAAGCAATAAATACAACTGTGAAGATCAGAACAGCAGTTTTATGTATATACAGAAGAAGTAATAGGCTCACCAGCATTGATCTGCTTGTGCTTATCCAATTTTCCTGCTGGAGGGGAAAATAAAGGAGAAAAAAAGTCTTCTACCTACAGAGAATTAATACAGAATTTATTGCATAAGCACATACTCAGTTACCTCTTGACTGCTAGTCATAAACCATAGTTCCTTTCTTTGTCCTCCTTCTGAGTTATAGGTTAACAAATCATGATTTTGGCCTACAGACTGCATGCTATCTGCTTTCCCTGACTCTGCTTTCACTGCCTCGCTCTTCCTTCTCTGTGCTGTGCTTCTCTGTCCATGTTTCAAAAACATACTCTCCTCTGCTCTGTTATTTTCCTCCAGGATGCCTCAAAAATAGTTCTAATACAAATTGTCTTGCAAAATCATGTTTACAAACATAATTTCCAGGATTTATACCAGAAATACAGAGAAAAAACTATTTTCACAGTTTGTAAAAAAACCAATAAAGAGTGATGGTGAAATGGCAATATGAATTCCTGGACTGCATCATGAATTTCAGACCAGCACGGCAAAAAAAAGAAAAGGACACATTTAAATCACTTTATGTGGCTCCTTCATCTTTACAGAGAAATAGAGATCAGAAGAGGACAATAGAGACATTCAGGTTATATATACAAAGAAATTTAAAAAGAAAAATTATGGCAAAAATGAAAGACAGAAAGTAAATTCTGAAATTAGTTTTGTATCACTCCCTTGTTTCTTTCAAGCTTACACTCATCATGTCTTTTCTTATAACTGACCTTATATTTGGGCATTAAAATAAGTGCTGTGAGCTCAGGTCTGAATTTATTTAGGCCACAAATTTCAAATTCAGCCTATCCTGACATTTCTGTTTCTTCACATTTGAAAAAATGGATCTTGAGAACTCACTACTTGAATCAGAACTTTCTTAATTTGGCTGTCAGACCAAAAATTACTTTTGTTCAAGCTACAGAGGATTACTAAAGCTCTACTTTAAACCTCACATTTACCTCAATTAGTGTGGTTGAGAAGCGTGGTTGCACTTAGTGCAGTTAGGGAGAAGGGGATACAGATAAAAAGTTCTCTCCTTTAAAGTCAGTTACGGTCAAGTCAGCTCAAGTAAAACTCAGCTGTTTGGACTGATTTTAATTTTTTTCAATTTTTTTTTTCCTAGATTGTATGATTTAATAAATCAGCTGTAAAAACTCACATATTCATCTTCCCTTTTGTTGAATCTCAATTGCTTCTGACATGCACTCGATAAACACAGCAGAAAGTGTTGACGTGTTGTAAACCAGATCAGGGCCAGTTGATACAATGAACATTCCCTGCACTGTGAATTCTGGTTGCATGGACCAACCACTTTAGGGGTTGAGGGGTTATTTCTCACTGTCCAGATGATGGATGGAAGATATCAAACAGCTGAAGTGCCTTTTCACAATTACTCAAGTAGTAGAGCATGACAAATAAATGAGTATTTTATATTTAATAACCTCTCCATAAAAAAGAAATAAACCAACCAAAACCAAACCAAAACAAAAAGAAATGCACCTTTGATATTTAGGGGGGTAGAAGCCATAACACAGCTTCATTTCCTTGGATAGTATTTCTAGCATAGCTTAATGACATAATAATGTTATCTGTCACTGAAGGGTGCACTTGTTTAAAGCATACAGATTGATTTAAATTGATGGGATTTATTATGGTTAGAAATTGAAATAAATGGTTGCAATGCTCTGAACATAGAAGTAGCAACAGGTAGTGAGGAAAAAGTGATGAGTGAAGAAGACATAAAAAAATGTCTGGAAACAAGTAGCCCATCAAGAAAGACCAACAAAACAGAAAAGTGAAGCAAAGAACCAGACAGTGGTAGCTAGGACAACTAACAGAATGAGCCCAAGCCATGAGATTTGTTGTTTGGTGGCTTTTGATTATTTACTGATGAAAACAGAGTGAGTTATTTTATTAAAAACAGTTAGTTTAGTATTTAGCCCAGAGACTAGAGACAGCTGTGGCCTAATTTGAGACAAGTTGTAGAGCAAAAGGATAAGTATGAGGGCTGGTAACAGGGAAATTAAGGCAACATGTTTATAGGGAAAGAAAAAAAAATCAACAGCACAGTTAACAGGAAGCAATGTTCCTTTTCTTTATTTTAAGGAAATAAAACCAAAAATCACAAAATCAGATCCAGCTATGTTTGCTGGTTTTCATGGGCCGATATTCTACTCGTTATGTATTTCTTGGGCAGCCTTCAGGCAGGCAGAAAGCAGTCAGTTCCTTAGACAGGTAGAGGAGGGAAAAGCAAGTCTATGCTTCCCAGGTTCCTGGGAGAAGAGGCTGTCTGGGAATATCCCAGTTATAAGGAAAAGTTGTGGGTCAAGTCAAAGCAGCTTTTCCTTTCTGCACCTTTCTCCTGAGCACTGCAGCTGAGC
Source organism: Dryoscopus gambensis (assembly GCA_013389985.1). Classification (NCBI taxonomy): domain Eukaryota; kingdom Metazoa; phylum Chordata; class Aves; order Passeriformes; family Malaconotidae; genus Dryoscopus; species Dryoscopus gambensis. The sequence goes on along the minus strand of WEIT01002990.1, from coordinate 26,670 downwards.
TGGGATGGTGTCCCTGGCTATGTGATCACAGGAGGTTTGGTTGTGGCCCTTCAGCTCTGGCAAGAAGGGAAGAGGCAAAGGCAAGCACTGAGCTTAGCCAGGCACACAGACAGCACCATCTCAGCTGCTTCTTGCTTCAGCCAACACCTTCTCTTGGTCATTTCATGACCACAGTGTTGATGGTAATATCAAAGGGATTAAAACAAAATCCTGTGGGACAGTTGCACATTTTTACCAATGCTGCTGAGAAACGCTGAGCCAGGATTGTATCTTACAGTTAAAATTTTGTGTGACTGCTGTCAGTGAAAACACTAATGAGAACATAATCATTGCTGAAGTTTCATTGGGGGACATACTTGAATCTTGTTTCTTTTCCCCTAAATGCTAATAGTAACAAAATGTCACAACACAATTGCCAAGTGCATATCTTTTTAAAAGGCAGCAGGAAGTGGGCTCAGGAATAAATTACAATGTGATTAAAAAAAAAGATTAGAAAAACCTCTCCACCCAACTGCTGCAGAAGAGAGGAAAAAATGTGTTGCAAGAACTGTGTAAGAATATCTTGGCAAACAAGAAAAGTTTGGGATTCATTTCTTCCCTGAATGGAAAAAGTGGGAGCATTTTTGGGCAGGGCTATACCTCTTTCCTTAGGATACCAAACCGTGAGAAAGCAGAATGAAGAGCACAGAAACAGTCAAGGAAGCACTCAGTGAAAAGAAAGGGTGCTGTTTATTCTCCAATTTCAAAAGAAAAAATACCTTGAAAAACTCTGTGAAACGTGTATGGTCAGGGCAGTAGATGTAGGTTCAGTTCTTGATGTTTCATTTAAAAAGTAACTTTACATTAAATTTCCACTGCAGGTAACAACAGAAATTAGTCTCCTAGAAAATGCTGTCCCAACCATTTAATGGTGCCCCAACCAATGCAATAATATTGCACAGGGTTTTTCAAAGGAGCTTCCTGAAGAGAGCAGAGCAGAAAGTTACATTTTGTTTCAACGTGGTGGAAAAATTCCAGATACATGACAGTAAGCTGGAACAGGATTTTGGCCAGAAATTCTCAGAAACTGTAAGACAGAAAATATTCCCTTTTCATGGAGAAAAAAAAACAAAACAAAACAAAACAAAAAAAGAAACAACACTTGTATCCTACTGTAAGCCAATATACAGGGATTAATTAGGATTAATTAGCACCCTAAGAAGGTGACAATAGCTAGTGTCATCCCACTCAAAGGCCATAGGGGATGCACAGATACTTCACACTCTTGTTTGATGCACCAGCTTTTCTTGGGTGAAGTAATGGCACACCTGTGCAAGCACAAAGGAAAAAAAACATAACTTGAAAAAGCTCCAAGAAACCGACACACTCCCTCAAGACCCCAAGCGCACTTTACATTTGACCCTGGGGCCTGGAGAGCCAGCAGACACAGCGCCAGAGTGTTCCGGGAGAAAGGGAAGATGCAATGACACAGAAGGAATGTGGAAACTTGAAAATAGACTTGGCAGCAAGTGAATAACTGGAACTGGTGACCAAATGATGGATGGGTAATATAAAGTGACAATGAACAGAGAAAATTGTTTCCCTGCGGAGCAGGCCTTTTTGGGCCTGTATCTATTGCCTGTAATTTATTTTTGAATGTGATTCTGCAGTTAATCATTCAGTCCTGAGGCATCTGCATCAATTTGTGAGGCCTTTTCATGCACGTGTAGGGCTTTCTATGTGGTTTTCATAGAACTTTCATGGGGTTTTTTTCTTCTCCTGTTGTTTACACTACATTAAGGGCTAAGTCTTGCTTATTACACAGAGGTGGACAAAGAATGTGTTGCAGATTTCAGCTTCTGGTTTTTTTAAAGTAACTGATTTTTACAAACCAAACCCACAGCCTATATATTAAAAAACTTTTTGAAAAAAAGGTTGGTTATTGATTCTGTGGACTGTATAACCAGATGAGGACAGGAGGGTCTAGAAAGAAAAAGTTTTCTAATCAGACTTTGTTTCCCTAAATATTTTGAAGTCCAAATTTATCATTAAAATACAGATACATTAAAATACATTAAAAGTGCTTGTTATTTAATTCCCTACCAGCATTTGCTACAAAATAAGTTTTAATGGAAACAGATGACACTGTCTTTCAGAAGACATAATTTAGATGTCATTTTGGTTGTGATAATTCAGTCGAAATCATTAACTCTGTGTTAGAAGAGCTGTGTTTTCCTAAGTGAAACTGCCTGGGCATAAAACTGTACACTGAATCCTGTACTAGACAAGCATTTTTGTGGAAGGCACAGAGGATCTGCATCATGGCCAGTTCAGTGAGGAGCAGCACTCCAAAGGAAGGTGCTGGATATCTGCATGCATAGATACACATTTTTATCTCGTGTCATCTGTTTCCATTAAAACTTATTTTGTAGCAAATGCTGTAATTTAGAAAACAGATGAGAAGATTTTATTAGTCTCTTGGATGCAATAATTCATTTATCTTTCAGATAAATTAAATTTAGTATTAGCTTGGTAAATTAGAAATATGCTAAACACAAAAAATACCGGTCTTTGCTAGGCCTTTTAAACCACATCAGGGGTAGAGCTGAAATTATAGTAGCTGCCATAAAAAAAACTTTAGTGCAGCGATTCAGCAATTATGTCCTTCTCAGAGACAGGAAGATGATGTATCAGATACTCTTGGGTGGCATTGCTGAGAAATGCTGCCTTTTTAATGATGATTGTGGTGCACACAGATATGTAGATGAGCAAAATCAGAAATGCTTTGCAGAATTGAAGGAGAGGAAGAAGCTGATAGGCAGGACATCTTGGCCACCAAATTTGTTATCCTGAGGAACTTCACAGTGATGCCTGAACATTTGTTGTGCCCCTTCTTGCATTTTTTTATGCATTTTGTTGTAATCTCTTGGTGTCAAGTATTGCAATTTATGTGGAGCATGCTGTTGATTCCAACTCAAGACTTGTTAGTAGTGCTGCTGCAAGTGGAGACAGTGTTACCAGTGCAGATGGAAGGAGTGCAGGTTACCCAATGCAGAAGTGGCCTACCTACAAATACCCAGGAGATACAGCTTCCCTGAGAGTCTGGCTGTGGAAGACCTCCGGCTCCTGCCCCAGAGGAGGGGTAGGGATGGGCTGGTGCTGTTAGCTAGACAGGGCCCCCATCGTGCCCCTGAACCAGCTGTGCTCTGGCCTCACTCATGGAATGGATGGACTCAACCCATAGCTGGGTCAGTGGCTTAATTTATGAAAGCTAATGGAGGTTCAGTCCTTAAGAGCTGCTTTTCTATATGTTCCATAATTTAATGTTAGCAGGCAAGGTGTAGGTTGGATATTAGAAAAAGGTTCCTCGCCCAGACAACTCAAGACAGGCTCCCTAGGGAAGTGGTCACAGCAACAGTCTGACAGAATTCCAGATGCCTTTGGACAATGCTCTCAGGCACAGGGTGGGATTCTTGGGGATGGTGCCGTGCAGGGCTTGAAGGTGGGCTTGATGATCTTGTGGGTGCCTTCCAACTCAGTTTATTCCGTGAGCCTATGTTATTCTTGTTAACTAAAATGAAGGCACAGTCTATGGCAATGGAGCACTGTTACATGAATGCCCTTCTTACACCTTTATGTCTCCACTGTATATTAAATGACCCTTCAGCCCCATATTACGCAATATCATTTTAAAGACAACAGGGCTTTCATCATTTCTTGTAGCTATAAATTAGTCACTCTTCATCTTTGTAAAAAAGGCAAATCTATTTTTTTTCTAATTCCCAAATCAGTGGATTTATTGCATGATCTTACATCCAGCTCTCACACTGAACTTGTAGAGACTTGATGGTTAAATCTGTCTTTGTCCCCCATCATACTCATGCACTCATTTGGATCACCATAACTCCAAGACTTAGGAGCACTTCTATAAAACCCTACATACAGAGCTGCAGAGATGAGCAGGATCAGCCATACACTTGGGCCGGCGAGGGAGAGAAGTGGAATGAAGTCTTTTGTCTCTTTATCCATGAGATCGTAGCAGCTTAGCCTCATAATTGTTGGTTTAACCACTGTTAATGAAAACTAGTTTTTATGTATGTATAAGATAGAGGAAGAAAAATAAAAGTCCACACATGCTTTGTGAATCCAAGATTTTTTCCTTAGGCTTTACTACTGTAGCTGGTTTTTTGCACTAGAACTCTTATCCATGCTGATTTGTGGCCTTACAATTTGGGCATCACAGCTTTTCTAATCTGACTGCAAAGGTGCTGATGAGACACATTTCTGATTGCAAACAGTACTAGTCTTTTCTTTGAAAGGCCAGATAATAAAACTATAATATTCTTCCTCATCTATATAACAAAGGCATGATTTATTACATTATCTATTTCCTGTTACTATCAGTTTTTGTTAGTATAAACAAAATAAAAATTTAACATAATTATTATCTTCAAGACACTTAGGGATTGTCAAAATGTTTGCTCTTACAAGGAGTATTTCCAGCCACTATTTCTAGATCCTAACCTAAGTGTTGGGTAACTTATAATTGCTGTTATGAAAAAAATGCCTGTGCATTATTGTGACAAATCTGATCTATTGCAAACAAGCATCATTTTTTTGCATGGGTCAGTGACCAAAAGTCAGATTAGGAGGTTGTTAGAGCCCTGGTTTTGAGCTCAAATTTTATCCCCCCTTGAGAGAGGGAGAGGTTGTTACTCAGAAGCAGAGCTTGTAGCAACATCAAGTTTTGTGTGTCACAGGCTTTTAGTCCATACGAAGTCATGAGGAAAAAATGTGTATTCAGTTTTCCTGGCTTTCCCCAAAGTACTGCACAGAGCACCAGGTGCTGCATGTCACATGCACAAAATCAGTCATATGGCAGATCCAGGCAGCAGATTGCAGACTCGAGGAACACAGTGATCAGGACCCATTGCTCTCCATTTGTCAGCCAGTGTAGAAGGGCATAAAGAATTCTAGCACAAATTTTTCAGCTTTAATCTTTTAAAAAGCCAGGTCAACAGCATACCGTCTCCATGATTATCATGCTTCTGATGTTCTAGGTCCTGGGAGCAGGCCTGTGGTCTCCCTTCTCGGCCGTGCAGTCTTAGCCATGCTGGTTACCAGCCCCACTGTACCATGTGCTGTGATTGAAGCTTCAGCGCCCTTTGCCCCCTAAAGGGTATGTTCACTCTGGCTTGTACTGAAAGGCATCCTACCCTGCATATTTGGTTTGCAATCTTCTCACTAATGGGCCTGTTTCTGATTATGATTTATGAAGGGCTTGCAGACAATGAACAACTTTTTCAAGGAGGGCTATGGACAGGTATTTATTTATCATGATTCTACTGACTCTGATGTGGTCATTGAGAGCAATGTGAACCAAATTATTCCTCCATAAAGTTTTTGTTTTTCTTTCCAAGAATCTGAGGAAATAAAAGTCCAGAGTATTGAAAATGTGAGTTGTTAATATATTTCTTTAACCAGAAAAAAGTCCTTCAGACACATGCTGGACTTCATATGTGACCTTCACAAAGGTCAAGCTATTGCTCACAAAAGACCTGTATTCAAAATAGTCTGGCTTCATCAGCTAAAAAAGTTTGATACAATTCAGGCTAAAGTTATTTGTAAACTGGATCATTCGAGTAATCCAATTTGCAGCACAGGCATACAAGCAGTTGCATTGGTTGGATCAACTGGAAGGGTGTGATATGAAAATTGGAAAAAGCATCTTGAGGTGGGAAAGAAAGGGGTTTGCATTGATTCAGCCTCCAAAGCCAACATGAAACAATAAACAGAGATTATTAAGTGGATTTCTATGACCTAAAATGAGAAAGAGAGACAGGCGAATTCCAACTAGGTAAGCAAGACCTCCAATAGTCTCTTAGAAGAAAGTGTTCAGTTCCCAAACTGTAAAACTGGTCATATCTCAGGCTTTTGGAAACTACTCTTGATGAGATTTGCCCATACTAGACGAATTTGTTATAGGATTATCCTGTAACTCCTGTTTAGTGCACCTTCCACACATAAATGGGATTGCTGCCTTAAGATCAATGCTCAAATGAACAAATATTCAGAGAAAAGAAAAGAGTAGCTAACATTACAATAATAAAACAATTTACTTTGCAAAGGCAGTGGTGTTACACAAATTGTCTTAGGCATTCAACAGAGTACAGGCTGCGACATCACCAGTAGAGCTGTGATCCTATAGGAATCACTCAGAATCATTCAGTTTGCCAGAATTTCCTTGTAGAAGAACACAAAGGAAATGGTAGAGGGAAAACTGTAACAGAGTATGAAAACAGTCAAGGAAATAGGAATCTGTATCACCTAAACATGAAAAATAACATAACATGAAAAATAACATGGAAAACTAATTTTCTTGGTAAAGAGTAAGGGCACTTGTTTACATGGGGGAATCTGTGTACCACAAGTGGATTTTGGGTTTTTTCCTAGATAAAATATATTGAAGAACCTTAGTTTACCTGCAAATATAACTTGTAATTTCTGCTGTGGACACATGTAGTGTGTTCTATGGGCACCCAAGAAATCGAGTCAGTAGGGCAGAAGGCACAGGGCACCACACTGTGCGTCCCAGAACAGTATCAGCTTGTCCCAAAATAGTAGCCTCATATGAGACCAGAAGTCTTCCTGAATTAATAATAAATGACGACTCTTGTTAGTTTAGAAATAGCGTCACGTGTATATCATGCCGTGTTTGAGAGCTGCCATAATAATTTCTGAATTACTTTACCTGTAACATATGATTACTTCATGATATAAATATATGTATGAATAGTAAGAATAAAAGAAATCCAGTAAGATGCCAAGACCTGAGAGCTGAAATAAAATGTTGGCATCCTAAACAAACCATATAATTTTCAACCTATTTTATACATTTCTTAATATGCTCCTGTCTTCCTTCAAAATTGCTTAGTTTTCCTTCATAGCACTCATATTCTTTTTAACACAGGAATTTTTATTCTTTGCTTTTGAAATACGTGTGAAAAATTTGCCATAGAATAGATAGAGATAATCATGAGTGAAAAAAAAAAAGCTCACTTAAGCTTTTTCACTTTTCTAAGAGCTAAAACTTCCATTCAGGTGAATAGGTAATGATTGTGAAATTATTCTTTTACAGCTTTAATAGTACAGGGAATAGAAAGAAAAATCTCTGGAGATCTGACAAAGGAGATATGAGAGAAATAGAAATGAAAAAATAAATGAAACAGATCATTTTATAGTGTTAATGATGTGTAGCTATGAAATCCTTGGTTGAATCACCAGAACTACAACACATTTTTCCTGCTTAGCCCCTGGTGCAATATTTAAAGACATTTTACTGGTATGAATGTGAGTCAGTAGTTTCTGTGAAGTCTTGAGTGCTGTTATAAAAACAGCTGAATGTTCTTTCTTGGCACCCAAGAAGGAGTTTAAAGCTGATTTTTAAAAAAAAAAAAAAAGAAAAAGAAATCAGGAAAACAAACAAATGTCATGCAGCTAAACTCATTTCACCCTCACAGACACAGGTCCCTGAGCGCGCACTTGCTCACAGTCCTTCTGTTTGAGTTCTGTGTGTGGAAGGTGTTGGGTCCACTGCTCTGTTCAGCAGTTGCCAAAGCCTATAGGCTCACTGACGTCAGTAGGAAGATGTTCAATGATTTAAGCTAGTTTTGGAAAATATCCCATATTTCTGATCTTCTTTATGTAGGAGAAATTAGTAACCCTTAGTTCCAGCCAGACATAACAGCAGGGTGAATCAATATGTGGCAAATGATGCGAACTAAATTTTTTTATAATATGGACTGGGTTAAAAAAGTATATTAATTATTTAAAATGTGCGGAGTTCAGTTATCAAGGTCAGGTCATAGACAGTCTTAAAGCTGAAAATAAGCAAATTTATAAAGTCACATATCTCAGAAGTCACTGTTATTTGCCTCACCGTATCTCTTTGGTCAAAGGCCTTGGTGAACAGACTGTCCCACTTCTGATACACTTTGTCAGCATGGAATGTTTACTGGGCAAGTGAAAAAAGGTAATAATTTCTGGTGGTGGTTGAGAAGCAAAGCTGTTCAAAGATAGTTGTGCCATGAAAATGAACAGCCTGTTCACTATTGCAAACCCACAGTCCCTGGTTGCACTGTGGGGCAATTCCAGTACACTCCACACACAAGTGTAACTCAGAACATGTGCAAACCAAACCAGCTAAAACTACATTAGCTGGCATTTTGTACTTTTATGGCAGATTTTTGCTGGCTGTACGAGAACAGATGCTCTCTGGTCCAGCACACAGCTCCCTGGTTAATCCTTCAAAATGTTTTGAACCAATCTGAACCAGCAGAATGGGTTTATACTGGATCAGTTCTTTGTGGCATGAGGCCACAGACTTTTGGATCTGATAGAAAGAGCCTCAAAGCCAAAGTTTGTGGTTTTTTGAGCCCCAGCCCAGGTAAACATTAAAATAATTTTTGTTCCATGGTACCAGATACTGCCATGCTGAATGGTTTACAAATGAGACATATGCGGTCTCTGTAATATAAATACATAGAATTTTACTTTAAAACAGGATCAAATTATAGCAAAAGAAAATCAGCCTTTTTTTTTCTTTTCTTTTTTCTTTTTTTTTCCCTTGTATTCAGGTGACTCGGGAACAGTGTTAACCTCATGCTTGTTGGCTTCAACTCTATGCTGATATTTATTTATTCATTCACACACATTGCATGCATCTATTCTTTCATGGGAAAAATTCCAGAGGGATGTAGCACTTTCTCTCCCCATTCCTTTCCTCAACCTTGAATACTTGCCCTAGGAACAGAAACTACCCAGAAACCAACCAAACCTGAGTTCTTATCCAGTGG
>WEIT01002990.1:2093-17284 GCA_013389985.1 Dryoscopus gambensis | reverse complement strand
AACAAGTCAAACATAGAATGACACATAATAAAAGCATCAAGTCTGTTGTTTATATCCTTAGTTAATCATATTTTAGCACAAACTGAGAGCCTCAGTAGACAGAGATAAGTTAATGAAGACCAAGGAACAAATGAAGATTTCTGTGACACAAAAATAATGCTAGTTCTGCAATTAAGAATTCCTGGTTTCTTACCAGCCCAGGAAAGCACAGATTTTTTTCCTCAAATCTTTTCTTCTTAACCTCCAATTCACTGGAGGCAGAAATTCAGTGGGGGACTGATCCAGTTCCACTTTAGTCAGTAGAAAAGAGGCTGACTGGGATTTGGATCAAGTCCTTACAACACTACAGGGTGGGGTTAACAGTGTAAAAAGCTAACATTTCCAGATCTATCTAAGACCAGATGTGCAAGGCAGGAAACCATATGATTAGATTCAAACAATAAATAAAAAAGGAGTTGCCCTTGTTTAGAAGCAATTTCCACTAGTGTAGATTTTCTAACCATGACTACATACTGCAGGATTCAGCATTAAGTCACTGAGTGGCTGAACCTATATCCAGCAAAGCCTTCTGAATCTTTAGGGAGTCAGGATTAGCTGAAAGAACAAATGTAAGAGATCACTTCATGTCCAACTATAGCCAACAAAAGTTTTTATACTGAACTTTCTTCTGGTTTTCATTTTCAGCATTTTGAGTTACTTATCTTTTTTGAATCTCCTATTGCAGGATCCTTTTAACTGTTGTAGTGTGTTTCCAGTTAATAAAAGTAGGCGTTGCTTGAAACAAGACATATTCCTTGAAAGACGTTTTGCTTTCCCTTTCTCTCCTTCCCTCCCTCCCCTTTCTTTGCTTTCCATTCTCTCATCTTCCTTCCTTTGTACTTTCCCTCCCCTCTTTCTTATAACTCTTCCATGAAAAAATGACCAAAACTTAAAATCAAAATAAAATAAAAAACCAAACTAAACCAAAGCAAAGCAAAGACAACACCACAAAGCAAACCCAAGTGGTTTGCATATGCAAGTCTTACTTATTGCAGCAATGTAAGCACATGATGGTGGTCACTGAAACTAGCACACTCTGGATGTCTTCTCTCTTTTACACTTTGCATAATAAGAATTGCCTGTTTAAACTGGGTTGAAAATATTCTATTGAAGCTTTTTTTTTTTGCAACCAGTTTTGCAATTTTCTTCCTCTGAGACAAGTGCTTAGGGAAGTGGAAGGCAAACCTGAAATTTTCTAACTTCATGTATGCTTCACATGTATGGATGGAAATTGTTCCTCTGTAACTTTTGAGGACATTCACCATTGCAAAACATTCTATCACATGTGCAGTGGTGAGAGAGAAGGGAGGTATGAGGTTACTCATAACTGGATCAGCCCCCAGAACCTAATAATATATTTGGAGAGTGTTTTTAGGATAAAGGACCCTGTGCTAACTTGTCCTTTAGAATAAAAGTTTTCCAAACTGTGAATAATTGGATCAGCATCTAGAAGCAGCCACCATGCAGAAGGTGCCTGAATAGGAGCTGATGTTAGAATCTCAGACATATTTAAAACTCTAAATTTACTAGGCACTGCTTTCCCATTTATTATCACTGCATAAGTAAGTAAAGATTTATATGTTAGCACAAAGGTGAACATTGTCCTATTTTAACTTCCATTCTTTTCTCTGTCAAGGAGGAAATAAAACACACCTGGAATGTGCACCTCTCCTCCTACTCAAAAAAGAGTTTGACAGAAGAAAACACAACTGTTATAAATCCCAAGGCAAATTCTGTGAAAGCTTCTCTCTACCTTGCCACTAGTATAATGTTTATTACTGTAATTAAAAGATCTCTATACTGTGGCAATAGTAACTGAAGGGTAAAGTTAGATGTAATTTTTTCCCCTACACAGAAGGACATATTATAGGAACATGACTTTCCTAATAAAAAAATTGAACGTTTATTTTATGCCTAGAAATGTAGGTTTAGAAAGTAAGAAAAGTAGCAACATTCCTAAATAATGTATGGAAATAATGTATGGAACTAATATGGTGCAGAAGGCAGAAGATAGGTTTCTAGGCTGTAGTTCAAAACCACTGCAGAATATGTATGCACGGGAGAAATCGATTCTTCAACTTGATGGAGGTCAGCCTCTTCCAGCTGAGGTCATTCTGATTAGTTTGGGCAGCTACAAAGCCAGCTGGTAAACAGATGCTTTCTTATATGTTGATGGTTTAGAATGAATTAGGCCAAACACTTTGATTGTGGTTGATGCAAGAAATCTGATAAACACAGCCTTGCATTTTCTTTAGTTTTCCGTTTGGAATTTTTAGGCAGCAAAAATATAACATTATACTTAGGAAAAGTAAGTTGACAACATATAAAAACCATGAACTGAAACTGCAAAAAAAATTTGAGCTACACCATCCCATCATTGCTACTGTGCAATTTCTGATGGGTGTTTGCAAGCACTCTGTGTCAAAATTGCCATTTTTCATTTATTTTACAGTAATTCCCTGAGGCATGAAGCAAATCCAGGGTGTATTCCTTCCTATCAAGGCGTTATGCGTAGCTGACTACAAGGCAGACATTCTCTTGCAATTTTTCCAAGGAAATCAAAATGTCTGCTGTAAAAGCTGCTTTTGCTCTTCTGGAAAGATATTGTTCAGAATAAATCACAGCACTCAGTTCTTTTTTCATTCCTTTTCCCCTCACCCTGTTTGGGGGAGGTGGGGAACGGTTGAGAGGAAGTGTGTGGTTTGTTTTGTTTTGTTTTGTTTTTTCATGGACTTTATTCAGGCTTGGCCTTAATTAGATTGTCTCAGAAAATTTACAGTCCCTTGTAGTCGGCAGTCGGTGGCTGTTAAACAAACACAGCCACAGATACACTGAGTTGGATTCTTCTACTGCTTCCTATATTCCCACTTTCTGCACTCATCCAGTGGCATATCACTGATTCACACCAGTGCAAAGAATCAAATAACATCCATCTGTTGGCTTCACAGACACACACTGGTTGCTTCTATTGTTAAATAACACCTTTGTTAGTTGTCATTTTTGTAGGTATCTGCTCCCAAAGTAACTGAAGCAGGGGGTGTAGTAGGAGGGAAGGACAGGACAGGGACAGAAGAGAGGATCTGTGCAAGTGCCAGGGGTCTGCAGAGTGAAACCACCTGTTGGTAGAAGTCTCAGATCTGCCCAAGGCTGTAATGAACAGGACTGCTGCAATTACTCAGTGTTAAGCTCATCAGAAGATACTAAAGGTGAAGATTAATGCTGTGTTTCTTTCATTAAAGTCACAACTACAACCATGCTATGAAAGAGAAACTGTTGAGCCCATCAGAAAGTTGCTGATAAAGATACATCAAGTATAGATACTGCTAGGACATACAGGCAGCACGCTTCACGATTTTGTTACAAATTTTGGCATATGCACGTTTCATCTACAGCATCAAAAACATCAGCATATCACGAATGCAGATGCATATGACTGGGCTCAGGCACAAGCTGAATGCTGAAATTAATGTGAAAGCCTACTTCATTTCATCACTTTTGGATCTGCAATACAGAATGAGAATTTAACTGCCTGGTCACCAGTTAGCAAATATTTTTATGCTGCATGTTATTTAAGGAACTATGAAATTTTGTCACAGAAATGTGAAGTATGTTGTGTATAGGTTAACAGTAGACATTGCTTCACAACACTGCTAACCTGGATACCAGATGGTGGAAAAGCTGCAATTATCTAGTAAATAATTAACACTACTACTAAAAGAAACTTATTTCTAAGACTTCACATTAACTTGACTATATGAGAATAGAGGTGAAGCAATTTGCAGAAATGTTATATGCTATGAAGAAATTCATCGCAACTGGGAAATGAGCGGAGATGGAAAACATTTTTATAGACTTTAGTGAGCAGATGTCCTGCCATTTGGGTTCAGCACTTTTCATACTCTCAAATCAAAATCACATGAGAGCCTTTGGAAAGCTGAGTTTTCAGGCTGTTTCCCCTTGTGATCTTGTCAGAAGTTTTCCATTGAGTAGTACCACCCTGGACTGGATCTTGTTAAGATCATGATTCTGATCTCAGTCCTTTCCTCTCTCTCTAATAAATGACCTTTCATAAGGATTTCTTCACTACTGATAATCTGTTCTTTTCTTACTCCATAATTTTTAGCGTCAATGTCATTTTTTTTCCTGCCTGTTTCCTCAAAACAGTTGTAACTTCCCAAGAGAATTCGAGAATTCACAGCTTTCCAGAACCAGAATGAGATTTTGCTTCAAGGGAACATTTCTTCCTCCACACTTCAGCCCCAAGCTGTGGGTTCTCCCTAAGAGCTGTGCTTCCAAGTACCTGCTGTCAGCCTCTGGGCACGCCTTCAGGGGCTGCTGTTTCAAACTGCTCAGTTTCCTCTGCAGTGCTGCCAGTGATGCTTGGGAGCATGTGGTCCTGGGACAAGCGGGCATCACCCCTAAGCTATGCCCCCCTATTCTGTGCAGCCACCACCAGAGGACAGATGCAATTCTGACTTTTGGGAGCAGCTCAGGCACAACATGTGTCTTTCACAGTTGTCTACTTTCCTGGTCAAAAGGCCATAATTTGGGCAACACTTGTGATTTGACTCTTGATGGATTCAGCTGGGAGCTGTACACATACAGGAATTGAATACAGAGCCTGACTTTGGCACAGCCTTTGCTGGAGGAAGCTGCATCCCCATTTTACTTCCTGACCTCATCCATCTCATCATGAGAAAAGGAGAAAAGGCCTCAAGATGCTCCAAGGTGTTTTAGATTGGGTATCAGGACAATTTTTTTCACTGAAAGAGTGGTCAGGCATTGGAACAGGCTGCTCAGGGAAGCAGTGGATTCACCCTTCCTGAAGTGTTCAAAAATCCTGTAGATGTGGTGCTTAGAGACATGGTGTAGTGGTGGACTTGTCGGTGCTGGGTTAAGGATGGCTCTTGGTGATCTTATAGGTCTTTTCCAACCTCAGTGACCCTGTGATTCTATCCACATGACTTGGGAGCATGTTAGACCAAGAACATATTTAACCCTTGGGTTCACGAGTGGCAGAAAAGTGACTATCTTTGCCATGAAGGAGTGCTGTACCTCCAGGAGGTCTGAGAAAATGCTGGAACTGTCCGTGGATGAGACTTGACTGCTCCCTCACAAGAAATCTGAGCTCCAGGCTGCAAAGGCAGCAGGGACTCTGTGCTGTACCACTACTCTGAGAACCTCACCCCTTAGTCCCCATAAGTCCACCTAAATGACTGGGGGCAGGGAGTAGAATGCACTGGATTTAAGGATTCTAGCTGCTTCTTAAATCCTCTTTCTTTTTCACTTGATAGTAGCTATACCCCTGTGGATTAGAATCTGTTATGCCTAGGAACAGTTTTGAATGCCCCCTAACCATGAGTAAAGATGGTTTTTTTCATTCTTTCCACATTGCCAGTCTTCCTCACACAGAGCCACCCCAATGTGTCCTGCACTGTGTAACCACTCACTGAAAAGAAGGCGACAGTAACACAGCTCAGCTTTGTGGTTCACCACATACTTGGCAACACTGACTCTGAAGCATCGCTCCAAAGCAAAGCCTGGACTCAACGCACAGTTTAGGACAATGGGTGAGTTTTATCTGAGTGGGTCTGACAACTGATATGCTGGGATCAGTAGTGTCTAAGTATTTATATCAAGAAATCAATAAGCCTCAACCAATTACTTCAAATGAATCTCTGGATGAGGGATAATCTTAAGACAGCAAAATAACAGAGACTTATGGGATCAAAGCAACCCTCCAAACCCATGGTGCTTAGTTTGCTGCTGCTGGTGGTTCATTTTAGGATGGTCGGCATTCTGAAAGCTTCAGAAATACATCTGTATCCTTACCCTGAATGGGAAAAACAACATATCTCTACAGTTGCATTTTGATCTTGTTCTGTTTTATATTATGTTTATTATTAAAAATCCCTCATGCTTTATATTATTTTCATATGTTGTTTATGAGTGGTTAACAGCTGATTATTATCTGTGACGCAATTCAAGCCATGTATTGCAATGGTTGAGAGCAGGTCTGTGCAAGATACCGAGAGTTACAAGCTATCGATTTGCTTGACGTTTTGGCAATTGACTGTGGCATTTGTTAAAGCAGGTATCGTTACTTACCAGGAAAAAGAACAGCACGGAGGGTGGACAAAGGGCAAAGAAACTCGCCGTTTCCAGGCCAGTGCCTGGACTTTTCTGCCATCTCTCCTTATTTAGTGCAGCCTGGTCTAACATCTCCAATGGGTGTGAAGTACTGCCTTCAGGCATGCCTATCCTACAGTTTTCTGCCTGTTTTTCAGGTGTTTGCTGGGGTAATCTCTGTGCTGCAGCATGCAGAGGCTGTAAAGGTGAATGTAGGGCTCAGTGTCTCATTCCCATAAAATGCCACTGAATATGAGAGTGTTTCAGATTAAGATCAGCTGCTACAAAAGGTTTCCAGAGCCTGGCTTTGGGGAGATGGAGGGGGCTTGTCTGCACACACTGCGTTGTCCAAGTACAACTGCCTACTCAGCTTCCTTTCGTGTTACAAGGACCTTGGACCTGAAAGCTCCGGCCAAAAGCTCATTCATTTTTAACTAAGAGTTTAACAAGAGGTCAGTGTGGCATTTCCAGCCTCTATCATGAGAAGCGAAGCACAGAATGTAATTGGTTCCTTCCTCAACCATGAGCCCACTGAGTGTTTAAGGTAAATGAACCTATTCGTGGCAGAGACTGAGTCTATAATTTGAAAGAAGATTTTATTTTTTTTTTTTTTTGCTAGAATTTATCAGAAAGGAAATTGTTTAAAATAAGATCCAGGCATTCCAGTAAGAAAAGAATTAATTAAAAATTTTAACAGAGCTTATGACTTCCAATTCTGGATCAAATTATAACCTCCAGGGTATGTCAGCCTACAAGAAAATAACTTTTTTGTCATAAAATCTGATATATATTATCCTCAATTGCCTAAAAAGTACCGATAGAAATTGTCTGGATAAAGAAGGTTGTGCATACAGTTTTTTGTTTTGCCACTGAGTTTATGGAATTATAGACACCATAGAGCTCTGCACTGAAATGTAAATAGAGTTATAAATATATGCATAATGTTTGCTAAGCCAAATGAAGTCCACTGAATGTCCTGTACTTGTCAAAGCTTCCTAAAAAACTCCTTATTCTCAGGGAAAGCTAAACTTTGATCATCAAGGTAACAATTATAGATGCAGTAGATACATAGCACTTTTGCCAGTTACAGTACGGTTTTTAAAGCCTATTTTCCACAGGAATTTCATATACAGGAAAATGTAAGACTCTGCCTTAATTTTTGTAAGTTTTCATTTTGCATTTGGATTTTTTTTTTCTCAGTATCTGATGGCTTCCCAATTTTCACCAGTTTGTAAAAAGTAATGAAACACTGAAAGAAACAATACAATCTTCATGCACAAGTGGATAGAGCCTATAGCTTTGGCTCTCAATTTAAGTTTGGTTGCAAGAGCACATGGAAACCCCAAATGAGTGATGTAACACTTCAGGACCAGCGTTCTTTATGTAACTTTGTTTTCATCCTCCTTCCTTGGTTGCACTGTCTCTAGGTAGTCCGTTCTGGCTATTTTGGATGATCAGAGCCATCTATAGAGGTCAAGTGATCAAGCTGTGTGGCCTCGAACAACAGTATATCATGTAGAGTATTAAGGATTATTCTGTTAATTTATGCGTGTGGTCCTGCATATTTCCTGACTGTTGTTTATATAATACAGAATTCTTTTTTCTAGTTACTCAGAATATGATATAGATATAGTACCTCTTTGCTATTTAACTAATCAAGTCTTGCTTTCATCCATAAAGTCTTCACTACCGAAGTTTAGGAGCAAACTGGGAATAGATGAATGGGTGTTTCTAGTGGAAGATCATTTAGTTTGAAATATTTGAGGGAAATGATTTGCGGTAAACATTTGTGTATTTATATGAGGGCTTATAGCTGACCTAGATTACCCCAAGGGAAGGTTTTTCTGAAGTTTTATTCAGGAAAGTCCATATGTTTCAGTACTAGCAGAAGGAATTAAATGACACATTTCATCTATTTTAGTTAAATAAACATCTTGCATGTCTTTTTATCTAAATTAATCTGTTCCATTTCACATGCATATCGTTTCCCATGAAAAAAGTGACTCCAGAAGCTCTCCATTGAAGCAGTATTGCTAGCAATTGAAAATAAAAGAACAGAGGCCTTCCATCTGCCTACTTGTCTCTCTAACTATGTAAGAACATATTTATCTCCCTATCCTCAAACTTTCAAGCCTTGCTATTCCTACACACAAGCCTTTTGTCAGATAGTTTCCCATCCAAAAAAGTGGCAGGTTTAGTTTGGATTTCTTTTTTCTTTATTTTAAATTTAGTCAGCTTTCACTACCTGACTTTGGTTTATTCCTGTTGTTTCTACTTTTTCTTCCTCCTGAAAATGTACCTTCACTGTGTATTGCTATTCATTCCCAGGTAGAACACCTCTGCCTCTTTTACCTCAGTTTTTGACATTGTTTCTTTTTTATAATAGGTATAAATGTATTTTGTTATAGCATAATTGTCTTATTATCCTTAGAAAACACACTTCACACCATGTCATGTTGTTTTCACATGTTTTCTTTGTTGCAGATTTGTCTTGCTCTTTCAGGAAAACGCTTCATTGTCCACACCTGTCAGACACCTCCAAATCCCTATTAATAAAATTATGTTTCATCTCTTGACCACCTTAAACTCTTATCTGTTAAAAGAGTCTTTCTGAGGCTTTAATTTTCCTTCTAGTCTTATGCTTTAGTCCTCTATCCAAAAAAAATTTAAAATCCTATCTTCTTCAGGTGTGCTCCTAGAAATCCATAAGCCTCTTCTGCACTAAACTGGTTGAAAGCAAATTGCTTTGTCTTGCAGCAGCTGAGGCCCAATGTAGCAAGCTATGGAAGAGAATCATAGAATCAGCAGCAGAAGCATAGAATATGCTGAGTTGGAAGGGACCCATCAGGATCATGGAGTCCAACTCCTGACCCTGCACAGGGGGCAGGAGCTGCAGGATCTCCTCATTCCACAGTAGCATAGTGGACATAGCCTGCTCTTGTTCTGGCAATATCCTGCTGCCTACCCTGTGCAGATCTGCCCCTTGATTATTCTTTTAGTAGCACCTCTGTAGGACCCTTCTCCCCTGAAGTTCATTACAGGATCACGGCTTGCTCAGAGCCTCATAGCAAAAGACAGGCTGGGAACTTGAAGACCTTAGTGACAAGATTCTACACTTTTTACCATTGAAAGCGCATTTAGACCAGACCAGATGTGTTCCTAAATGTAAAGATGAGTGAGGAATAAAAGCTTGTTTGATTCTTGATACCCACACTCATTTTTAATTGAGAACAGTGATTTGTTTTAATTAAGAAGCTGTAATACTGTCATGATTTGTTTGGACCATGGTGATTTTCTTTATTTAACAGGATCATTTATAATAATTGAATTAAATAATTTCCAAATTAAACAGCCAACAGAGAAGGGAAAAAACATTAATATTTTTTCCGAACAAATGACTGATTTCTGAACAAATGAAATGCACTGTGGCATTTTCCTGATTCTAGTGCAACTGTTTCACTTTGCAAAATTCTACTCTTTGTCTTCATCATGGTTCAAAATATCGTGTCAAAGAAATAGAAGCGAAAAAAAAACAAATAGGAAAGGATATATTTTGTCTGAGTATTCTGTGCAATAATTCTTCTGTGCGTAACAGTAAAATACAAGGCCATTTATTTTATCTATTTGTTTATTTCCAGTTAGTTAGAAGTATATTGTTCTGCCAAAAGCATGAGTGCACATACAAAGCCTTTTGTATGAGATCTTGGGAATTAAAGCCAACTTCCATATACTGCAGAGAAAATAAACCTGTTTTGAAAGACTTACAGGAACAACCACTGTGCCTGTCCTCGGGTGTGTACACAGCTTCCAGGGTGATCACCAGAAGGAACATGTGCACCCCTTCTTGTATCTCCTCAGCTCTGTGGATCTCCATAGAGCTTTTAAAAATCATTAGGATTAAAGAATGAAGTCCAAACCCTATCAAAATTCCCTGAGTACCTACAGGTGCAAGGACATTGTCTAGTTTCAGGTTTGATCCTGAAACAGCTGATAGTGCCCCAAGTTTTATGGGGAGGTGAATTATGTGCATATTTATGGGTCTCTTACATCTGTTTCTTGCACATAGCAGTCCCAAGATATTCTTTTTCAGATTTTTCTGACCTTGCAATTTTTCCTCAAGCAAATGGGCAAAAAAGATGGGAATGAGAAGAACCTCCACTCCACCTCAAACGCACTCACTGACAAAATGGATCCAACAACTAAGAGTGCTAATTTCCTGTCAGTGCAGTTCAGAACAGGCAAAATAGAGCAAGTTTATTCTCTAGGGCAAAATAAGCACAGAGACCACCAGTAGAGCTGTACAACGTGTACATTACCCAGAGCCAAGGACTTTACCTCAAATCATGGGGAGACAACTGAGCACTAACCTAATTCCATTGAATATTATCTTAGAAGGCTGTGTGTCTGCCCACAGTGACAAAAATTCTGGCTGTCAGTTTTAACTTATCTCATGAGCCCTTTTAATTTATTTCAGTTTTAATCCAGAATTGTATTTTACAGGGGAATGAATGTGGACCTTTTATAAAGCAGCTTTCTTGAATAGGCCTTCTCATTTTTAAATATTGGGAAAGAAATAAGACTTCCATGGCTTCCAGACAAATGAGAGTTAGAATTTTTAAATCTTTGACTTCCATGTTGACCTTTCGTCACTGCTGAGTTGATGTCAGCCATGCAAGGCTTGACAGAACAAAAGTGGTATTAGATTTCAGAGGCATTAACCACCATACTCAGTGGTCCGGACTCTTTAGTGCGTGACCTGAGAAGTAATTCTGTCTTGCTGCCATGCATGGAAATATGTAGATCCTAAAATCAAGCTCATTAAAGTATTTAAATAACAAGATGGAGAAGAGAAAAAAGTGGGAACAAATGAGCAGCAGCTAATAGAAGCTGGGCTTGGCAGCTATGTCCCCTTCAGAAACTTATTAAACATTTAAGAGATGTTTCCATCTCTTAAAAAGGGCTTTCTTATAAAACAGTCAGACACTAAAAGAACGGAGTGAAGGAAATTAGTAGGTATGTTTAGAAAATAATAAATCTCCTTAATGACTTGGGCTGTTGTTAAAAGAGATGTGTTCTGAAGATATTTCACCTACCCTAATTTCCTGTTCTACCTGTGTGTGATCTGTCCCTGAGTTTCTCAGGAATGCCAGATCTGAAATCCAACATGATTTCCCATTCTCCATTGAGCACTGATTGAAATGTTTTCAAATGAAACAAAAGTTAATTTGGTTTGAGGTGTCAGACAAAAGAAATCAGAATTTCTCTTAGGTCTGGAAATCCCAGGTAAGGAGATTGTATTGATGGGTTGCAGGTATGCTTCCACATTGTTATTCTGTGGTCTTTACTCAAGCATAAAAACAAAAAGAAGAAACAGCAGGCAAAGAAGAAAATACTAATTTGGTTCTTTTTCCTAAACTCTCCATGAGGCGATAGATCCAAGAACAAATCTAAATCTCTCCCTAATCTCTGGGAGATCTGATACAGTTCTGAAAGACTTGTGATTTAAGAAACGAAGTCTAGCTTTCAAATCTGAATTTCTCACTTTGGATCTATATCTAGTGGGAAGTCCTTATTTGTTTTTTTTTTTTGTATGAAAATGTAGCTTAGCTAGATCAAGAGTATTCTCTCCTTTTCCATGTCTACAATGAAAACATCATATTCTGTGTTTTTACGCATGAAACTCAGCATCAGAGAGTCTGCTTTTCTAAAGAATTAAATAGCCCCTCAAAGAATATTAAGACAGTTTTGCAGCTTCCAGTAACCAACTGAAAGAGCTGAAGCCACACACCACCAAGTTCAGAACTGGTGCAAGTTCATACTGCTGCTTCAAATTTGTTCAAAACATTTTGATAGGGTAATTTTGTCCTGGCAGACTCAGGATCAGATCAAGTATCATCTGTTCTCCTGCAGCTACACAAAAGCAGCCCCAGCACCAGATGGTGGGCTCTGGCACAGCTCACACGCCTCAACTGAAACTTGATCACACGCTCACACCACACCGAGATCGAATTGCTGCTGCTTTTACTGCAGAGATCACGTATCAATGAATATGGAACTGCTATTATTTGCCATGGTTTTAAGAGAAATACTCCACTATTAGTAGCAAGTATTGGGCTTAAGGGTGGGAGATGCTGAGAGTCCTCCTGTCCTATCTGATGTGACTGGGGTTGCTGTCTCAGCAGTCACCGAGGGACATCCTGTGCTGGGGAGGGCTTAGCTGAGGGACAGCTCAGCTGAGCCACAGTTACACATCTGCCACCTTGAAAACCAGACTCACTTTCTGGGCCTTTAGTCAAGCAAGGTCTTTCAGTAGCTGTTGCAAGGCTGTTATTTGCACAGATGTATGCACACGCACAGGGGTGGTTTTCTAACAACTTTCTGGTCAGTATCCAATTAATCTTTAACTACAAAACCTCTATTAAAAACTGCTTTCACTGTAACCTTTCCTCAGAAAATGTATTTTAGTCCTATGTAAGTAGGATACATTAAATGCTAAATGAGTAATATATAATAGTGCTCATGGTATTAAGTTAAAATACTTTCAAAAGTTTCTTTTTGGTACTTTCTGTACATTCTGTTTCAGTTCCACATTAGAAAAAGGCATCTATATATTTCTAGCTGCAATTTCATTTAGTTCAGAAAATAAAAATAAAGAAAAAAGATAAAGAAATTTTAGATCTCTATTATAAACCAGATATTTCTGATAATTGATATCTGGTATAACTCTTGGAAAAAGAAAAGAAAACTGTTTAGGAGGTTCATAGTCAATTTCAAACTGCATAAAAAACCCAGGGGGTTTGAGATTTCTAACGAAACAAAAGAATGAAAGATTAATTTAAAATATGTTAAGACATTCTGTTTTGTGAAGAACAAATGTTTTGTTTCAACTTCTAGCTTTTAAAAGCATCTCAAACTTTTAAGAAACTCAGCTAGAAAACTGTTTCAAAGGGATTTATTTTAGAGTATTGAAACAACAATTTATTTCTTAACAAGATGAATCCAAATTTACAAAGCAATTCTGCAGTGCTGAGTGTACATTTTTTCCCTAGAAAATGCTTATGAATCCAATTCTAATCAGTTCACACCTGCGTAAAATGAGTGTAAGCAGATGTATAATGCTTCTGTTAGAATGTGGTATTGCTTCCACTCACAGGGGAAATCCTGGCTCCAGCAACGTCAAAGACAGTTTCTCAAACTCATTTCTTCACACCTAATTCATGTTTCATCTTTAAGAATCTGCAATTTCACACTAGTCTAAATGTTGCTACTTTTACTGGTACAGTTGCCAAATCATTCCCATGAAATAAGCTTAGTAAAGCAACAATTCAGATTTTTTACTTTATCAAGGGCCAAAATAGTGGTTCATACCCTAAATATTTCCTGTCTAGACTGCTATATTGGTCTTTTGGACAGATTTCCAACTTTTTTCTATTGTTGTTTCAAAGTGAAATGTACAAAACTCTATAGCTTTCTTCTTCCTTTTCTAAGCTCTCAAGAAGATGATGGGCTTGTTTTCTTGCCTCATTGTATTAGGAAATGATACCCCTGGTGAGGAATCAATCCTGCATTTATATTTGAATTGTGATTATATGAGAAAGCAGGAACTGATTCTGTGAGTTAGTAGATTACAATAGATAATGGCAAACTTGCAGCACTGGCCTCTGAAGAAACCTATTTATTGCACTCTGATGAAAGATGAGGACACCCTGCATTCAGTGACTCAGTAGAGACAGAGAGGTCAAATATTCAGCTGGGTTTCATTCATTCCTTTATTCTGGACATATTTAAGTTAACTGTCCTGGCTAAATTAACCATATCATCTCCACAAGTAGCTCCAGATAATTATTTATACAGATTATCTTTGATGCCTGTCATCCTTTTCAGGAAGCCTGTTTCAGTGTACTGGGGAATCTCTCATCCTAAGCAAGACTAGAATAGATGCTTAACTTTTAGACAATTTAACTAGATCAGAAGAGTCCTCTCTCTCCATTTCTGATGGATACTTTGTACATTGTCAAGGGTGCCTAAGAACTGTGGTGACTATCCATGGAATGGTAAATTTGGATATTTTTAGAGTGGGTGAGCACTTCATTAACTGATCAATAACCCATCATCTATTATTTTTAATAACAGTTTGAGCTTGATGAAATTTATTACAACATTCAATAATTCTAGCCCAACCATTACTTTAATATGTTGTTCTCTAGCATTTGATTGAATGATCCATCAGGATCCATATAATGCATCTAAGTAATCAATTTTAAATTTTCGTATTTTCCTAAAACAGTGACTTTTATTTCTTTGATATGCTTGTCTGTGCACAATTTCTACCTATGGTCTTAATGTTCTTCAGAAAAACATGGTTCAAGAATTCCTCATTGACACCATTCTGTGCTTTCTTTTTGTACTTGTGGCATCAGAAGCTTCACTGCTACTGTGATTTTGCAGCCTTTGAGATTTCAGCTGAATGACTGTGTTCTATTGTTGCATAGTTGTAAGGCACAGCAGGCGTAACTCAGCCATCCACCATGCTCTGCTCCAAGGTGTGTATCTGCGATGGTCACGCAGCATGTTTTTTTATACCTTTAATTCAGCTGTGTCTTGTTCCCCACAGCCTTTTCTACTTAGCCAAAGCAATAAGCTTGAGCCTTGAGTTTGAGGTGGCAAGGCCCTCATGCAACACCCAACATTCTATCATTATGAATTCTGTTTTATTGAGTTTCATATTTAAAATGTTTTTATACAGGGAATGCAATTCATGCATGCCTCCTAACCAGTAGTCCAACAAAGCTCAAGTGTTCTCTTGATCTCGTTGGGCTCAAAGATTTTTGGAAGCTTTCCAATAAAAATGCAACAGCAGCAGACAGGGAGAGGTTAGGCAAACAGTGCTGCATTATACATGGCTACATATAACATTGTGCACATGAAAGGCTAAAGAAATATAATTGCTCAATGGGACCATTTCTGGGGAAAAAAGTAATGAACATAAGTAAATGTTTTAGAATCATCTTTAGTTTGAAGAA
>WEIT01002988.1:0-42910 GCA_013389985.1 Dryoscopus gambensis | reverse complement strand
CACAGATCATCACTCCAAAACATACCCCAAAACATGACCACCAACCGGGAGAAATTCCCCTTGTCACTTCACAATGTATCTCAGCAGTAAGAAAGTAGTGCTTAATGCCCCCAAATCCACAGGTATTCAGTGACAAAAACATCCTTTAAGGGAGAGGTGTAGGCTTTGGAACCAGAGGTAGAAGAAGATAGAAAACTCAGGTGCCTGTGACCCAAGAGTGGTGTCAGCTGTATGCCAGGGCAACTGAATTACAACAGCAGTTCAGAATGTATACAATCTACTATTTTGACAATGATTAAAATTCCACAATTTCTTCCAGCATCCTCTTTAGTTCCCTCATCCCCATTACCTATGCTTTCATTTGTCCACATTTTTCACCAGCAGGAAAAGAAACACTTGTGTGAAACAAAACCATTCTTGTTCATTAAAACGCTGAAGCCAAACATTAATGCAGTCTTAGCACTGCTTTATGATAGCAACCTATATTTAGCAAGGATAAATCCTATTTATGGATTCAAATATGTATAGTATCAAGCAAACTAAAGAGCCACTTACATCCCCAATGTCATTATCCCAGTGACAGGACAATATAAAACCCAGTAACAGCTTCTCATTGATCAGCTAATCAAACATGTTTCTAGGAGTTTGGTTACCATAAACAAATGGCCAAACAAATATGGCCAAATCCTTAAATCTTTTCTTTGTTAATAATCCTTTATTACTGTACATCTGCAATTTTACAGATTGAAGTAATACTTCCGTCTTCTCCTAAAGAAGCAGATTGCATGTTTATAGCTGATTGTTATCTCATAAAATGATGAGCATTCATCTTAGGCTGGCTGTCAGGCAGCCACTGGCATTTCCAGCTCCATCCCTATATATTCAGAGACCAAAAGAACATCCAGAGATGTTGTTATTGGGAATACCTTTAATCGTTTTTCCACCAGAGCACAAGGAGAAGCAATGGGACCCAAAAAGTCACAGCACTCAATCATCTTTCAGCCCTGGTTAGGATCAATAGGCAGCTGTGAATGGCCACTCTTCTGATAATACAGCCTAAAAGAAAAATAAGAAAGGGGGGGAAAAAGAGAGAGAAAGAAAACATTAATCACTGTAAATCAATAGAGTAATGAAATCTTCTTGCATTGGAAATAACAAGAAGGGCACTTCATTTAATCATAATTTCCCACAGTCCAGACCCACTTTCTACCCCCAGTTATGTACACATACGGAGAGAAAGAGCAGCTGTGCTCACCAGCACCACACACTCATTCATCTTAGGGGTTTTTTTCCTTTTTTTCTTTTTATTTTTTTAATGGGTATTTTTTTTCTCTTCCCTCAAGGGTATTTTCAAAGACAAACCCAAGGCACTTTAGGAGACACTTAGTTCTCACCCTTAAGTAGCTTGCTTCCCATACTAAAAAGTTTTAAAGTGTTTTTCACCTAATAAAGGCTGGATGCTAACAGTAACCAGTTCTGTACAAATGATCAGGTGCTTTTAGAAAACTGGGTGAGGGTTTAGCATTTTGTTCCCAGGCACAGGAAGGACAACAAAGAGAAAAGGAAAATCAGAGCAAGGACTAAAGGTTTCACCATCCTTGTAGTCAGCATTAGTGGTATTGACCAGAGGAAAAAATCACAGACACCCTATTCCCTCCAATCACAGGAGCATCGGAAAGAACTTAGAGAGCAAAAAGAAAGTTCCACAGCCCAAAACACTGACATAATTTTCTTTTTTCAACACCATTTTCTTGGTGCTTTTAAAGGCTTCTAACGTGCCAGAACTCCATGCCAGTGTGTGTTATGACAGAGGGACACTGCTTTTAGCCACATGAAAGAGTCCCTGCTGAAGTCATCTGCTCACAGGGTGGAACTGGAGTTTGTTTTGTCTGGTTCAGGCTTTTGTTGCTTGGCAAAATCCTCTTCACCAGTAAGTCAAATGCTCTTTTTAGCCAAATGTCTTTTGAAAAAGAAGTTTACAATGTTCTCTGCTACTCATTACAAATGAGATCAAGTATCAAGGCTGTTGAACACTGCAAAAAAAACCCCAACCCTATTTTGTTTTTTAAATTGGTACCATTTAATTTCTGCCCCAGCCCAGTGAATGTGTCTCCAGGGAGCACAAAAAGTACAAGGTCTGAAGTTCTCAACCATCCTCACCAACATGGCAATGACACTGCAAGCACCAGCACTTCCCATTGCAAAGCTAAAGTGGCCAGGGTGATACATTCATGTCAGCTGCCACTTGTTCCCAATAAAATCATATTAAATCAGAATAGATGGCCCATTATGATCTTGTTCTTGAAGGGTTCACCAAATTCTTACAAAGATGAGAAGCCTCCTGAACATCTGGCACCCTGAGGCCTCCAGATTCCCAGCCATGCCATAATCTGTACAATGTAAGCACTACTGTGCAGGTCAAACAACATGCACAGCCTCAGTTTAGAAGTGTGCAATAGCCAGAAAGACATTCAATAACAGTTTCCCTTGGGATGCATCACACCTGTGCTGGGGAAGAAAAAAAACCCAGCAGTCACAAATGGGATTACAAGAGATAAATTTTCATATACTGTCAAATATAGGCTTTCTTCTGTTGCACTGGGAGCCTCTTTTTTTGACCAAATGACAATTATCTGTGCTTATTAAACCATATCTAGGATGCTCTTTTAATATCTGAACTGGTTTTGTGATCTCACCGTCAAAGCCTGACAAAGCTGTGAGAAGTGAACTGATGAACACATCCAACAGGCAGTAGGTTTAAGTGAACATTATTAGGAGGAGCCTTAATCCCACAGGTAGAGAGCCATACTATTTCCCACTTGTTTTCCATGCTTTCTAGCAGCCTCTGACTCCAAGCAGCACATAAACTTATTTTTACTTGATTTTTTTCAGAAAACCACGAGCTCTCATTCAGAAATAGAGTCATGCATTCATCCCATGCTTTCATGACTGTGCTCTAAGATTATTTCAATGCAAATACTGAAGCCTGCTATAATTCACCAAGCCCCATTACCTTTCTGAAAAGGTTGCTTAATTCTTTCTTAGGTCAGCGATTCCCCAACTTCTCCATAGAGTCATTTTATTACAAAAAAAGTTCTGCTGTGCTCTGAGACTGCAATGCTGTCGCCTGTTTTTCCTGCCATGATGGAGTAACCAAAGGCACGATCCTTTCCTAGTGCATATTCAGTTGATGAGTCAACCTAGCTGAGGCCTGCTTATCATGAATATGTCACAGAAATATCTTCCTTGAAGTAGGTTTACAGAACAATAGTCAAAACAGAGTATGACAAAAACCAACCTTGCTTGACATACATCAGCAACAAATATCAGCAATCCATTTTTTCTATACACACACACACATCCTGAATTTAGTGTATCACTCCAGAATCAATTAAGTACATTGAGGATTTATGATGACCTGGAACAATAACAGTATTTATTTTAAAAATGCAGGAAATAGCAAGCTAGATACTACACATAACAAATCTTGACATTTTGTCTGCCTTCAATCTTTTCTCCTCAATCTTTTCAATCATGAGAAGCACCATATACAGACAGTAATGTCCTGGGGAAGCAACATCCCAAATGGCCAAAAGTTGCCCTGCAGAATTGCCAGCTGAAAGCTTCTGCAATATTTAGTATTTTTCATTATGTGATGGCTGCTGAGATAACATGGCTTTATCTGAAACCTTAGCTCC
Source organism: Dryoscopus gambensis (assembly GCA_013389985.1). Classification (NCBI taxonomy): domain Eukaryota; kingdom Metazoa; phylum Chordata; class Aves; order Passeriformes; family Malaconotidae; genus Dryoscopus; species Dryoscopus gambensis. The sequence continues at coordinate 39,212 of WEIT01002988.1, read as the reverse complement.
TGTCCTGGCTTACCCTGTATTCTATTTCCATCTTCATGAGCTATTGAAACCAGGTGTAGCAATGTTCCCTGCCTCCTCCCTCCAGACTGTCTCTTGTTAATGGGCCCAACAATGCCTTGCCTCATAACTCACAGATAACTCGCTCCTGGACCATCTCCTGTTAATGGGCCCATCAGTGCCTTGCCTCATGACTCACCATCCCATTGTGAGATGCTCGGTCTGGGGGGAGGAGCTGGGCATTCTCACCTGGATAAAGTCTGGGGGTTTTGCAACAGAGGACAGAGCCTTTCCCACTGGATTCCCAGAGGACAGGAGCTACACAACCACCACTGGACTTTCTGAGGAAGACCAGACCTTTTCTACAAGATCACCGCTTCAACAGAACCACTTCAAAGAGAACTGCAGCTCTCACCTGATCGGACTGCTACCACCACCCTGCCTGGCAGGGTGTCAGGTTACCCTGACTCTGTCAGGTTAAACCAGTGTTTCTGTATTATTGCTTTGTTTTATATATATATATATGTATGTATATTAGTAAAAGAACTGTTACTATTCCTCGTATCTTTGCCTGAAAGCCCTTGATTTCAAAATTATAATAATTTGGAGGGAAGGGGGTTGCATCTTCCATTCCAAGGGAGGCTTCTGCCTTCCCTTAACAGACGTCTGTCTTTTCAAACCAAGACAGCTCCCATGGGGCATTATCTGTTCCCCAGGTCTGCACAGGAGAACTCAAGATGGTAAATTATGTCATTTCATACTACAGAGGAAGAGGAGATACTCAGTCAAGACTAAAAATATATTTTGAGCATCAGTGTAGCACTTCACTTTCCCCACTTGTTTGCACCACACTCCACCCAGTTCATCACAGGCTCTGTCACAATATTGCATCACAAAAATGCCTTTAACTTCAGTAGTCTACCCATTACAATAAGGAAGGATTTTCACTCACAACTACTTTAGACAAATCATGCCCAAATCAAGGTTTGCACATTTGTGTTCAGAATCACTTGAACAAACTCGTCCATAGCAGCTCAGCCAATGAAGAACTAAAGTCATGATCTGGAGTGCTTACTTCAAAATAAAATTAGGAACTGTTTTAGTGTGTACTGCCAAATTATCTTCTAGAGGATTTCCATGCTAAAATTCTACTGCCACACTGCCCACTGAGGGAATCCCATGGGTGACACTTCAGCCTCGCTGCTGTGTTAATACCTTGGGCTTCTCCATGACAAAACAAGGATACGTCTGGTTTAGGGAAGGAGAAAAGAAAAAAGTCCATATTGCCCAGGAAGGGTAGGGAGGAAACAAAAGAGAATTAAAAAAAAATATAATAAAAAAGGGTTGATACCTTGCTGGAAGCCAAGACTCAATCCATTGAGATGAAGTACTTGAAGCATTTTAAAGGTGACATGGTTACGATGCTTTCAGAGTACTTGACTTATTTCTTGAAAAAAGCAGCCATGTATTTGGCACCACACAGTTTGAAACACAAAACCAAAACACACCCATAGAACTTATGCTTTCTAGAAACCAACCATATCACAAAGATGTATATCTAGTTGGCCTAAAGAATGCTAGCTCAGAAGGGTATAGTATATGTACACAGCACTCAGCTAGAAAATGTTAAATAAACTTCACTTCACTTCTTGAAATTCTAATAAACTCCTGTTTCCTTGACTTAATCATCAGAAATTGGGAAGCTTATGCATCAAATACAGATATATGTGGACCCCTAGCTTATTTGCTAATACAGCCTCAAAAGTAAGTATTTATTAAATATATTTCATAGATAAAAACTGTGAATTAATATCAAAATCATCCATAGCTTGTCAAAAGTATTTGATCAGAGAAAAAGTGCCTTTTCATAAAAATCATAGGATAAAAAAAACTGAAAAGAAAATACCTGGAAGCAGCCTTCACAGGCAGGATCAAGGCGAATCTAATAATTTCTAATCAATCAGTTTATCTGCAAATTAGAAAAATGAAAGAAAAAGGTCCAGTAGGCACATGTGAAGTCTGTTATGATATCCCCCCTGCTGGCTTTAGGATTTCACTTCAACTGACAGATGAGCACATCTAGAAAAGCCAAGAAAGACTAAAAATGTTTCAAGCCTGAAGTTTGCTTCCATATGAAGGAACGTGTGCATTTCAAGATGCATTCCTGCAATTTTGTACAGCTAATGACAATCCCATCCTCAATTTTCCTATATGCTCCTTACATTTTCTGTTTCATCACATACACAAAGCCAAATATGTAAGTAAATTATTGTGGGTCTTCTTTCTTTTGTTGTTTTCTCTGACCTTTGTTATTTACTTATAATCCACCAAAAAAAGCGCGCTATTTCTCCTTATTTAAATGCATAACACCAGAGTAATGCAGTGTTAAAAACGAGACAGCCCAAATTATCTTTAATCAAAAGATAATTTATTGTCAGGTTTTTAAAATAAAGTTTAAAAATAAAAAGGTGAAAACCGCCCGGGGCGGAGATCGGAGACGCTTCTTGTCCCGCAGGGCGATGAACCCTAGTATTAGGATTAGCAGTGCTGCCGAGGATGGTAAAGTTCCCCAAGTGGGGGAGGGGCTGACCAATGGGCAGCACCGGGCTCCACGAGTGGCTAGTCCACAAGTGAACAAAGGCAAAATGCGCGCTGAGGTCTGGAGTTTCAGTCTTTTATAGGTTTCTGGAGTCCCCGGCTCCGCCTTGGTTCTGCCCACTCTCCGCCTCTTCGATGGTCGCTGGTTGGATGTTGTAAGATGAAGTCATGATGTCTGGTCCAATCAGTAGCTCGTTGTTAGGGGCTCCAAGTCGATGAGGTAATGCAGTCTTGATGGCGGGAATTCTTCCTCATTGGTATGCAGGGTTACCATAGCAACACCTGCAGGACCGTTAGAAGTGCCTCTAAAAATAGCCTGTGGCACTTAATATGAGGCTTTAACTCAGCCAATTACTTAAATGGGGGAAACTTAAAACAAGGTTTTAGACATACATAAAATTAAGATAAAAATATGATTTCAACATAGACAGGGTGTACATACATTTAGGTAACTGGAGATAACAAGTAAAATCCGAAAATGGCTCATTTTAACAGAGAAACTAGGGGTATGAAACTTGGATTTATGTAACATTGAACTGGGGTACAAACAGGGTTTTTAACATTCAATTAACAGAACTCTTGATTGCTTGAACAATTTATAACTGATTAACAATTTTCTAATTACTTTAATTAATTAACAAACATACAAAAGCCAACTACTCAACTCCATATATAACATGCAGAATCGACAGCAGTGAAATATGGAGCTTAGCACAGAAAATTCCTTTCTGAAAGAGAACCTCAGAGCAGCTTTCCCAAACTCCAGCCAAACTCCCAGACTTCTGCAGAGAATTCAAACTATCTGTAACTTTTCTTATCAAGCTTGGCGAAGTTTTATTGCATCTGCTCCAAGAATTTTAACAAGTGAAAAATTGACAGCATGTAACATAACTTGAGCGGATATCTAATATTCTGAACTCATGGGGGAACTAATTCTGAAGACTATTTAATTCCTTGTTCTAGGAAAATTCCCACTGAAGTCAATGAGACTGTGTGGGGTGAATTTAGAAACTATAACGTAAAATGGTACAATAGCAGCCAGTCCCTGAGATAAAAGAACTTGTGTAGAACTGCTCCTGCAACAAAAGCGGAACTTACCAAACCCCTCACATGGCTTCAGATTTCACTTTAATTAGAAATGAATCAAGTTTAAAAACAGTTCTTGAGGTGTATCAAATTTTAAAGCAATCCTGGGTTTATTTCCACAAGCAACCTCCAAAGCCAATGTATAGATTTGCCCAAAAAATAAGTTTGAGGAAACTGATGGCTTCTGCTTCCTTCAGTTGTTTTGAGCAAGCTGTACTTTGTGAGGACAGATGAAAGGAAACAGAACAAGGATCGTATCAGTTGCCATAATCTATCAGCAGGGTCACACAAAGGCAGGCATGCTGTAACTACTCAGGGCAGTACAATGTGAGCATGGCACAAACCCTCCATGTGACCCAACAGGCCATTTCCCCTTCAGAAACCCTGCAGCAGATAACTGGGAATAGCTTGTTCAAGGAATATGGCACCTAAACCCCAGCATTTGGGGAGCTGGCTTATGTGGGAAGCATGCAAATGTTTATTCGTCTGGTGATGCCTCCCTTTTTGGAGTGTTTAGTTACAGCACACCTGCTGGCATCACCACATTACAGTGTGTATAAAGGGTGTTTCTTGGAGTTTGTTGCTTGGCTATTGGTGGGGGTTATTGGAAGCATTCTGGTAGATGAATTTCTCATGAAAAAAAGAAAATAAGGTTCATTCTTTTGAGAAGACATTTCCGTAGGTAGGGCCAGACCATCAGGCTTCCTGAACTGGCTCGTGCTTTCGGGAGTCAGCAGAGCTGCACTGATTGGCCCCCTGGGGAACATCCTACCCTGATTCCTGCTGGTTTCCTCACATATAAGGTCTTGTCACCACCGTATTCCTCAGGCACATTTTGTCATATCCCCTGCATTGCTCTTCATGAAAAAGAAACAGCAGTTATTTTGCTCAGCCTCAAAGTTACAGTAAAAGCCCAGGGCAGAACGTTTTGCTCCATTTCTCTATTCATCACTGTAAATAATTACTACTGAACCTGCCATGAAATAGAAGAGTAAAACATCAGCCTCACTTCTCAGCTTACTCAAACATCTTCTAGAATATCAGATCCTCCAGACTTATGTGCTTTAAATGCACTAATATCAGCTATGCCACTGCAAAATCCATCATTCCATCAAAAGACAATAATTAAAAACACGGAAAGGCTGAGCGGAAGGTTTTGCACAGACTGATAATAGCAAAGCTAAACATATTCCCATGAATCAAGAGCTTGTGGTATACATGAACTGCAGCAACTCTTCAACCCTAAAAAGATAATTGGGATGGGGAACAAAGGGGTTTTTCAGTTCGGATGTATGATAACATAAAAGAGTTAATTCTGGAACTCCTGAGAAGCTCTTATAAAACTGAGAAAAGTCACAACTTCTTTAAAATCTGTGAAAAAAAATCCCTTATTTTGCTCCTGAGGCATTACGATGCTTCAGCAGGCACCAAAACCTTGAAAGTACTGGAACTGAATCAACAGCACATTTCTTCCAGGAAGCTTTGTCTTTCGTATCCGAGAAATTAACCTTTTTTTAATGGAACACTGCTTGCAACAAAGCATCCCTCTCCTCCAGACTCATCACATCAGGTTTAGTGGCACAAGAAGTTTGTCTGCCCCATTAAAACAATCTAGTTTTGAGAAGGAGGGAAGAGGAAGACAATTCCCATCCTATATCTTGTTTAATCCCCCAAACCTTGGAAGAGAGCTTTGACGTCTGCATTCACATATTCAGCAATGGGTTATTTTTTCTAAACCAAGCTATGAAAGAGCCACCATGTGATTTCCCTCATATTTTGCTACAAAGTCACTACATTTACTTTGCTTTGAGGGTTTTACCAAACAGAAGACTCCAGATATATCCAGCCCTCATTAGAGAGAAGATATTTTCATTGGACTTGGAGTATCTAAACAGACCTGAACTGTGGGACATCCTCCAGCAAAAGCAGAATCAAGGCTCCAGCAAGCTGTGATTTTTTCAAAAAACATAGCTGGCACAAGCTGTGAAATATTTCCGCCACAGAACAGCGTGCAAGGTACAGAAGCAACAAATTCTAGTCTAAAAGTCTGTCCCATTAATCAGGCCTTGCAATCACTCACTTCACCAGGTGGTTACACTGCAGCATCATAAATGAATTCAGAAAAATTTAAATTCCCAGGGTGGAAATACTCAGCACATGTTCTTTGTGATTATTTGCTGCTACATATCTCAAGGAAGCATCAATCAGGACACCCATACACTTCTAAAAACTTGCAGTCTAAGCACAGTTTTTGTAAAGACTTAACTCCAAATATTAAAGGAAAAAGTAAACCAAACCTCACCACTGAGCACTACCATACATCTTAAATTCTCATGAACTGCCACCGATTGGGAATAAAGAAAAGCAAATTTACCCATTTTAGGAACAATGTCTTCTAAAATAGAAAGGAACAAGATGGAAGGAGAAACAGATCTCGCGTGAGTCAACAGGAAAGGAATTCACATTGGGCAGGTTCAGAAACTCTCTCTCACCTTAGAGCAGCCTTCTCTTTCATTTGCTTCCAGCTATTTCAGATCACCTGTAAGTTTTATGTCATAAACTTCTCTCAAAAGAAGTTTATGCAACAGATCTCTTCTTACAGATTTTTAGCACTTTCTTCTCCCAGACCAGCTGATTTGTTTGACTGTTTTTTCCAAGGTGATCTTTAAAAGGCTGGACTGACACACCAGTCTATCAAACAAATGCTAGCTTTTATTTCATGATTTTGCCACAATCAAAGAACTCCAGAACCCCCAGGCATTTCCAAGGCCAAAAGTTGGTTTTGTCCCATGAAGAAAGGCTGAGAGTTTTGATGTTTCCCAAAAGACCTCAAACTGTTCATGACATTTATCAATTTTGTACCTATTGATTATTCACTGTGATTTTTTCCCTGTTGCTGTTTCACTTGTCAGTAAACGCTATTTTTTTCACTCGTATCTACTCGTATTTCATTTCTCCTTATTGGTGGAAAGGGATTGGTTTAAACTAAGGGGAGGTAAGTCATTTTAGAGTGTCCACCTCTTAAATTGTCTTAAACCAAGACACAGAGTTAAAGCTGCAGGATGAGAGCTTCAACTCTCTGTGCTATCGTTACAAGGCTAAGAGAAGCTGACTCAGAAATTTCTCCTGGGACTCTGTGGTTAAAGTCTCCTTCTCACCTAGCCAAGAGCTGATTATTTCTTCCTGCAAGCTTTATCCATCCATCCATTCATCCACTGGGCTTTCCACTAAACCAGCAGGAGAGCTCTGATGGGTGAAATGGGCTCTTTATTCCACAGCTGCTTTGTGGATGCTTCTCCATCTTTTCACTCCGTGAGCAGAATCCAGAAGGAGAGCTGAAGATTCCGCAAATAATCTCATCTCTTAAGGGTGCATTTTTCACGTAGGGAAGAACAAAAAACATGTCAGAAAACACTTTCATAATTGGTGCAAGATTTTCCAGCACTAGTTTATCTTGCCAGTGGCAGTGACTTCCAGTCCAGAAAAGATGCAATTATCAGGAATCGCACGACCCAGATGGAAGACTTTGGATTTCGTGTAAAATCCTCTCTCATCTTGCCATCTACTTTGAGATAGGACAGTTGAGCACAAAATTCACTTGCACGAGAGAAAATAATTCAGAGTTCTCAAACTCAGGCATGCAACTACTCCTCTAAGATAATTAAGATATGCCTAAATAGGAAGTATATGTGTAAGGAATCCTCCTACATGCTTGTGGCCTAGAGACCTTCAGTACTACCATTCCTTCATAGTCATTTTTTTCCAAAGTTATTTGTCACTGGATAATTCCAAAAAGCAGTGAACCTCTTAACTCAGAGCTGTATTTGTCATTTTAACAGTCCCAACTACTCCATCAGATATGTTGGCATAACTGACATAGTGACACACTATGGGTTTGGAATATTCTGTTTCAGATTCTATGCCGTTGGTGCTTCTTTGGACTTCTGTACTGTTTGCGAAGAAAAAACTGTGTTACAATCTTAATCAGCAAATAGAGATATAATAAAATACTGCTTTACAAAATAACTTTTTTAACGAGGCAGAGACTACTTGAAATGCTGGAGCCCATTACCCCAGCTTTACACCAGAAAATATTAACCTGGCCCTATGTTTACAAAGCTGCTTTTAAGGAAATGGCTGAAGAAAGTAACAGAGCCATCACAGATGTGGTTTGTACAGAGCAATAACAAGATATTCATGCTCCTTTTATTTTCCCCAGTGAGATACTTTTAGGTTTAAATATCAGACAAGGATCCACTGTGTATATGGGAGAACGAAATGTGAAAGTGTTAAACAAAGCAGAAAGCCCATGTCAGAGAATAAACTCCTACTCCTTAAGGTTGAAACACACATGGATCTCCCAGACTTCCAGATTTGCTGAAAAGAGAACCTGGAAATTTCGCACATTCCTGAACATCTCACAAGAGGGCAGAAATACCACCGAGAATACCCAAACTGAAAGAGAAATCATCTCCAGTGTTAACTATTATGCACATCCCATGTTATATAGCCATGGCTGGAAGTGCTTGAAATCCCTTTGGAAATAACACCAGCATTCAAATAATTCCTTCCATCATTTGAGTTTCCATATAGGCCTCAATCAAATTGTTCCATCAATAAAATACTGTACCTAAAACATTGCTCTGTCTCTTTGCAACTAAGCCTGAACAAATATTTATGCAGCAGCTTACATTTTTAGCTGGTAAAAGAATTCCACAAATAAACCACATAAAATCTACTCAGCTTTTAAAATTTATGACTTATGCAAGAAACTGTCTTCACTCCTAAAAGACTACAGCTGTCATAAGATTTGCTTCTATTATGTGGGAAGTTTCTTTATGGAGAGTTTTGTGCACACATAAAATACCCTACAAGCGCTTGGGTGTCTTTGCAACAGCAAGCCCAGTAGTTTTAAGGGGATTATTTTAAAAGTATCTATATAGAAATTAGTTTAAATCCAGAATTAGCTGCATTCTTAATCAAATATCAGTAACTAGGTCACTGCTGACCTGTGATTAAAACTCCAAGCATGAAAAGGCTGTGAAAATTTAAATGATGAGATCAAAGCACCTACTTTATCATTAGTACCTAACCCATCAATTCACTTTCTCAAAAAGTGCTCAAATTTGATATAAGTGTCTTGATATAAAAACAGGTAAGCATACGAAATACAGCAGCTAGACCAAAAATTCTGCAGCAAAATTCTTAACAAGTAGAGAAATGCCAGGTGTCCCTTGTGCAGGTTTATGTGATCACTGAAAGGGACAGTGGCACTAAATTAATTTAGTAATAAAGTCAATGTAGCTGGGGAGTGAAATGTCACAGCCAGACAGGAACAATGCTGGATTTTTTTATTTCTAAACAATAATAAAATGGACAGGCACAAGAAGTGTCAAGGAATATTATCAATTGGCCAGTACCTGTGAGTTCAGTTTTTGGCTTCCAAGCATGTTTCATCAGCCTTGTCATCAGTGAAATAATAATTATAATAATTTAAGAATAAATATAGTAATAATCCCTCACTTATAGGTCAGGAGTCAGATTTTTTTTTTCCTTCATGTACCCAGAGAAGCTTCTGGAAGAGATTATTTTGACCAAATTCTCAAGAGTGAGAAGCTGGTTTGAGTTTGTGTGACACTAAAACTTTCCATTTAGTTCTGTTGAAATCTCATGGCAAAATTCACACTGAGAGAATGGATAACCCAGCTTGAATAAGGAGAAAGTTGAAACAAAACCTCAATTTATTGTGTCCAATTCCCTTTATCCTTTTGGTGTCTGTTAATTGCAGAAAGTTTTGCAAACACAAACTTGTCTCCTATAGACAAGGGTTTACCTTGTTCTTTATTCCAAAATGAAATTAGGATGCAGGGTACGACCTTTAGTACGACTTTACTCTTTCTCCCAAAACCACCTGTTAACCCCCATAAGTTTTGATCACAACGGCAGAGAGCATAAAAGGAAATGCCGACAAGCTCAGACACCCAAGGCTAAATGCTTTGGAACAGCTCTTGAAATTGCTTTGGAATGAATAACTGCTGGAATTCTATCAGCCCTACCCCAACTGTGTGCACTGCACTGATACAGCTCGGCACTATTTGCAGGCTGGACAGTATCTAATCCTGAGGAAAGAGACAAATCCATTCCATTCTGGAGTTCAGACCAACCCTCAAATGTCCTGGGCTTGAACTAACAGCTGCAGTATGGCCATGTAAATTCTGGTACTGTAAAAGCAGTTAATAGCTCCAGAAGATTTAACGGCACAACCGAGGTTTATGGCAGAATAACGTTTAAAATGTGATGGAAAATAATTTTTTTTTATTTCTATACGACATGCTAGGTAATAAAAGCATTAAGCCACAATAGACAGAGAAGTAATTCCTATGCTTAAGGGCATTACAGAGCTTATCATTGAGAGGAATTTTAAGGTTATTTTTTATTTCCTACTCATAAATACTATGCCATTTTATTGAGATTCAAAGCAATAAAATAATAATTTCCAATTATCAGTTCATCATGGCAAACATACAATGTGATTTTCTTTTTAATTAAGGAGTAGTTTCAAGGCTGAAATAGTTCATTTTTAATCAAGAAGAAAGTTATAAACTTTTTCCTATAAACTCTGAACTCTTGAAGAGTTTAATGAGCTACAAGGCTGACTTTTCAACCACTAAATTTTAACTGAAAGCATAAAATATTAAGGTTTATTTTGTTTAGTGGTGCAGCTGACATGATACACTTTGCCAGTGTTGGTTTTGGGCATAATATGGATTAGGGTTTATAACAAGCAAGAAAGGCAGTGCGGGCTGAACAAAGCACTGGAGAGAAGTCAGAGAAGCTGGAGAGAAAGCAAACTCATTTAAGCCAAATCACAGTTCTTGGTCAAGACCAGAAGTGCAAAATTCCCTGTACAACTTGCAAAATATGGTTATTAAAGGTAAATAGAGGCTTTGCAGATACCTGGCAAATTGTAAACAAGTAATTATACAACTTGGAGAGCAACTTCATGTGGGACATTCCTTGTTTAATCATCTGGAGATGACCTTACACACAGGAAAAGTTGGACTCCGCTTCAAATTATCACCAGTCTGGAACCAGTCTGCCTTTCCCTCTGCCACTTATAGGCATTGGAAAAAAAACAGATTAAACCAGAAGAAAACATCAAGTACAGGCACATAAAACCATTCACTAACAGCTGTATGTTCTGAATCTAGAAAAGATCCTCAGCCACTGATGTCCTGAGGCATCAGACCAGGAGAAGTGGGGGTTAAAATGATGCTGAACAGGGGTGAGCACTGAGGAAGAACAGTTAAAAGGTATTTAAGGAGATAAAAACGTTTGAGTGCTTTTACTTGAGCACAGTCACTTGCTACTGAGTCTGAGGAGCAGAGTAGAAGCCTTTCTCCAATAATTATGTGGACATTTAAGTGCAGGCTGGGGAAAGCTGGGTGCCAGACCTGTCAGCAAGAGGCACACCCAGCCAGGCTCTCCGCAGCACCAAGAACGGCAGTACACACCAGTGTCAGAGCTCCCTTTGTTTCATTTCCAGGTTCTCCAGAATTAGATACATGCTTTTCAGTAATTGAGAAGTGACTCAGCAAGACTAACAACCAGAACTGCACATCAAAACAGTGAGGAAAAAAGAGATATGGCAGTGAAAGATTGGCAGCTGTTGAGTTTCCTGCTGACGTTGGTACAAACTGTTCCACAGGCAGAGGTTGTAGGCATGAAGTGTGGCTAAAATAGCTGCCTTTTTAAAAATAAATGTCAGTAAATAAAGTTTTCTGCTTCACTATGACAAATGGATTCTGTTTCTTTACATATATATCTATATAAGGACAATACCCTGTATTAAATCCCTCAGACAGGTTTTTTTTTTTCAGGCTGCAGTTTTGATTCAGCAAACAAGAATCACAATCTGAGCCAAGGCATGGTGTTCAAAATACCTTCCTAACACTTCCTACCATTGCAACACATTATATAAATAATTTTATTTTTAGTTCAGATGTACTATTGAACATCTGTTTTTCTTTTATCCATTTATATTTTGCAGAGATAAATCCCACTAGTGTGCAAGCAGAGCCAGTCTAAAGGAGGAGGAGAAACTTTAACCAGGCTTTCGTACCAGCTTCACATTTGCTGGAAATAAGGATGATAGCCCACAGGAAAAAGATCTGATAGCATTTTTCATTAATTATGCACTGATTTCTTAAAATTATTCAGAGCAGGTTGGACATGCCATGATGGATTTCAAAGGCCATCCTGTGTGTATGTACTAAATAGCCCACATTTATTAAAATCCAGCTTTTGGCTATGCAGAGTCCACATTGCCACTCCAATAATTTTCCATAAATTGAAGGACTTGCATGTGTAGATTAATTGAGGCCATGAAACAGCAGCTAGAGTAAAGAAATTAGATATTCCCTTTCATAGTTCCTTCTCTTGAACTTTCCAATTTCACAGTGGTGGGCAATTCCCAAAAATCAGGCAGCAAGGGAATAGAAGCTAAAACAGCATTTATTAAATCCAGCGGTAGAATTGGTAAATGGTTGCATGTAGACTTTGCTTTCTATCACGTGTCACTTTGAAACAACCAAATAAACAAACATTTGAGCGCTTTGGTTGGGCACTCAGTTTGTGAAAATAGTCAGGAATAATTTAGCTTGTCAACTCTATCTGTTGCTAAACCAACAGACAATTTGGGAGTGACTCTGTTTAAGACAGCTTGTGGGTTGTATAAAAAAAAGAAAAAAAAATCCAAAACTAAAAAAAGACATTAAGCACTAAAAATCCAAAATCTCACAAAAATTCAACCAAACAAAAAGAATAATTCCAGCAAGGCCCATGTGCTATTAAATTTCCTAAACAGATTTTGATGTTTTAAGCACATAGGCAGTTTTCAATGGATGATTTCTTACTGACCTGCTTCACCACGGCTCCAAAATATGAAAGCAGTTACTGAAAGGCTTTCATGATCTGATAGTAGGACAGGGGGGAAAAGTGGGATTTCGCCTCCAAAAATTGGGAACATCACAGGACTGCTCCCAGACCAAAGCTGCCAGCACCAGTGGCTTAGGCTGGCCTTAGACTCCTGGTTGCCATCTCTCAACTGCCCCCAGGACACTGGGTTGCAGGGTGCTCCTTTCTGCCTTTCTGCCTTGGTTTAAAAGGAAAACGCCTGCCAAAGGGAGGTGGGAACCTTGCTGGAATAGAAAGAAGACCCCTCACTCCAAATTTTTACCAACTTCGAAATTATGGGGCGTTCAGGGAAAAACGTAGAAAAAGGAATAAGTTCTTTATTAGAAAATACACATATATACACACACACACACACATACATAATACATGCACATATATAATGGACTGCCTGGGGAGGTGGTAGAATCACCGTCCCTGGATGTATTTAAAAAAAGACTGGATATGGCACTCGATGCCATGATCTAGTTGAGGTGTTAGGGCACAGGTTGGACTCGACGATCTTGCAGGTCTCTTCCAACCTATACATTCTGTGAATTCTGTGAATGTGTATATAGCAGAAAAGAACAAAACCCACCACAGTTAGGCAAGCTTTCAGCCAGGCAGGCAGCGTTGTCCCCTTTCGGTGTAGCTGTGGCCGCCGGCAGCAGGGGGCCCCGGCACGCTGCGGGAGGCAGAGGCTGCCGCGGGTCCCTCGCAGCCGGCAGGACACGCTCTGGTGCCAGCTCGGGACATCCCCGCGTGGTTCGGGCTGCCACCAGCGTGGGACGGGAAAAGGGGGTTCTCCCTCCTTTCAGGAGGCTTCTGCAAACTCCTGCAGGCGGCAGCCGGGCTTAGTGCTGGCCCAGGTCTTCCCCGAGGGAAGCGGGCTGGGCTGGGGCGCTCTGGCGGGCAGCGGGAACAGGCAGGGCAGGTAGCAGAAGTCCAAGGCGAGACGGCACGACCCCAGGCAGCCCTCGGTCCACCGAAGGGAACACCCTAAGACAAAACTGCTAAACCCTTTATGTGCCTCCCCGTCCCCCTAGACCCCTCCCTTTGAGGCTGGTGCCCCAGCTATGGCCACACCGGGGGTGAGCCCCCTCCCGCAACGATTCAGACTATTACCTACTCCTTAGTTGTGGCTTAATCCCTGCTATCCATCTTTGGGAGTCCTGCTCCAACAAGGAGAACATGAAACACCCCACACACAAGATCAGCCCCTCACCCTCCCGGCATCTAAGCAATGAGAAAGGGAAAAGTCACCCATACCACGTTCCTATGGAAAAGGAATATTCGCAGTCAGGCATCGAGGACCAAAAGTGGTATTCTGCCTCCTAAAATTCCGAATGTTGGGGGATTGCTCCCAGACCAAAGCTGTCAGAACCCATGGCTGTGGCTGGCCTTGGACTCCTGGAGACTGCCCCTAAATTGTCCTGAAGACATTGGGTTGTGGGGTTTTACTTCCTGTGGAAAAGGGCCCATATTGGCGGTCAGGTGCACGTGGCCCAAAGTGGGATTCTGCCTCCTAAAACTGCAAACATCTCAGGATTGCTGCCAGACCAAAGCTTCCTGGACTGACAACTCTGGTTGGCCTTGGAGGAGCAGAGGCTTTCAAAACCCATAGCCCTTCTTTTGGGAGGCCAAATTTAGTTCTTTGTCAAGCCTATCTACAATTCTTCAAATGAATCTTTCTCCTTATGCATTTAAGATTATAGCAATCAGTGAAAACTTAATGTGCTTAGAGCTACTGTTTGGCCCCCAAGTTTTTTACAGGGACTAAAATGACTGAGGACTCCCTTCTGCATTTGGAAAATCTACTGTGAATGGTATTAAACACACCCTGTTCTACTCCTCCACTTCTAGCCATCAATGCGGCCGTGAGAATCTCCCTGCTTAGAGCCACTCCATCTCATTGCTCTTTTGCATCCTGCCCATGGGTGCACACAGAGTCTGATCGTGGAGCTTGGGGAGCAACAAGAGGTGAATAAAATACAAATGCTTCAGTAGGCCATACCTCATATCCTGCTTCATGTCACCAGTTCCATTTTCTTCATGTAACAGTGGACATTTATCAGTGATGACTTTAGCAGTAAGACACCCATAGGATTCTTGAGTCCCAGCACAGCCAGACTCCTCCATCTCCCAAAACACAAAAACATTTCCCTTATGTTTCTTTTTCACATGGTTCTCTTACTCTCCTGCACAGGTGAGTAGGTGACACTGTTTATCATTCAGAAAGCACCCAGCCAAGATAATTCTATAGCTAGGCTAGAGCAATTAAGAGAATCAGTAATAATAAGAGAAAATATTAACAATGAGCCACTAAGATCAGTGTTTGCATTTCAAACATGATGAAACCATCCAGCTCCAACTGAAGTTTTAAAAGTAAGCACCAGCATGTCGTGGGGTTTTCGCCACAGCAATTTCCACACTACACTTTCAGTCTTAGCACAGTCTTTAAACTACCTACAATTGTATTTATAAATAATTGGATTTTTGTTGAAAATAACATGCATTATTTTTTGGAGGCGGTAACTTGACTCTGAAGCCGAGCTGATATCCTTTTAGCTGTTACAACCCTTTAATTTGTGCTGCCTTTTGTAGCAGCTCTTTAGGGTGGAATAACAACATGGAAAATCCGTGCAATTAGAGAAGTCATGGGGAGTTCCCTTCCTGCAGGGAGCAGCACGCATAGGGCAGCCTTGAGAGGGGAAGACAAGCTGAAGGCAGTAACCTCACCAACAGGGTCCAGTCCCGTGGCACCAAAGCCAGGCAAGCAGGAACAACAACAACAAAACATCCCATGGACGCTTCAGGCACAAGCAAGGCAACAACTCCAAAAATCCAATGAGCAAATCAGGAGAAGGACCAGAAACAAGAACACCTACAACACAGCTCAAACCCAGAGCACAGGCTGAACAGAACTCCTGCAGGAACGTGCAGAGGGTGTTGGGTGCTGTGGGTGCCAGGTGAGGCTTGTCAGGACATCTAAAGGCTTATTGGTGCCTTCAGGGCCCTCACAGTGTTTTACTTGGATAAACTTTAATGGGCAAGATCTCTTGATGACCACACTGTAGGAAGAGAATATTGCATTTTAAGATGTACCAACCTATTGCTTGCTTGAGCTGAAGAGTTCTGTGGTGTAGACCAACGGAAATTAAAATGAATTCTTCAGACACTTACGTGAAATCCATTCGAAACTCGCTGGGAAATATGACTTTACAATTAATAAACTATGCTCAAAACTGCGTAGTCTGATATTGATGTCTTCTGGCCTTTGTCACAACATATTCCATCTGAAAATGGACTGAGAGGTCAGCTCTTGTGACAGGATATTTTGCCATCGCAGATCACATCCAAACACAAATCTGGAAGAAAAAATAATAGAGAAAGAGGGTGGTTTCAAAAGAGCATTTTTAATTGTGAGGAAAACTGAAAAACTAACCAGAACATAAGTTATAGCTCAAAATAGTTGACCTTCCACTTCAAACATGCTCACTTGCCAGCAGTTTTGCAGGCCATTGTTGCTTGGAACCTCCTGTTTGAAAAAAATCAAGGAAAAATCCAGGCAGAATAAATCCTATTTGGGAACGATCAGTGGAGCCTCATTGAAAGCGCAGCTATCAGAAGCAGTTCTCAAGTCAGTCAGTCCACACTGGCTCAGGCGGTCTGATGCATGGCCAGAGAAATCAGGGGGTGATCTACAACCAAACAGGCAGAACACAAAATAGAATCATAGAATGGTTTGTGTTGGAAGAGTCCCTAAAGATCATCGACTTCCAACCCTCCTGGCCACGAGCAGAGACACCTTCCACTAGACCAGGTTGCTCAGGGCCCTGTCCAAGCTGATTTTGAACGCTTCCAGAGATGGGGCATCCACAGCTTCTCTGGGCAACAATAGGAAGAAAGTACCTGAGTGACTGGCAAAGCCAGCTCAGGAAAGCTGCGAACAAAAGCTCTAATAACATTCATTCATTCTTCAGCTCCTTATCCTAAACCTTTATGTTTCATCATTGACCCGTAATTGTATCAGCCCTGCCCGACTTCTGTACACTGCCCTTCCTCCACTCAGCCCAGGCTATATCTGATGTGGGGCATTTCCATGGTTTTGAGCTGCTCAGGGAATGGAGCATCTTTCCTAAACATCTAAGTCCTCAGGGTGCCTGTGCTTAATGAACTCACTGCTATATGCTGCCTCGTTTCAGATAATAAATGTAATAAATATCTATTTCATTATGAAAAAAACCCATGTCTTTTTATAAATGCATACTTTCATAAAATACAAAAGAACTTTGAAACTTAAACCAAACCACATCAGACCAGTCAGACAGTGAATGTAGAAAAGGAAAAATGCCTGCATGCATTTGGGCAGAATATTCTTGTATTGCTGTCAAATCTTAGGAATGTCACTTCAGTGGATTTTTCTTCCCCCTGTTGTTTTCATCTGCCAGGAACTCCTACTGAGGGCAGCAAGCTAGCCAGTGGTTTTGGCAGAGGAAAGCTACTCCTTTTTCAGGAGTTCTGTTCAGCTGCTACAAAATCTGATGGATGAAAACACTCTTTTCACATGCATACATTTCCTGACAATTTCAGACATTTTTTCTGACCTTCTTGTGCAGTGAAACGCCGCTGTCTCATTCCAGCTCTTCATCAAGTAACAGGCAAGAAAGAAACAAATAAGAAGTCTAACCTTATGGTACTGCTGATACTACCTTTGAGAGTTTTTTATCAGTTAAAACACTCTCCTTGCTAGCACTGCACAGAAGCCATGATTGTAAGATTTAATGAGACTGATTTAACAAGTCTTATATTTGTTTTCCAGAAACTGGCAGATTTTCCTTGCTATTCCCTAACTCACTAAAAGGGATAAAAGCAGGAATATATGACCTTCCTTCCGCTGCTGCACAAAGGCTGATCTGCTTTTATTGGTTATTTATCTTATTATGCAGTTACAAAATCTGTCACTTACCACCTTTTGAGCAGGTTCACCTAAATTTGATGGAAGGGCTGTAATCAAGTCCTCATGGCTAAATGACCTGCAAGTTGCACCCATACTGCCTTTATGGTGGAGAGCTTGGGGTTTTCTCCCACCCAGGTCCTTACTTTTCTGCCTCACTGCAGCCAGAACAAGAATCATCTGGGCAATGCAGATCTTTAAAAAAAATTAAAAATTAAAAAAAACAGGACTGAGTAAAGGCTCTGATCCTTACCTACCCCACCTGTGCAGTCAGTATTGCACTGCCATTGCACTGCATGGCTGAGCCTGGCTAGCAGAGAGACACTGTGTAGTCCTTGCCAAGGGTCAGACTAGGAACTAAGTCATTACCAAGTACCACAGGATCTGCACAGCAGGGAAATGACAGAAACATCCTACAAGGAAAAGCTCCCATTTTAATAAATCCTATCCTGTAAAAACAGTGGAGACAAATTCATAAAACATCAGGCCTCGTTTGCTCCAGTGCTCAGAGAATTATTCATTTAACACTGTTTCCTGAGATGACTCCAATTCCCACATTACTCAATAATTTAGCCAGTGTATTCTTGGACTGATTATTTCATGAGACAAATTAAAATGATAAGCAGCAAGCCTCACTTAAGACACCACCGTTTGATAGATGGTTGCTTAGAAAGACTGAGTGTTGCTGTTTGTTGTTCATCCCTCTCCTCCACCCACACAAACTTTTTTGTTAATATTAACTTCCTCTGTGCTTTGGAAGTCTAGACCTGACAGCAGCAACACGAGTTGAGCAGTCGCTGTGCAGACTCCCAGACACGACAAGAGCTCTCTGCTCTGGCTGTCCCCTGCTCTCTTTGAACACTGCCAGTTAATCAGGTCAAATTGTGCCACTGCCAAAGCACTTTTGTGATGGCAGTAAATACTCTGAGGGGACTTGCTTCAGATGGAGACACAGATTCATTTCTACTGGTGGCCTAAGCAGGGTCTAGGCTCAGAGGTAAAAGGCTGTTGGACTAATTTACTGCACATCCTCCATTTCTGCAGGCCTGGGAATATGAGGTCATGATTTAGGAATGAGAATTAATATATTTCACTGATTTTAACAGATGCTGGCCTCATCCTGTCATCTTTATAAGTAGGAACGATTCACTGGCTTTCATTAAAGTACACATGCACTGCAATTTTGTGACAGCATGTCTGCTACATAAAAATAGGAGCAAACCTTCACCTTCCTTTTTTTTTTTTTTTTGGTAATGCTAGAGTACATTCCAGGATCTAATTAAAGAAAATTTCTTTCTTATACTGAACTGTAGATGCTGGTCAACAGTTCTGGTTAATTCCCTAGACAAGATATTTTGGATTTTTTTCCTTCTTCATCTTCACAGCAGATCATTTTAATTCCAGCCGAGACTGAGTGAAGCAATGCTGATTTCCCCAGATGGCTCTGCTTTCTTAGGCAGAACCCCAACAGAATGATAATTACAGGTGAGGAGATAGGAAGAGCTGTGAAACAGATGACAGAGAAAACAATAACTACATTTCATCAGCATGCACCAGCTAGCTGAAATGATCATTTGCTCCCTTATTGGCCTCCTGCATGATGTGGTCATATGCATTTCATTCTTCATTAGATTTCACTAGTCTCTTCCACGCCTCTTTTCTATGATTCCACAATGATTGGCAAATTCCTAAAATAAGAAAAAGTTCTTTCATACTTCTCCCACATGAGAAATGAGGAGTATCAGTGGGGGAAGAGCCATTTACTGGATTATAAGAGATGTTACTTCTTGCTGTGTCCTTCAGGAACATGTGAAATTCTTTTTAATTTGGAAGTAGCTCTGCTATGCTGCCAGTGGGAGTCCTATGCATGATCCCAGCAGCCAAAACCAAAACAAAATTCACAGTGAACTGATAGATGGGTGGGGTCTGACTGTCCCACTACACTGACAGCACAGAATAAATACATGTGGTATTTGTCTGATCCAAGAAACGGTGCAAGGCCTCACACCACCTTATAGAGACTCAGGAACAGAGGAGAATGTTACACACAGTCCCATCAGTGGACATGAAGTAAAACAGACTGCTCTGGTGGCAGAGACTTCGGGAAATGGCTTTGTACACTCATTCATCCTGATTCTCAAGTACTTTCACTTCCTGTGAAGCTGCTGCCTCCATACATAATTTGTAACAGCTCCTTTCACTTGCAGATATCCTTGGATATTGATGAGTCCAGCCAGTAATCACCCTGAGAGGTGTCCATGAGAGCTTCTCTGATTATGCCCATTTCTTTCCAACAAAAGATTTTCCACGAGAAGTCCATTAGCATGCTTGCTTTCTTCCCACACCTTGATAACAGAGAACAAATCCAGCTTATCAGGGCGCGCTCTTGGCAGCCAAGTCCCCTGTTAAACAGGCGAGTCAGCAGAGCCACAGTTTTGCAGGCATCCATATGGGAAGCACCTGCATGGAGCGGTGCTGTCTCATACCCTCCACTGACTTTAAACTCTTGAATGTGCTACAATTTATCCTGCCCTCCAGCTGAGGTGATGGAGGGGCAGGCTGCTCCTGGGATCGTTATTATTCATTATTATTTTATAATGCCTGCTGGCATGGTTTTAACAGCTGCTTGCATGAAGGAACACATGAAAGTCAGGCCACCTTTGTGCCACCAGCACTGGGGACATGTCTCAGGAAAGGAGAGAGTGGGCAGGATGCTGCTGGGTCCCTGTGGCAGCACCAGCATTATCTCCCTGCAGGCTGTGATTGAAAGCATCACCTTTTAAAAGTGAAGAGAGCTAACCTACAGTCAAACTTGGGTGTGGAGGCTGCAGACTATGGCCTGGTGAAAGCTTGGTGAAGGCAAAAGTACACAATAATGCATAATGTAGGATAACAGATTAAAACTTTGCTAGAACACATTAAAAATCATTTTGGAAGCAAAATTAAAACCAGATGATTGGTGTAGTGAAAAATACTGGGGCAAATCAGTAGATTAGGATACAGGCAACAGGTTGAGAAAGGTGAAACTTCCTATATAAATGCATATGGAGGTGTACCAGGAATCCTTTCTACAATCTCCTTTGTAACAAAACCATGAAAGTTTTTTCATCTTGTGTGTTCACACTCCTAGCTCTTCTCTGAATCCCAACAGACTCTTCCAAATAACCAGTCACATCTATTTCTACTTCATGCACAGTTCGTGAGCCCAGTTGTTGTGATGGTTAGATTATTGATATGTTTTTGATGAGTTTTGCACTAGGATTTGTGTTGTACTAGTCTGGGCTTGTCCCTCGCACATGTAGATGTCGTAACCCCTGAAACCAAACACCTGTACTTGGACCCTGCCCCTTTTCCCAAGTAAATTGTATCCTATTGGTGGTGGGTTTTGCCCCCTCCCCTTCCTCCCTGGGGGGTCAAAAGGGGTCTTCAGGAGACCCTCGCCCTCTTCGCCTCCAGGATCCGATGCAGTAAAGATCTAAGAACGTGATCCCGAGGAGAAGAGCGCCTTCTTTCTTTTACCTAGGTTCTCTTGTCACATGTCGCTCCCAGAGGCCCTGAGCTAGCCCTAGGACCCCCTCGGACCTCACTGTGATACCCAGTCTTGTTCAATCTGTATTAGAAATAGCCAGAGACCCATTGATCCTAAAATTCCAAAACATGAAAGGGTTGTGGAAAGTATTCTGTATAATCTCTTGGGGTAAAAAACCAAAACAAGTGAAAGGCACCATGACTTTATTCCTCTCTTAGAGAAAAGAGGTTGTCTCCCACTTATTCCGGTCAAACTGCACGTGGGTTCAGTAGAACAGGGGCCTTGGTGGGTGACAGAAGAGGCAGACAAGACTTGCCAGCCCTTCTCTGCATGTCCCCGAAGGGAGAAGCTGCCTGTTTGCAAAAGTGGATGTGTAGAGCAGAAGGAAAGAGCACCCAAACCATATGAAGAACAGTGGGGCACAGATTCAGGCAAACTGAACAAGCATCAAATTTTGGTTCTGCTGTGCCCTCTGTCATTATGTGTCATCACTTAGGGGAAAAGAGCTGATCTGCAGTTCAGTCGATCTATGTGCAAGACAGTTAATAGCAAGTATTCCTCGGGCAGCAGAGCTTATGGATCGTGAGAACCAGTACAGATTTGGCTGCTCTTATCCAGAGCCACTACAAAGCGCACTGGATTCCCACAAAGATCAGTCATCACTCCCTCTGCCCTCACCAAGGCACTCCTCTTTCCAACAGCCTTGCCTGTGACTGTATTAAACTCACACATCTCATCAGCCGGCCTCTCTCCTGAAAGTCATTTCTTCTTCTTTCTGAGGAAGGACATCAGAAGACGGGAATGTGACAGATAAATCTGTGATTGCAGGAGCAGAGAAAGGGCCTACAATAGGCAATAGAAAAGAAAAGAAACTGCAGAAAGTTGTCCTAAGGCCTCAAATAACTGCATACAAAGATAAAATGTGAGGGACTTCACCCATGTTAAGTGCAGGACAAGTAGTACTTCACAAATTTCTGTCATTCCCACAGTCACCAGAACTCCTTGGGTGTCAGCAACATCCACCTGAATATGTGAAAAAAATATTTAAACCCCACTGGACTTACAGTGGTGGTTTTAACAGTAGATCTACCAGTAATTTGAGTGGGTGAAGCACAGGACAGATGGGCTCACAGTGCACGGTAGTAGGAATAGTCAAGAAAAAAGGGAATTCTTGGCAATATCTACTATTCTAAAGAAAATCAGTATATTCTAGCATTTCAGTGAGCAGAGTCATCTGCAGAACAACAACTATGTTCTAGTAAATGACATTAACAATTAATATACTATTGGCATAACTGCTCTAAAGTATTAAAATTTTCATTGGCATGAATAGATATTCTGTAATCAGCTTTATAGATGTTACAGTAAAACAAACTGGATTTCATAAAGCCCTGAATAATTATTAGTCCCTTGCTAAAAAGGAGATTATTTACAACAAATAGCCCAACAGAAAAACATGACAAGCCAAAAACATCCACCTACAGACAACGTAAGACAGGCAGACTGTTAGTCAGAAGACAGGAGTTACTCAGGTCAGGGTGAACTTTTTCATGGAATCAGACACTGCTATAGGTTACAGGCAAATTTTTAAAATTGTATCCCAAAAACAAAAGACGACTTGTCTGGTATTCACTGAAATTACACTTTTAACTTGTAATTTATACACTACAAGGACAAAACTGATGTTAGACACTGTCATGTGGATATTTTGTTGTGACCTGAAATAGGTCATTCAGTGATTAGATGATTCAGTGGTAAGAATAATGAGCAATCATACACTCCAAAGCTAGGTAGTTATAAAATGCCAGGCTTTTCTCATTCCTTTTATTATTTCCTTTCATCTGATTTAAAACATAACTCCTTTTCATATTGTTTTGTAGTATTTTCATCCAATTCCAGAATAAACATCATCACAAAGTTTACATGGTACATGAATCACATATTGGGGTTGTTATTTATTACTCTAATCACCAGAAGGTCATTTCATGTTCCTTTTTACACTGAATACAATGAAAAGGTGGAACATCAGACAGTTTATTTGATGTATTCGTGGGTTTAGCATAATTACAACCATTGCAGTTACTACAGGGTCTTACAGAGCTCTCTCTTTCCTTACTGTGTAATGAGAAATTACTGGACATACAAAATTGTACTCTCTTCAAACAAATGTAGTAGATGGGTAGAGAGGTTATTAGCAATGCACAGATACTCCAGAGTTAGGGTTGCATCCAAATCATCTGAAAAAGAGGCATAAAATCTTATTTTTCTCCAAAAGAGTGGAGCTTTAGGAATGAAATTTCCTACCAGCTTAGCAAACCAGTCTCTTGAAATTTCTTACACATCTCTGTTTGCTTTTGCTCCATAAATACTTAATGAGCAGCCTTTAAATTGAACTCTGACTGATTAGTTTTGGGGTGGTTTGGTTTTGGAATTTTTTTATGCTTTGGCAGTTCTACTTTTCTTACTGTTGAGATGCAATACTGAAAATGTTCTGAAGATGGAGAATAAGAGTCTGACACTTTTCATTCAAATAATGCTACAAATGCAAACACTTCTGTTTGATTTCCCAGTGACCTGTCTAACAAACTGCAATATTACATTAAGGTACCAGAATCGGCTGTAAACCAATCAGCATTTTGGAAACAAGGTAGAAAAGATGCTTCCCACTGCTTCTGGTCCCCACGTTAACTTGGGCGGGTTTAATTAGAGTATCTGTGCTGTTTTTAAATGTAATCTAGGACCTAACAAAAGTCCATTTAAACTGGACTAGCAGGTGGAAGTGGTCTGGTCTATCAGTGCACTTTGACATCATCCAGCTTCAAGGATTTGAAATAATCTAGTTTGCAATATCGCTTCCTAAGGCTGTGAACTCTTAAACATTTAACTTAAGACTTAAACCAAGAAGGGAGGAAAATCTGCCCCCCCCCTTCTCCCCTCCCCCAATGATTTAAAAAAGGTGTAAGTCTGTTCATTGCTAAGAGGTTTGTTTCTCCAGGAGAAGCCCTGGAAAAGATGGAAAACAGATGGAAAACACTGATACTGTAAAATAAATACTCCTGTGCTCAGTCACTAGAGACCTAAAATATCAATCTGTGAGGCTTCCACTGAGATAAATCCATTTATTCTTTCTGTCCTGGGAGTCACATGGTTTAACAGCTCTTACAAATAGAAAAGAAGAAGCAACCAGCTAAGATATCAACTTTTCCCCAGTTTCAAGATGTATGTGGTTCGATTTTTTTCCTAAATTTTAAATAATTTTTATGGCCTTAGTTGTTTCTAGAAATACTCAAATATACATTTTCTACACTAACTGTTAATGATCTAAGTAAAAATGCAGGAGTAAAGACAAAAGAAGGCAACTAAACATAAAAGGAAAGGAGCAACATTTTCCCAAAAGGTTCAGACTTATACCTTTGATAAATGTGTGGCTTAATATCATTATTTCTCAGTGTTTGGTTTGAAATGCATCTTATTAGGATGGACTTTCTTGCCTTCCAACTCATTTCTTTGTATCTCAAAAGCCATTGTTTATTTAGGGAATGCTGCATTATCTCTATTTTATATTGGCCATTGCTAAAAATGCCTTCCTCAATCTCTTCATGCTCTTTCCTCTAACCAGCTGGGCCATAATGAAAAAGTACCTCAGGCTGATGATGTGCTATCAATAACTCTGTGCAGTTCAGTTTCAAACCCCTATTAAATCTCTTTTGTAGTGCTGGCACCATAACTTTCCCTCTGCTCTCACTTTATCAACCACTGCTTTAGCTGCAATGTGTACATGTTTTTCCTTCATGTTACCTCATCCCAAGGCTGGATCCTCAGGCAGTGTCAACTGGTCTATGCCCATCTCCTTTTGGCCTTCCAGCACAGCACCTGGCTAAATGTATTTTTCTGATTTCAACAGATCGTGTCAAGTTCTATTCATTTCATAGTAGCAATAAATATTTCTCTGTTAAAACAACTGGAGTGATTTCCTGTTAATTGACTGATTTTCCTTCTGCACATGGTTCTGACCAGCAGAAATGGACCGAGGGCATCATCAGTGATTAGACTGGACACATTAATATCTTTCAAGTTTTTGTCTTCATTCTCATTACTGCCATGTCTGATGGTGCTAAAAGTCGGCTAAAATTTCAAGACTTTGAAATTAAATTTCCAGCCAAACTAAAATTTTTAATTCAGAAAGTTTAATTTACTAAAAAATATGGAACCATAAACATGCAAAGTGCATCCTGCCATCTTTCAAGGATCACCACACAACTTGGATCAACAAACAGGATGACATGATTCAACAGACAGAAAAATTAATTAAGTTTTTAAGTTAGTAAAAATTTCTTGGTTTCAGCATGTGCTTTTATAAATCTGGATCATTAAATAAAAATGGTTCTGTGCAATTTGGCAGTTTTGGTACTTTCAACTTTCTGCAAAAAATCCTAGGTATGGAAGACTTGGATGATAGAGATATAATCTTAGGCCTGATATAGAAAACACAGGAGGAAGTTTCTCTCATGACTATGGAAAGAGATGGTAAAATGGAATACAATCTAACAGAAAAATTCACTGAAATAACTTCAGAATTTACTAGAGGAAAGACACAGTATAACCAAGAAAACAGAAAATAATTTATTTAAGCAGATATGGAAAATGAGATGTAAGAACAGCAGAACACTGATCAGGGATAAAAGGAGGGAGCCCAACTGCATTAAAATTGAGAGAGATAAAAGAGCAGAATAATTGCTAATGAAGTTCTGTATTTCTAGGTCTAGTTTAAACTGTTTTCATTCCATATTGTATTCAACAAGAAATAGAGAGCAATCAAAAGTCTGGGGTAGTAGCAAAAATCAAGCCAGCTACGAGAAATTGAACAGAAAGCAATAAAGATGGAAGGTTCAATGATTATATTCAGTATATTGGAAAAATTCCTCAGGGCATACACAGAGAAACAGCAGCACAAAGACGTGAGAATCTGAAGAAAGCACTCTTGATTAACCACGTCTATTCCACAAATAGCTAGACAAGGAGCAAGTTTCACTCATTTCAGCAAATCTAAAAAGATTTAGAGGGATTTAGTACAAGAGAGACAGGCGGATCCTCAGCTACACGAACTGACCCAGCACCTTGCAATGTAAGTTCCCCAAATTGCTGTTACTGCCTGCTCCATGATGATTTGTGGCATACACACGCTGAAAAGAGAAAACCCTGTGCAGGGATTTTTACATACGTTTGCCGAAGCACCTCTCCCATCAATTTCCCAAGGCTTTAGAAAAAGATTTTATTTCAAGGAACAGTGCAATGAATTTCCTGAAAAGCTTCCTCTCTCCTGACACATCATACTGCTTGTATGGCGTGTGGATGGAGATGGAGAGAGATGTAAAGATACTGGAATCTGTGTTTCAGGGAAAAGCTGTCATGTTGGTTTTTTCCTTTCCCCATTCCACAGGCAATCATTACTACTTCCCTACAATGTTTCCTCTAGACTACGTATAAGGTTCTACTGTGATTTGTCCGAAATGGCTCATTTCCCTCCTCTCTTTCCAGCCTCAGGTGTGGGCTGGACTCCCAGCTTTCTGCTGGATCTGTGGCACAGCCCTGCACATGCCACTCACTGACTCAAACACAAACAGGCCTCTCAAAAAGAGCAATAAGGAGACCGCCTGCACCATGCATGAAGTCCACTGAGGCCAGTGGATGACAATCACGAATTGCTTCAGTGCTAAATATTATACTGAGCAATTTCCTAATTACTCTAATCAAGTCTTTGAAATCCTTAATTGTGTTTCCAGAGTAGTTTGAAGCTCCTTTTCACTGGCACATCCCCTACCTCATCAGTAGACTTATGGGAAGTAGCTTTACTATCCATAAGTAGACAAAAGAAATATTTCTGTCATTGCCTCAGAGGAAAAGGAAAGAACAGAAAATAAACACATGCACCATTTGTATTTAATGACAACAGGGCATTAGCGGGGAACAGAATTGAACTCAAAGCACTCCAGACAAGGCTCCACCAAGCCCTGTAACGAGGCTGTCAATTAATGTGCTGGCTGCTTTAGCTGTTTTCAGATTGCTCTCTTCAAGGCTTTTTAATCCATAGTTTGAAAGCCAAAGGCCCCTGCACTTAAAAAACTTGTGCATGAATGTTGCCCATGTGCCTTTATTATTACATCCCCTGATGGGCAAGAAATACATGGAGCTTGCTTCTAATGTGATCTCCTTTTAGATTTTTCCTTTTAATACCCTCTGAACTTCTGCTGACTCACTGTGTTTCTTTATGGGAGATAGCAAGCAGAGCTTCTTCATCATTAGTGTCCTTTGATCCTGCTTTCTGTCTCGCCTGCCTCTCCCTCATCTGTTCTGTACATCCTGTAAGTGCCCTTTGATCTCTTGCCACTCATCTCCCTCTTTCATTCTTGCACTAGGAATGAAACTGCCTATTCCAAATTTTTATTTCCAAATTTATGGGTGGACTTCTCCTTTTGAAATAACCTCTGCATCTACTATAACTTCTAATAGTTTGAGAAGTTCTTTGTTTTGTCTCTACAAGCTTCAGTTTATTTTCTTTCACCTGTAGCTTTATTTCCTTTGTGAGGGCAGGTTTAATCTTCTTTTGTATATTTTCCAACCTATGACTTGCGTTTTTCTGATGTATGCTATCCTGAGAGAGATAGATATAGGTATATATGTATATATGAGATATCTGGAAAAATTACTAGCGCTTCTTTTACCTGTATACATTAATTCTCATTTATTGGAAGGGATTTGGAGAGTTTGGTTTGGAACCTGGCATCTCTCGGCTAGACCACAAGTGCTGCATGTGCACTTCTCACCTAAATACCAGCTGAAGGAAGGTGCAGGAGTGACAGACATCTGAGTTAACCAAATGTTCTTACTTTGAGTGGAGAAAATGCATCATCCTCTTGAAATGCTGCTACTGAAGTAGCATTTGCTGTTATTTGCCAAATAAATTTCATTTAACTGCCTGGAGGCTCCCAGTGTCATCAAAGTTCCTGTTTTCATTTTATTTTACTTACAGAAAGAGCAGAGCAGATGGGGCGGCCCTTTCCCTAGGAAGCCCTGTAGGCTAGGTGTGCCTCCTGCATATCCACCTGATACCTTAACCCTTTCCCCACAGAGGCTCACAGATCCAAGTCGTGGATCCCACAGAAACCAATCACAGAAAGCCCTAACAGCACGGGGAGCACGAGGAAGGGCCGAGGATTTTCTGTGATTTTCACACAGGAACTGCAGCACCCTAAAAACAGAGAGCTGCCCAGTCTGGAGCCTGCTGCAACCTCCAAGACAGATTTCAGTGACACCTCTTGCTCCCATAGCTCTTGAAGTCCCTCCCAAGCTGCTTCTCGGACAAAGTATCTCTTCCTTCCCATACTTCCTACAGAATTTTATGTGCCATAATTCATCTTTGGAATACCACTCAGCCAGACTTGCTAAAATCTTGATGAATCAGTGCAAAGAAACTTGTGGTAGTGCGGATTTTTATGTTCAGTTTATAGGTGGTATGTTCCAAGTTTCCCCCTATTCAGTTTACAATAAAGGTTCAACCCAGTTGTCCCCCTTCTCCGCCCCTACCCCAAATAAAGGCAAAACCCTTCCCTTATCCCCTGTCCATCACCCAAACCACACCCTTATTTCCAGAGTCTTCCCTGTCAATCCCTGAAGACCATACCCTCCCAGCATGTCAATCACCTCCAACCCTGCCTCTGCTTCTAGAAAGTTCTGTTGTACTCGATACCCCATTGGTTACAGTATGTGTCAGTTACCCTGTGTGTACTCCTACTGGTTCTATGGAAACATTATCCCACCCTTTACTCCTCCCTGCTCTGCTCGGATTGGTCGATACCCTCGGTTTCCACCCCCCTATAAAAGTGGCTGTCTCCCATGCAATTCGGCTCAGTCCGACCAGGCAGGGTTCGGGCCAATAAACTGCTGACCTTGGATCCGGCTCTGGGCTGAGTCCTTCCTTCAACCCTTTACCTTGACGCGTCGCTACGAGTCCTGTGAAGTGGATCTCACGATCCCTTGCTATCCAGGGACCCATCGGCTCGGGTCACTGGGTGGCTCTTCCCTACCTAGCGGCTACCTGCACGAGCTAGCCGGGAGCCCTAAGTAGCGAGGGCAACGCAGCACCGCCGCAGAAACTGGCTTTGAACACCCCAGCACTTGAGAGCTCAGTTCTCCCTGCCAGTGATAAACCATGTCCCAGTAACTTCCTCCAGTTCCCGAGAGGACTGGGATGGACAGTCCTACGAAGGAGGCCACTGAACTTCCACCATAATGCTCAGACGGTATTTCCTCTAGCACTAGAAACACAGAAATAAACATCCCATGGAGCAAAAGCAGAGCAGACATTCAGAGTACAGAAAGTCCCACAGCTGTCCCTGGCAAACCATGGGCACACACTACTTCTCCCACTGATTTTTAATAAGTTGCCCTTTGCTTTCAGGCATTTAATACACACTGCTCGCATGCCACTTCCAAATCTCAAGTCTCTCTACACATTTGCCTATTTCTTCTGACTTAATTTGCACCTGTTTTCCCTTCAGGGTGTGTAGGTGTAGAACATATCCAACTCCCTTGCTTTCAAAAATTCTAATTTTGCAATGCCAGTAAGCATGACACCTCCAATTGAGTCCTTCAAAAGTCTTTTTTGAACAGCAGTCTGAGGAGATGGCTTTCAAACTTTTTGTGTGCCACATACTTACTGTGATGTCTGACAGAAAAATGTGTGTTGGCAGCACTGCTTAGTCCACACTGAAAAAGGAAAATTGAAATGATACTTCTTAGAAGATTAGTTAATGATCAATAGCGACAGGTAGCTATAAACACTGTAATGGAGACCCTCTCATGTTCTCTCTCATCTGGCGCAGCCCTCCCAGAACTGCCTTTCAGGAAAATTAATTTGCTCCAACTCCCACTCTGGGCAAGTTACCACGAAAACAACATGAGACAGAAAAACAAAGCCAAAGAAATGTCCCATAAAGAGAAATATGAACAGCTGCAATGCTAGACAAAACCACAGTAACCCAGCTTTAAAGGAAAGGAGAAGACTTTCACAAAGGGGATTGTGAAGTCCATGGAGTAAAATAAGAAGCTGCTCCAAATGGAATCTTCTCTGTTGGAAATGAGTAACTGTTGAGTAAGAGGTCTCAAGAGACAGGAAGACCAGACAGAGGAGACAGGAGAAAGTTTATGTACAGGCTGGAAAACACTTCTCACAAATGCCTACAGGTTTGGCCATTAAGAAGAGTCAAGATCCTGCTTTTTTTCTGACATATTTCTCACTTAGTAATGCTATGTTCCCAAAAGCATTCCCAATAAAAGCAAATCAAGATTTCTGCCTGAAAATTTCACATTTCCTGACTTCTTAAATAAACCTTTCCTATATAAGAGGTCAAATTTTGTGCATGCTTTGTTGTGCACAAAGACACCATTCCTCAAAAAAACACCACTTGAAGGTATGGATTTTAAATTCAGGAATATTAAGCACTTAACACACAGATAATGGCAGAATGAGGACCACTGCATAAATATCAAGTCTGTCTTTGAGGGGAAATTCAGAACTGCTACTCTGAGTACTCTTAGGCATAACTTAAAATACAAAAGATTCTATCAGAAAGTAAATTATCATTTAGAGCTAATGTTGTTTCTCAGTAAAAGAAAATAATTCTAAGTTTATAGAAAGCAAATAAACATAAGCAAATAAGAAATCTAAGTATTTTAAGTAAACTACAGAAACTACATCAAAGTGTACTAATTAAACTGAAACTTCATTAGCCAATTATTTTATGATCAAAATATAGGGGTAACAGCATAACAATGAAGATGAAAAAAGCAGCTTGTATGAGCAAAAAAAATACTTTTTTTGAGTCGTGGTAGAACTGACAATGCAGCACCATCAACTCAAACCAAATTAAGTTTCAGCACTCAGTTTGGAACAGATAAGGCCCCAATCTGTATTTCCTGGGACCTAAAAATTATCATTTAAATCAAGATATGCATGGGCAGACAAAACCAACCTCAGTTTCTAAAGAAAAAGGACCACAATGCTCAATGTTATAAATGTTAAAAGGCTGAGTTTAATGCAAAGTATGTTAACTAATAAAAGTGTTTGAGCATGTCTAAGCAATGTACAGGTTTGGCTGCTGCCTCAGAAGATAACTACGCAGCCCATAAAACCATGGGAAAGATGGACAGCTGACAGGAAGAAGACACCACATCTGTAAATCAATGCACAGACCTGGTCACTGCCTTGGGAAAGGACTGCACATCCCATGGGACCACAGGAAAGATGGACAGCAGACAGGAAGCCGGCATCTGGGACTAAGACTCTTGGAAGATGGGATCGGGGGATTAAAAGACGCCTCGTGGAAGGGGCGGGGGCTTTTTTTGGGTGTTGTGTCGTGGTGAGAGGGAGTAGGCATTTTGGTCAAGAACTGTTGTTGGATTGTTTTTTGGTCTGTTTTGCCGAGCAGGGTGTGGTCTGACCACAACCTCCGTTCCCAGCTGTGGATATTAATAAACGTGGATTAATATTTTTTTTCATATTTGACCTCATTCATAACACTCAATGCCGTCTTGAAATCTTAGACATAAAACTACTACAACATTTCTTCTCTGTGTCACTGCACCCAGATAGGCTGTCTGTTCCTTACGTGCCAGAACTCCAGAAGGAAGTTGAAAGTTTGCCAGACCCCCTTTATCATTCAAAACTTTCATTCTGTGTAGGAAATGCTGTATGCATTTGAAAAGTGATTTTCTCTGCTTTTTCTGCACAAAAATACAGAATAAATGACATATGCAACAGCAGTTCTATTCAATAGGTGAGATAAGCAAATTTGGTTTACCCTGGGAGTGATTTTTCTTCTGGATTTGTCCTACTTTTCACCTCTACAATCTGATAACCTTAGACCAGAGGTGCCATGCTGCTTCAACATTTCACTAACAACATAAGTTCTGGCTTTGGTCCTTGACAAAAACATTTCCTTTACTCACATCTTCTAATCCACTTTTAAGGAAACGTTACCACACAGCAAATTCTTTGCCATGGTGAGACAGCCCAGAGCTGCACTACTTTTGCTTTGCAGCCTCCATTCCAACCTGTACTGCGAGTTTCCATGGAGACTTGTGAAGGAAGAACTATCCCTGCTATGTCAAATCTGGAGATCACAAACCTTTTCCTTCCAATATTTAAGGAAAAAAATCCAGAAGGAACATCTTGCCCTTAAGGTCTACACCTTGATTCATAGTTCCGGCCTCCTGTCTGATCTTGGGAAAAGTTAACATCTTTGAGCTCCAGTTTCTCTTAAATTACTTATAACAGTTCTTCCCTTCTGCCACACTTTGTCTGTCTTGTATATTTTAAAGGCATGATCTCCAGAACAAAGAGGCCTTGGCTAAAATTTTGCACCTCACTTAGAGAAGAGGGAAAAAAAAAAAAAGGAAAGGAAACATTCTTAGTTTGAGGGTTCTCTAAAGGAACCACAGACTGGTTTTCACAGCATTTAATGCCAGAGTGATAGTTTCCAATAAGCATGGTAAAAACCGCTGATCTGAGTCAAGTTCAAAACAGAACCAGCTTAATTATGGTGATATGTCTGCATGTTTAAACAGGTAATGCTAAATAAATGATTAAAACAATTAACTGCGTCTTGTAAGGCACTGAATACACACAGAGCAACACTAAATTGCTTGCAAACATTACATGTGGTTTGATTTCCTATTATACTTTGGGGAAACCTGCATACACTGACAATATACTGATCTAAGATTCTTGTCTAACAGCTCATAGAAACTTTAAATAGCAAGGATTGAGACAAAGGGAAGCATCTAAAGAAACAATACATGCCACCCATTCTATTCTCGAAAGGAATGTAACTCTTCCTTCTGCCTCTTATTCTTCACAGATTTTTGTCAACATCTTACATTCTGCACCCATAAGAAGGCAGTTTTCTTGTGGGGGCCTGTGGCCTGTTGTTAAATCCTCCCCAGATTAGGGTGACAAGGAAAGGGTTCTCCCAGCTTGCATTGTACCTTTATGTTAATGTATTCCAGTTCTGTTCCCCTGGTTGATTCGTTCACCTCCCTGCCTCTTTATCCCTAATATGTCTATACCCTGGAATGTTCTGCTTTCCCTGCTCTCCCATTGGCCCCCTTTCCTTAGTCCCTCCCTGCAGTATCCCTATTGGTTCCCCTACCCCAATCTTGCCTTTGTACTGCCCCTGTGCCCTCAGACCATTGGCCCTGATGCTCTCTCCACCCCGTATAAAATCCTGGACCTTCCACTGTTTGTGGTCTTCATACCTGAAACCCTTTGGGTGTATGGCTGCAGTAAACCCTCCCATGGAACTCCATACAGAGACCCTTCACAGACTCTTTCGTCGTCAGCTCACATGCGTGTGTGTGCCCACTGCTCCGGTGGCAGAGAGGGTTTGTGTGAGTGCCTCCATGGCCTCCCCCGTTTGTCCCCGATGGGGATCGGTGACTCCAGGAGTGCCAGATCCTACATGAGACGCTCAGGGAAGACGCATTGCCCTCGCCAACTGTGAGCACAGCAGCCCTACTGAAGCAGTTTTCTTGGGGAGACACTTTTGGGAAGGTTGTGGCACTTTGACCACCAACACCTGCCACAACATTTTCTCTTCTTTAAGCTTGAAATACAATTTCTCTAAGGTTGTCTATCAGCACATTTTTATCCTTTGATTTCTTTTTATATAACTTCATCAAAGTAGGGCTCAGTAAATTGAGTCTAAGGAGCAGTGCAAGATGAAATGCTGCAGAAAACGAATATTGTCATTTCCCTTTAACATTGCAATATATATATTAAAGATAAATTGGAAGAAAGAAAGTAATTTTATTTACCATGCTTAGCCTTGTTCCTACACTTAGTTTAATGAAGATCAGGAGTGGAATGGCAGTTAAAAGAGTGGGTTTCACAGTTTTATAACATTCTAATTTACCAACCTTTCATGATGTATATGTAAAAGTTTGAAATTTACCAGTCAAAAACTACCAATCTATCTATTCCCCTTCCTCTTTAAAACAAAGGATCTTTAGAAATAAGGATCATTTTCTTCCTTTCCTGTGCTCTCCTCACCTGTATCTTTCTTTCTTTTCAAACCCATTAGTTTATTTCCATGCTCTTATGTTCTCCAGTGTGTAGGGTTGGCAGTAAAAATCCTGTGTGGGAAACATCAGATGATTTTTGGAAGACACAAAGGGATGGGAATCCTTTGAAAACTATTTTTTCACAGAAGTTCACTAATGAACTGATCATTGCAGAGCTGTGTAACTTCCAAAAGGAAAGAGAGATGAGAACAGTAAAGCAGTTCAGTGTGTACTTGAAACTGCAGCACGGTACATTTATTTTGGCATTTAAATTCCTCATTTCCCCAAGGACAAAGTGTGCACGTCTCAAGTAATGATGCCCAGATGCTCCATGGATATGGCTTAGCAGTCAAGCTTCTTGCTGGTGTACACTGGCAGTTTCCCTGAACTCTCATATGTGCTGTAGGAAACTCATGAGCTATTTCATCCACACCAGCTTCAACAGGTCCAGCAGTCTGCCTAAGCTACTTTTGCAGCAATAATATGTACCATTTTGATTTTGAAATTTGCTTCCTGGAAGTTTGCAGTACTTATCCAAAATGCATTGCTTTGCACCCATTCATGCCATTAAAAGCCTGCTAGTGAAAGAAAATCTCCAAGTGTGAACACTGCCAAAGCAAACATGATACCAAGTCAAGGAAGTATTTGCAGAATTCTTCTCAGCACCCACCAAGCTTTAGTGTTAACACACTTGCAATCACTGCAATTAGCAGCAAGTGAGGCTTCAAGATTGTGATGTGGGAAAACATCCTAAAAGAAGGGAAGGACCTTTCTTGACTTGCAAAATGATTAGGAAAGAGACTGGAAGTGAACAAGCAGCACATGGCATTCCCAGAGTTACACAAGTTTAGCAGAAAGAGCTGCTCCATTAGTTCACTTAATAGAACATTCTGTCATCCCCAGCTTCCTCTGAGGCTGTACAAAAGAAAAAAGGAATTATTTTCCTTTAAATAGAATCAAAGTCTAAAAAAAAAGAATATATAAAATAATGTAATTATTATGAGACTGAGTTTGTTGCCAGAATTGCTAGGAATCAGCCTATATTTTAGGCACAGTTGCATTATCAATTTAAGGCCATAATCAGTGTATATGTTCAAACCTAGGGCAGCTGTTATGGAAAATGGACACTTACCGATTGCCAAAGGAAAGGGATTTAGTATTTATTTAATCTCTGAACACCACTGGAAGTCTACAGGTAGATGAAATTCATCTGTTTATTTTGGTCACCATAGAACTCAAATATGAAGGTATCTTCTCTTTTTTTATATTGTTTTAAGCCCATAGCAGCCAAAATGTATCCAGCTCTCTTAAAGACATAAGAAAAAAAGGAAGGATAGATGGATGGTGGGAAACAGGGAATGGAAGGGGAGAAAGGGAAAATGATAATGAGAATAAATGAGAAAAACATTCTTTGCAATAAAGCTTAAAAAGGAAAATCTCTCCTTGAATTAAGAAGCAACACACTAAACCAAGTAATAATTTCATTTTCTCATAGGAAAAACATAATTACTCACACAATGTAAAGTTCTGAAATCATGGAATTTGCTGTAACTTTTGATTTAAAGTTAAATAGCTCATGAAATAAAGGCACTTTTTTATCTCATTTGCAAACAAAATCTTGAGCACCTACAAGACAGCGACTGGGCAGAGCACATCAGGGCGGGTTTATTTTCCCTCTTATTGTCCTATTATCAATTTGCTCAAAGGAAAATTACAGTGGAAAGGTCATCACACTGGAGAAAGGAGCTCAGGGTTTTCAAGACCAACAAAACACACAAGTTTGCCATTTACTGTGAAAATTTAACAGTAATCTTTCTGAAAGAGCAAGTTTTAATCTTGCTGCCATTGCAGCTCTTGATTTTCTATCTTCTCCTTGTTCTTTGATTTCCATTCAAATTATTTAATGAAAGGATAATAAATTCTTGACCTTCCTCTCACAAGCAGTCCCCTCTGACATTTGGTAATGCTCCCTGATAGGACACTCTGCCTGGGGGGGATTAATATTGTATATTAACCTTCTAAACTGAACCCATTAGGGGAATGTAAATTAGGCGAGTCCTCTTGCTGTACTTTTACCTTTTGATAACTCACCATTGATAAAATTTCTGAGGCTCATCTAGAGCCAGAAGCTTTCTTTTTCGACTTTAGAGCATTTTGAATGTTTTCTGATATACTACAGCTCATTTTGCTTCCTGGGAGAATCACAAAGGTGTGTTTCATCCCAACTCTGTTGTTGTATAAATCAATACAACTGTAGGATGTTTTGGTTTGGTTTTTTTTTATTTTTAAATTTTTTTTTGAGGTTGCTACCACAGATCATGATGCCAGGAAGACTGTTGTGGTGTCTGACTGGCTTCATGCATAAGGAAAGCCATAGGACTCTTGAATTCTGCTTCGACTATCATGTGCACTCTCAGGAGAAAACTCAATTCTTCCTTCTTAAAATCCCAGAGGGTGCTCAGGCAACCACCATGCTTGTCAAGCTAAAGTTAATTATATTCCCTGTTCATGTGTTTTATTTCTGAGCTTGTCACCTTCAACTCCCAGCTTTCTGGCTTAGGTATTCTCCTCCCTGCCTGACTAAACACCCAAGTGGTGTCAACACTTTGTTCACTTGGTGTATTCTGCATCTGTACCTCCCAGAGGAGGCAGGACATGTGGTGGCACAGCCAAATCCAGTAAGTCTTCCCTGAAAGTCAAATCCTGAAAGTCTAAGCTGCTTTCAGGTCTGGGCTTGGCTGGGTCAGTATTAATTTGCACTCCAGTTCATTAGTGACCACAGGCACCAAATGTGCAGATGAGGTACCGTCTGTACCCCAAAGATGTGATAATTTCTCAGGTATCCATCAAAGTCTTATGGTCACAACATCATCCTCATTTCTCACCAGGGTGGTAAAACACAAGAGTTTCAAGATTTCTCCAGTGTCACTTGCCAGAAGAGAATCCTCCATCCTCACTGTCATTTCCTCCACAGAAGAATTCCCCACTAAGAGACAATTTTCTTTGCCCTTTTCAGTATGTCAAACCAAACCAGGTTATTCCACATCAGCCATCTTCTCTCTTTCAGCAATTATCATATTCCCAGTACTTGCATTGCTTTAAACTTCACCTCTGTTACACAACCTTTGTTAAGCTAATTCTAGAAAGAAGCAAAGAGAAAGGAAAGATTTCAGACAGGAGTTGCATCTTCCTGTTCCCAGGTCAGGTTTGAGGCATACCGCTTAGCTGTTTTTCATCCACAGATTGTATAACAATTTGATTTTGTGTCATTTTTATTCCTCATGAGAAAATTGTGCAGAATTAATGCAAGTCTTATCAAAGTTTAACTACATTACCATTAAATTATCAATGCTTTCAAATCAATAGTAACAGACTCTTTCGTCCAAGGCAGATGCCAGACTGATTGGTCAAGAACTACCAAGAACATGTATTTAAATGTTGCAAGTTATTTTCTTTCATTTCAGGGAAGTTTGTCATGATTTTGAAAACTTATCAACGACCCTGGAAGGATTTTTGCAAATTACCCGGATCTGTAGAACACAGAATATTAACAGTTGCTGTTGAGGAACCTTTTGACCTGGTCCCCTCCTGTGATGAAGGATAGGGCTCTAGAACCCATTTGAAGAGAGACTCAATAAACCACAGGGCTCCATGCACGTAATGCTGTGTGAGGCCATGAGAAATTGGACTGACAGGCTGTGACTCAAGTTTTTCTTTACATCCTTTTAGGCCCCTGCTGTTCCCTAAGGAGTGCCTAGGGATGAGTAGGGCGCTTATGGAGTGAGTTATGCTTCACTGAAATTCTTCTATTATGTAAACAAGCAGAGAACCAAAGAAAAGCCTGGTTTTTGTAGGCATTTACTGGATATTTCTAACCAGCGTTGAGTTATCATTCTTATTTTTTTGTCCAAATGCA
The DNA here is from genome assembly GCA_013389985.1 of Dryoscopus gambensis. Taxonomy (NCBI): domain Eukaryota; kingdom Metazoa; phylum Chordata; class Aves; order Passeriformes; family Malaconotidae; genus Dryoscopus; species Dryoscopus gambensis. The sequence continues at coordinate 1,058 of WEIT01002988.1, read as the reverse complement.
GTTCATGTGGCCAATAATAGTTTCAGCTTTGAGAAACTGGCACGCTCGGAATGTGATTGGTCTCTGAGGTATCAGTCTTTTGGCAACAGGTTATGCCATTTTTAGAGCAATTTGATACTTCTTCTCAAATTTTCCTCACTTTGTGCTTCCTGATTATCATCTTTACTACAATAATAAAAACGTCCCCCTCAGGGGTCATTTATAATAACTCAATGAAATTAATGAATGTGAGTAAGCAAACATCTCTGTTTTGTTACCCATGAAGCAGATGAAGAATTTTCATTGCAGCACTTGAAAGAAATTAGTTCAACTTCTTTGACGAGTTTTGTAAATGCAGGGGTCTGTTCTGAATTCGCAGTCCTTTAGCTCAACCATCCACTTTCCATCCGCTCACTAGAAAACCTGAAGGAAGGTGGAATAAGGTTTTCAGAATGGAATAACATAACTTGGATTCAGCACATCCTGTTAGGTGACTGGTTTCAGTATGGCCATTGGGACCCTGTGGATTCTGTAAATAGTCATCATTCCTCCACTGACGCTGGGCCTACAGTCAGTCAAGTGGTCAATACTACCATGGATAAAGATTTCTAAGTGATAGAGCATTCAGTATCTTAGCAAAAACCCCCTCATTTCATTGGTATGGATTATGACACAGTACTGATCAGTAACAGGCAAGCATGGACAGAGCATTTTTTTTAAAAAATAACCCTACTTCATTGAGAATTTTGTATGTGGTAATGCCAACATGGACAATAAGACAACTGTCTCCAGTCTCCTGGACAAGAAGGGTCAGTTGCTCTCTGACTGACAATGAGAATTATTTACAAAAGTCCTTCCAATAGTGAGTTCAGATTATTGGTTGAAACTCAAACCATTGGATTGTCACACCCAGGCAGACACATCAATGATTTCCTGGACCACCCAGGGAATTAACAATTGACTTTCATCCTTGTATCTCCCTCACTTCTTAAATTTGATGGCTTATTTGGTTCGTAGACTCTATGCAAAGCTGTTATTTAACGAAACTCAATCTAACACTGAATTGTAAACTAACTATG